>CM035406.1:134811383-134836383 GCA_020310875.1 Ceratopteris richardii
GAAGAAGTTGGGGACAGAATCAATCCTACAACACCACCTACTACAATTATGCAAATGATACACAGAATGAAAGTCATACATCATTGATGATGAACTCAATCAGCACATCAGATAAAGAAGATCTAAAGGTATTTTACATTGACTCTGGATGTTCTAATCATTTGTCTAGAAACATAGAATTGATGTCAGAATTGGAAAAAGGCATTTCTAGCCATATTGTTCAAACAGGTGATAATACCAGACATAGTGTACATTCAATTGGAAAAGTGAAATGCAAGAATGGAGCAGATTTGCTAACCAATGTTTTGTATGTTCCCACAATACCTAAAAACTTGATTAGTGTGGGACAGATAGTTGAAAAAGGTTTTCAATTCAGATTTACAAATGAAGGAGTATTAGTTGAAGATCCAGAGAATGGATATAATCAGATTGTCAGTGGTAAGAAAGAAGGTAGACTCTTTACTTTAAGAGTACAAGGGAACATTGGTCAAGCTTTGCTCACACATGGTGAAGCAGTGATTATAGAACTTGATCTCTGGCATAAGAGATTAGGTCATTTCAATGAAAGAGGAATTAAAGCTATGGTTGCTAATCAGTCTGTACTAGGATTACCAAATGTGCAAAGTCAACATATGGTTTATAAATGTGAATCATGTCAAATGGGTAAAGCACACAGGTTACCATTTTAGAAGAAAGGTTTCAAACATGATGGATTACTTGAGCTCATTCATACAGATGTATGGGGACCAGCAAAAGAAGGATCTATCAGTGGCTCAAGGTATTATGTTCTTTTCATTGATGATGCTACAAGATGGATAACATTATATGTTTTGAAGGAAAGATCAAAAGTGTTTGGAGCTTTCAAGCATTTTCATGATGTTTGTTATTGACTTTGGAGTTATCCTCTCCAATCATGAAGTACAAAAGAATCAACAAATCATCTTTATTTTGTCAATCCTGGGAATATCCATAAGACCACAACCCCTTCTAGATGATAGATTCATAGAAATAAGAGATTGATGGCTGGAATTCTGAGAAAATGAAAATGAAGAGGAAATATCTAGGATTTACCTTTTCTAGAGCAAATCTTCATCATTTTCTATGATCTTTGTGTCTAATTCATGTTATTTTCTCATCAGAATACAAATATGAAATCAGAATTGGAAAACATCACCTGTATCACAGAGACGAGACAATCGCGATTCTGTACCAGTAGATGATTTTCACATTTCTGCAACATTCTTCAATCCTTCTTCACTCAATACATCAGTAATCATCTCTCTTCATACATCTTACTCAGCATTACACAAATGAAACTCACAAATCTCCATGATTAAGCAAGAAACAAGCTTTCACATCAAAGGAAATACACATAACAGCAGAAAACACGATTTGAGCAGAAATTCTCTCTTCTCTGTTGATAGCATGTACAAATGACTAACCAACCTCTCCATAATAGAGAAAATTGACTTATATACATTTTCAAGTGTCCTCTTTCACACTTGTATTTTGGTCCTTTCCTCTATTAATCTAAAAATATGCTATCTAAGAGTTTCCAAAAATTCTAGAAAAAATACATAAGATTCTATCCTACATAAGGAAGACTCTTCCATATTTTTACAACAATTGCATAAATATTTCTACAAATTTCTATCATTTTACAATATTTTTCCTTCAAGAAAGGTTTCCAAAAATGCATCTTCCAACATCCTTCCCCTCCTAAGCCTTTCGGCTCCTGACGAAAGATTTTCCTGCTCCTCTGCACTGATCACTTCTTTTCATTTCTTCTTTCTTTGATATACTTGTGACAGCAAATCATGACTTTTTCTTTCTGTTATATTTAGATTATTGACCATTTCAAATAATGCCTTTCTCCATTGTACTGCAGCTTCTGGTTTATCTATGACATCCTTCTTCAAGTATTCTGTATAGGCAGCTTCATATGCCGTAAGTCTGGATTTAGTAATAACTGACAAATTTCCAAAAATCTCTGAATCCCTTTCAAAAAACCCGTGGCATCTTCAAAAATTTGCAAGTAATGACTACCCAAAAATATCACTCTGCTGTAATATGCCATTAAGCAGATTCTGTCAGGTGTTTCGCTCAAATCAAATAATAATGCATCTCTTGGAGAATTAAAGCCGATATAATTCAGTGTTCTGATATCTGTGTCAGTATAAGTTTCTATACATGCCAAAATTAATCTCATTATTCTTATAAGTAGAATGCAAGCAGGGTCATTGACATCTTTGTATGTAGTTATTACAGACTCAGCAGTATTCACCATATAACTCTTGGTAGGCCATGTGCCTGCCTTTGGACCTGCTACTTTCGGGAAATTCATCCACTTTGGTGGAATTTGACCTTCTCCTCTTCTATCCCAAAAAGTTGTCCATTCTCTTCGTCGTGCTACTGGACAATAGGCTGGATTGATCTTTAAATGAAGAGGTGCCTCTTTCTAGATTTTCCTACATTCTTTGTTGGCATCCAACCATTTATTTCTCCACTTAGGGTTGGCTCTCTCAAATAGTTCTTTAGTAACATTGATGTCCTCTTCATACTCAAAGTATTTGTTTGGAGGTAGCCCAACTCTGGCCATTTGGTAGTTCTTTATACTCTCCAAAATCATACAAAATGGTATCCCCAATCCATCTGCTGCCCAATGATGTTGATCTGGATTGATTCCCTTATTCAATGCAAATGTGACAATTTGTTCTTCGTACTCATCATGCATCTTTCTGATGAACTCCATTCTAGAATCTCTACTCATCAGCAATTTCTTCACAAAATCCTCTGAATATTCTTCTTCTGATCTTTTGTCTACTGGTTCATTGTCATGTTGTATTCCCTCAATATTGTCTACCCCATGTTCTTCTGCATGTGTGGTTTCCACACGTGTCTCTTCTTGGATTTGTGGCTTATTCAACTTCTTCTGCAATTCTTCTATAGTCAACATCAGACTTCCATTCTGTTGTGCCCATAATTCTCTTTCTTTTTTCCACTCATTCTGTTCCTTTTCCCTCTTTGTCTGCCACTCATTTCTTTCCTTTTCCATATCCAGATGTAGCTTATTATAGCCTCTCATAGATGTAGCAGCATGTGTACTAGCCTGCCTTTCTAATTCCTTGGCTTCTTTCAATTCTCTTTGTAATTCCTGAATCTCTTTGAGTAATCCTTCCTTTTCTCCCTCTGTTATCTGGGCTGTCTGACTTTCCTCCTTCAATTGCCCTTCCTCCAATAGTAGCTTATTGATTTCTTCATTAGCTTTAGTCAAAATCTGATAGGAAGTTTGTAGAGTTCTATATCTCCCCTTAATCGTTCTTAATTCTTTTTCCAATTTATCGTTCTGCTCTGTTAGTTGCATATTCTTCTCTTCCAAGTATTGAATCTTGTTTTGCTTCTGTACTTCCAACTCTTCCAAAGAAATTATTCTACTGGAAAACTCCTCATTCTTCTCTTGTACCTTCCTTAGTTGCTCTGCCATATGCTCCTTTTCCCTTTTATGCTCTTTAATAACCATACTGCCTTTTTCAAATTCTGACTCTGCTACCATCCCTGAAATGATCATATTTCGGCTTGAGGGTCTGAACTGTTCAATATTATTCGTAATGAGTTGACATGCTGATCTAATACTCTTTGGGATTCTTTCCAGTCCTCCTTCTATTGCTATTTGTTTGGTTTCTAGCTGTTTGTCCTCTTTGCATTCACTCTCCTCTTCCTCTTCTCCCTCATATTCTATAATTTTGGCCTTATTGTCTTCATGGCTTGGCTGAGTGTCCAGTATTTTTAATTCTGCCATGTCTTCTTGAACACCTGAACTCTTTTGCTCCAAAACATCTGAGATGAGCTTTATTTCTTGTACCTTTTCTTTCTCCAACACCTGTTGAGTTTCTTCAGAAAAATATCCTTCCTTTGTTTGCATCTCCTTCTCCTGGCTTAGAGTTTTCTGAAACTGGTCATATTCAGTTTCTTGACCAGAATTTTCCAGACATTCACCTGCTTGTTCTTCTTGTCTTTCCTTTTCCTGTGCTAGAACTGTTCTAGTTACTTCCAAATCTTTCACCTGGTCATTACTTCTTTCCTCTTTGTGTTCTTCTTCCTGTTCATCACTGTGCACGAGGTCCATTGCTACCTCTTGTTCTTGATCCTCATTGGATGTGAATTCCTCATTATTCTTCAAATCATGCAGCACATCCTTTATACTCTGAATGATTTCTTTTTCCATAACTTTCCCTGTGGCCTTTGGAGCACTCTTTCCCATTTCTATCTTCTTTATTTCTTGATCCTTATTCACATCCTTCTGTTCTCTAAATGAACTACTCTTCTGTATTTCCTTTGTCAATTCTTCTAACTTTTCATCCAATTTGAAGTGAGTCTGTGATGGTTTTGTCCATATGGTTTTTATTCCTGTATTCACCCACCCATAATTGACTTCTTCTCTTATTTCACTTGCTTGTTCTATCATTACTGCTTTTCCCTTCATTATCCTTCTTTCATCTTCCAGACTGATCTGTTTTTCTGCCTGTTCCTGAATTGGTTCCTCCTGAGACTTCTTCTTCAATTCCTCAGGTGTCTTTTGTTTCTCAGAGGTCTGTATGATGACATTAGGAGTATTTGATATTGATAAATTTAAACTCTTTAACAGGAAACTTTCAATATCACTATCTGAATCAGATGAGAAGTGTGAAGGTCCTCCTTTTTCTGGTTCTGTGGGTCTTGATACTTCTTCCACAATGGATGGCTTCTGTGTTTCTTCCATGACTACTTCCTCCCTTTCTTTGGTGATAACAGTTTCAACTATGAATTTACCCTTTCCTTTCTTGGTCAATTTCTTCTTTTGTACTGGTTTCCTTGGAACCTTCTTTTTTACCACAACAGTTGTTCTGGTTTCTGGAGGTCCTTGTAATTCCTTAAAATAAGCCAACAACTCCACTTCTTTCCTGACAAACACCTCCTCAGTTTCCGCTGTCATCATTTGATCATGGAGTGCTTCATAGTGCTCCACCTCCTCCTGAACCCAGTCTGTAGCTTTGCATGAATAGTCTTCCAGCATTTTCTGGTATTGTGCTTCATACATAGCTCTCTTGTTATTCCCTTGGGTTAGATAGGTGTATAATTGCTCTTTGCTTGTTTGGGGTGGATGTGGTTCACTAGAGGCTTGAACCTGCTTCTGTGCCTCCTCATGTTCCTCTTTTGTGGCTTCCTCCATTTCTAGTTCCACCTTTCTTGGGTCCACCCTTCTTTTCTTTACAAGAATTACTTCCTCAGATATCATCTTCGATGTTGGAAGATGCATTTTTGGAAACCTTTCTTGAAGGAAAAATATTGTAAAATGATAGAAATTTGTAGAAATATTTATGCAATTGTTGTAAAAATAAGGAACAGTCTTCCTTATGTAGGATAGAATCTTATGTATTTTTTCTAGAATTTTTGGAAACTCTTAGATAGCATATTTTTAGATTAATAGAGGAAAGGACCAAAATACAAGTGTGAAAGAGGACACTTGAAAATGTATATAAGTCAATTTTCTCTATTATGGAGAGGTTGGTTAGTCATTTGTACATGCTATCAATAGAGAAGAGAGAATTTCTGCTGAAATCGTGTTTTCTGCTGTTATGTGTATTTCCTTTGATGTGAAAGCTTGTTTCTTGCTTAATCATGGAGATTTGTGAGTTTCATTTGTGTAATGATGAGTAAGATGTATGAAGAGAGATGATTACTGATGTATTGAGTGAAGAAGGATTGAAGAATGTTGCAGAAATGTGAAAATCGTCTACTGGTACAGAATCGCGATTGTCTCGTCTCTGTGATACAGGTGATGTTTTCCAATTCTGATTTCATATTTGTATTCTGATGAGAAAATAACATGAATTAGACACAAAGATCATAGAAAATGATGAAGATTTGCTCTAGAAAAGGTAAATCCTAGATATTTCCTCTTCATTTTCATTTTCTCAGAATTCCAGCCATCAATCTCTTATTTCTATGAATCTATCATCTAGAAGGGGCTATGGTCTCATGGATATTCCCAGGATTGACAAAATAAAGATGATTTGTTGATTCTTTTGTACTTCATGATTGGAGAGGATAACTCCAAAG
Organism: Ceratopteris richardii; assembly: GCA_020310875.1. Classification (NCBI taxonomy): domain Eukaryota; kingdom Viridiplantae; phylum Streptophyta; class Polypodiopsida; order Polypodiales; family Pteridaceae; genus Ceratopteris; species Ceratopteris richardii. The sequence continues at coordinate 134,817,483 of CM035406.1, forward strand.
TCAATAACAAACATTTTTTGGCGCCGTTGCCGAGGAACATTCCAAGAACTTCATTGAAGTTGGACCTTTGCTGGATCTTCTGTTGATGATGGTAACCAACACAAGAAAAAGGTAAAACTCATCAATCAAGGAATGTGCACATGAATAGGTAGATGTCATTGTTTGTCTTTGGGGAAAAAAGAAAGTAATTGATATCTTGTAGAATTGGAAGTGCTGAAATCTTTGTAAATTGATAGTTGCTCATCATACTGTTGAAGTAAAAGTGCAGGTGTATGGAAGATTTGAGACAAGAAAGCTGAAGATGAGGTAGCTTGAGTCTATTCTTGCATTTCTAGATTTCTTTTTGCCCAAGTACTAGGCACCATGGGTGATCTTGGGAAGATAACATGGTGATACTAAGGAAAGGACAGTTAAAGTAGCTAGAAGTAAGTATAAAAGATTCAGTTGTTGACCAAATCTAAGCATTAATCTTGAGTTGTCCTGCATTTTGAAAAGAAAGATGTGATTGAGTTTATCTTTGCAAAAATTGGTTGCCTTCCATAACACATTTTCAATTGAGAGATTTTCTTTTGCACTTTAGTGATAGCTAAGGACATAGAAACTCATAACCAATCAAGAAACATGGGATCAGTGGATCACCAAAACCAGAAACCCTAAGTAAAGTGTTCACCTTTATTTTTAGGGCAAAAATACCAAACAAATTCATAAAACTCATCAAAAACAATCAAACAAATTTCTTTTCTTGTTAGGAAGCTGAAGTGAGGTGTAGTGGACAAGAGTGATTGTGGAAAAGTGGAAAAAAAAAAAAAAAAAAGGTCAAAAAACCAGAAAATTAGAAAACACGATTCTCTGCACAGAATCGCGATTTTCTGAAAAAAGTGTTGATTCTGGAGCAACATCTCAAGTGATTGTTGAATTGAAGTTGTTAAAGGGTGTTGAAGGGAATTAAGAAGAAGAGACTACTCAAATTGGCATAAAATTAAAAATATGCAAAAACACGATTTTCTGTACAAAATCGCGACTTTCTGAGCAAGGTTGTGGTTTTGGTGTAATAGTTCAGGATTTGGGTGGATTACAAAAAAGAGAAGGTATTGAAAGAAAACAAGGACAAAGAATACTCAAAATTGCATAACACGATTCTCTACACAAAATTGCGATTTCCTGTAAAGGGAAATTCTTGTAAATTTCTAGCATATTTGGGTACTTGGAGATAAGCAAGTGTAGTGGAGGTCATTAAGATTGAGTAAGTGAAGTTGAACAAGTGAAAGAGTGAGGAATAGTGGAAATCAGACAAAATCGCGATTTTCTGGACACTATAAAAACCTGAAATTCAAAGAAAAATTCATTTGAGTGAGAGTGAGTGAGAGAGAGAGAGAGCAAAATCGCGACTTTCAGCAAACAGTGGATTTTTGAGGATTCCTCTACCAAGCAAGCAAGGTAAAGACTGTATCATTAATTTGGAATACACATTTTTGCATTAAGTGATCACATAGCACCAAGAAATGAGAAATAACTAAAAATCACGGAATCGCGATTCTCTGTATTTTGAGTTTTTTCATTAGGAAAATTTTAATTTTGCATATAAATGTTTCATTGCATGTTAAAATTTCAGTAAGGCGATTCTGGTGTAGAAAGAAAATTTTGAAAAATCAAAACTTGTAAAATTCAAAAAATCATTCAGAATCGCGATTCTGTAAATCACACACAAAATCGCGATTTTGAACGATTAGGACAACATTGTGATTCCCAGAACGCGATTTTCATAAGAAAATTGTGTTATTAACAATCTGTGAGCAATCACGATTGTCTGGGAACAAAATCGTGAAAAACACGATTTTGAACACAAAATCGTGAAAAACACGATTTTCACTCAAAATCGTGAAAAACACGATTTTCACTCAAAATCGTGAAAAAAACACGATTTTCACTCAAAATCGTGAAAAACACGATTTTCACTCAAAATCGTGAAAAACACGATTTTGAACACAAAATCGTGAAGAACACGATTTTCACTCAAAATCGTGAAAAACACGATTTTGAACACAAAATCGTGAAAAACACGATTTTGAACACAAAATCGTGAAAAACACGATTTTCACTCAAAATCGTGAAAAACACGATTTTCACTCAAAATCGTGAAAAACACGATTTTCACTCAAAATCGTGAGAAAAACACGATTTTCACTCAAAATCGTGAGAAAAACACGATTTTCACTCAAAATCGTGAAAAACACGATTTTGAACACAAAATCGTGAAAAACACGATTTTCACTCAAAATCGTGAAAAACACGATTTTGAACACAAAATCGTGAAAAACACGATTTTCAACACAAAATCGTGAAAAACACGATTTTGAACACAAAATCGTGAAAAACACGATTTTGAACACAAAATCGTGAAAAACACGATTTTCACTCAAAATCGTGAAAAACACGATTTTCACTCAAAATCGTGAAAAACACGATTTTGATCACAAAATCGTGAAAAACATAGAGATAATCAGAAAACACGATTCTGATCATAAAATCGTGGAAAAACAATACTTTAGGCAGAAAATCGTGAAAAATACAAAAATAGTCAGAAAATCATGAAAAAAAAAAACACACAAATATAGTCAGAAAATTGTGGAAAAAGTAATACCTTAGTTAGGAAATTTTGACAAACACTCTTTTGAGTTTGAGATTGTGAAAATTAATTGAATGTTACTTAGATCTGGAAACAAACTTTCTAAACAAGACCTAATAAGGAAGGAGATAGAGACAGTAAAAGGCAAAGGGCAAGGAAGAAGTTTAGGGCAAGAAAACAACATGGAAAACATAAATGAAACAAATGAGCCTATGGAAACTGGGGATTTTAGAAATATCCTCAAGTACATGTATACAAATAGGTTTGGAACCTATGTATATCAGGATGGAATGCATAAATTTCTCATTAGATTGAGAAATTTAGAAGTTCCCCTAAATATAACTCCTGTAGCTCAATTCAAAGATGGGAGATATGAAGATAGGCAAGGATGTGTGTACATATTCTCTCAAGACCCAGAAAATTCAAATGATCTAGGGCAATGTACTGACAAAGGACCTTGGGAACATAACATGGAGCAGACAAATTTACCTAGACCAAATGAAAACTATACCGGTAATGAACAACAACATGGGAGGAGGACACAGATTTCCCCAAATCCCTTTGACAAGGAACCAGAAGGATATAATGACTTCCCACTCAGAAGAAGATCCCATTGGCAGCCTCAGGGTAGAATGCTTAGACCATACCAGGTTGCCAAATGTATGAAGAACCAATATGAGGGTTATTCAGATCCTCATGCTCATGCTGCAGAATTTAGGCAATTAATCAGAGCTGAAGAGGTAGAAGATTACAAAGTACAAATTAAGGCATTTGGGCTAACCCTAACAGGACCAGCCTTATCTTGGTTCATTCCTTTGAGAAAGGAAATGTACCAGGATATTGAATCTTTCTTAGAAGCCTTCATTGGGGAATTCTCTAAGACCGGGATAAAACATAGTACAGCCACATTGATACATAGTTTCAAACATCAAAAGGATGAAAATGTTAGAGAAGCAGCCAGAAGATTTAAACAATACATTGATAGGTGCCCAAGAGAGGAAGTACCTTCCATGGCAAAACAAGTATCCTTATTCATTGAGGGTTTGAGAAGTGCCCAACTAAGAACCCTAGTGTATTATAGAAGATGTCCTGATTTAACAGCCTGTGTAAAGGAAGCAATAGATTTGGAGGACAACAGAGGTCAAGATCTGTTAGCATTTGATCAACCTAGATCATATGAAGACAAAATTCCTCCAGCAGAAGAGTTGGCTCAGGCTATTGCTAAAGCCCTAGAGGTAAGCACTAAAACTAATCTTATAAACTCGAGGATAAGCACAAATAAAAAATGTTACATTTGTGGAGAAAATCATCTGGCACAACAATGCCCATATCAGAAGCCACCACACTTACAAGATAGGAAGACACTTAAGTACTGTACACTAGAGAGAAAATGGACAAACCATACCAGGGAGGAATGCTTCTATAACAAACAACCCATCAAGGAAAGAGATTATATGGCTCAAAGGGAATCAGGCTATACTGAACAACCAAGACCTGTGCTGGGACAACAACCTCCTATACCAACTAATGTGGTACCAATCAAGTATACACCAATAGAGGATGGGAATTCAAGACTAAGATCACCATATAAGGAAGAATATCGATGGAGTGAGGGATATCAAGAAGATTGGGAAGAATATGAAATAAGAGAACCTGAGTTAAAAGCTCTAGACTTGGGAAATGGGAAAATTGAAATGGACACAGCAACATTCATGTATATTACCAACAATTACATGTCCAACCAAAAACCTCAATTCAAAGGGGGACCAAAGATAACTTGTTATAGGTGTGGAGGAGAGCATTTCATTAGAGACTGTCCGCAACCTCCTACATTGAGAATAGAGGGAGCCTACTGTAAGGATTGTGGCAGAGAACATTTGATAAAAGATTGCCCAAAGAATCCCCAAAAACAACAGAACACACCTAATAACATACCTTTAAAAACAGTTAACATTATGGAACAAGAAGAATTGAGTGAAAATGACCAAGTGGGAATAAATATTATAACAAGGGCTCAAGCCAAACAACAAGGAACAATTAAGGAACAAAATGAAGGTTCAGCCTCGAAGGTGAAGAGAAATAGACAAAAAGGGAAATGGGAAAAGAAGAGAAGGATGGGCAAAAATTTGGAAGAAGACAATCAGGATCAGTCCAAAAGTACTTCTCCTCAAAAGACACAAAATCAGTATGAAATAGGAAGTTCTCAGAGTCTAGACACCCTAATTAAAGCATATAAGGGAAGGATTCAAGAAGGACCAAATCCAGCAGATCATGCAGTGGCCTATCCCATACCAGAGTTAGAGCATGAAAGGATGCAAAAGTGCAAACAAATTATTCAGGAAGTACAACTCAGAATGGGGGAAGGAGGTAGCTCGCAGAGAACAGTTGAACAACTTGAGAAAACGAAAACAAGGGAAAATGCTAACAAGAAAGAAAATCCACAAATATCATTCCAGATGATTATAGATGAACAATGTAGCATTACATTTCACACAACATGGGAAGAACTGTTGAAACAAAATCCTCACTTACAAAACAAAATGAACAAAGAGGAAACAATACCTGGAAACCTTCATTCACCATTACAAGAATTAGAGGAATTATGGTATATTCCTATTGATAAAATAGGAGGGTATTGTGAAGGGGAAGAAGGAAATTCAACCCTAAAAATACAATATGGAAAAAATTTTGCTAAAGCCATTTTGGATAGTGGATCAGGAGTGGCCATAATGACTAAACAAACTTGGGAGAAATGGGGAAGCAATGAATTACTACCCACTAAGATGAGATTGCAACTTGCAGATGGGCATATAGAAAAACCCCTAGGTATTTGGGAAAAAGTAATTGTGGACATATGTGGAACAGAAATAGAACATACTTTTGCCATAGTAGAATTTCAACAATCCACTTCATATGAAATCATCCTAGGAAGGCCTTTCATGAGACAAATGCAAATTGTGCAGGATTGGGGTAATGATTGTTTATATCTCCAAAGCAAAGGAAGAATAACAAGAGTGAACTTAAGAAATGGGCACTATTGTGATATATCTCCTCAAGAATGGTACAAAATACATCAAAATGAAGAAGAAAGTGAGGAATCAGAGTTGGAGGATCACGTAGAGAGCGAATCAGCAATATGGAAGTGTAACATAATAAGAAACCTCACCAATGGAAAAAGGAGACTGAAAAGAGAAGATTGTGTGGAAGGAAGAAAAGAGCAAGATGAAAGTTATGTGCCACAACAATTTAAGGATGAAGAGTTTGAGCCCTACGGTTGGAACCAAATTTTGGCTACCATGGACATAGCCAGTGAGGAGTATGTAGGAGTGGAATTTCAAAATGAAGAAGGGTTTGATATTTTTCACATTAGTATAAACATGATAAGTGTATCAAAAACAGAGGAGGATCAAGATTCAGAAATGGTATTAAAAAAAGGAAAAACAAAATATTTGGAGATAGTAAAAGCTGAAGATGCAATCAAAGATAAAATCTCAGGCAAATACAAGGAACATAAACACATAGAAATGGAAAAGGAACAAGAAATTGAGAAGAAAGAGAAGGAAACAAACAAGGATCAATACTTTGATGTACCAGCAAATTTTAAAACCTATGAAGTAGAAGACAGACTACTTCTAAAAATGAAACCAAAGAGAGAAAAAAAGAAAGGAGAAGCTTATGATAATGAAGAACAAACTAAAAAGATCATGATTACTCAGGAAGAAGGAGAGGAAAGACATATTATAATAGCTGATGATATGACCATAGAGGAAGAAGAAGCACTAAAGAACCTAGCAAAGAATTATAGGGATGTATTTGCTTACAGTTATAAAGATTTAAAAGGAATTGATCCAAAAATCTGTGAGCACAAAATTCCTATGACTCCAGATGCAAAACCTAGTAAACAGAGACATTATACATTCAATGATAAATACTCTGCCAAGATAAAGGAAGAAATTGACAAGTTGTTGGCTGCTAACTTCATTTATGAAATTGAGTATACTGAATGGATATCACCTATAGTTGTGGTACCAAAAAAGAATGGAAAACTTAGGGTATGCATTAACTTGAAAAAAGTGAATGCAGCAACTATAAGGGATAATTATCCATTGCCAATAACAGATCATCTTCTTGAGAGAGTTGCAGGAAAGGAAGTTTATAGCTTTCTAGATGGTTTCTCAGGATATAATCAAGTACCTATAGCCTTGGAGGACCAACATAAGACTGCCTTTTCTACAGAATGGGGGATTTATGCTTTTAGGGTTATGCCCTTTGGATTGACCAATGCCCTAGCAACTTTTCAAAGATTGATGTGTCATATCTTCAAAGAATTCCTGAGAAATGTGATGGAAATCTATGTAGATGATCTGTGCACTTTCTCTTTAAAAAGACAGGATCATTTACAAGATTTAGAAAGAATATTCAGGAAATGCAGGACATACAGAGTATGCTTAAATCCTGAAAAGTGTGTATTTTATGTAAGACAAGGAAGAATGTTGGGTCACATAGTTTCAAAAAATGGAATTTCTACTGATGAGAAGAAGATAAAAGCTATAATAGAGCTTCCAAGACCTACAAATGTGAAGGAACTGCAAACTTTTATGGGACATTGTGGGTACTATAGGAAATTTGTTCACAAATTTGCAGATATAGCTAAACCCTTATATGCCCTCATCACAAAGTTTGAGTGGAATAAAGAATGTGACCAAGCCTTTGAAACATTGAAAACTTGTTTGGTGACAGCCCCAATTCTAAAAACACCTCAGTGGGATAAAATATTTCATGTGCATGTAGATGCTTCAAATTATGCTTTGGGATGTGTGTTAGCACAACCTATAGAAGGAAGTAAATTAGATTTCCCAGTAGCATATGCTAGTAGACAATTGAACATTGCAGAAAAGAACTATACAACCACTGAGAGAGAAGGGTTGGGAATGATATTTGCTGTTAAAAAATACAGACATTACCTATTGGCCAACAAGTTTAAATTCTTTGTGGATCACCAAGCTCTACTTTATTTAGTAAATAAACCATGTCATACAGGAAGAATAGTTAGATGGTTTCTTTTACTAATGGAATTTGAAAGTGAGGTGGTGGTTAGACAAGGCAAAACACACTTAAGAGCAGATCATTTGTCTAGAATTCAGTCCAAAGAACCTAGTTCACCCTTAGATGATGACCTGCCAGATACATACCTGTTCAAAGTAGAAAGTATTCCTAAATGGTCCATATCATTAGTTCCTTTGTTAACCATGGGACCTTGTAAGTCATTAGCAAATAACACACATTTGGTGTTACAAAGCAGGAATTTTATGTTGCTAGCTGGGCATTTGTATCACCTCAATCAGTCAGGTGTACTGGAATACTGTACCCCAGAAGAGGAGCAACATGAATATGTAAGAAGAGCTCACTGCTGGAACCCATGTACTCATGCTTCCAAAATAGTCACTTTAAGCAATCTTGCTAGGATGGGAGTACACTGGCCAAACAAAATTCAAGATGTGGAAAGATATGTTGCTAAATGTCAAGAATGTCAAGATTTGCAGAATTCAGAATTAATAACTCTATATTGGTTTAACAAAAATCCTGAGTGGAGTGAAAACATTGTTGAAGAATTAAGGAAAAAGGAGAAAGGGAAGCAACTTATAGCTGGTACAGATTCAAGAAATTTACAAGAAATCTCTGAAGAATATCAACTCATAGGAGAACAATTATACAAAAAAGGAATGGATGGTTATTTAAGAATATGTGTTCCTGAAGAGAAGTATTTGGAGATGTTGGAAATGGCACACTGTGGAGTGGCAGGAGGACACTTTTCTAGTGATAGAACAGCCAAACTCATTTTGTATTCTGGCTTTTGGTGGCCAACTCTATTTCTTGATGCAAGAACTTATGTAAAAAGATGTGACATCTGTCAAAGAGTGAGTCAACCAAATAAAAGAGATAACATGCCATTAATCCCATTAATTTCAGCCAGAGCTTTTAGCAAATGGGGATTGGATTTTATTGGACCTATACATCCTCCAGCTAGACAATCTCATGCAGAATACATATTAGTCGCTACTGATTATTTGACAAAATGGGCTGAGGCCAAAGCCACTAAAAGAAATGATGCTCATACAACTGCTAAATTTTTGTATGAAAATATTGTTACTAGATTTGGACTTCCAATTGAATTAGTAAGTGATAGGGGAACTCATTTTTTGAACCAGATCATAGAAAACATGACCAAATATTTCATGATTCGTCATAGTAAGTCAGCCCCATATCACCCACAAGCTAATGGGTTAGCAGAAAGTACTAATAAGTACTTTGCACTGTATTGTCCAAATTAGTCAACACAAACAGAAATGATTGGGATTCTCAACTTAATCATGTTCTCTGGGCTTATAGAGTGGCATACAAAACTGCTTTAGGGACTACTCCATTCAATTTGGTATACGGACAAAATGCAGTTTTGCCCATGGAATTTCTTATTCCAACATTAAAAGTGGGTAGTCAATACAATTGGACAGGACATGAACTATCTGAGAGGGTCATAGATTTAGAAAAACTGGGAGCATCTCGACTACAAGCAGTAATGAGTATATATACAGACAAGAGAAGACAAAAAGCCTATCATGATGTGCATATAAAAGAAAAAGATCTTCAAGAAGGAGACTTGGTTCTGGCATACACAGTCAAGGAGCATCAGAAAAAATTTCAGAAGAAAGGTCATGGGCCATACATTATACATAAGATAAGTAAGAGTGGAGCCATTCAATTAGCTAACATTGATGGAGAAATCATGCCAAATTTTATAAGTGGATGTAGAGTTAAGAGGTATGAGTGTCCATTAACTACTGAGGAATGGAGAAGACTGCAAAAAGCTCAAAATAGAAAAAAAGAAGAAGAAAACATCAGAAAGGAGGCTCAACAAGAAGCAAAGGAGAGAATAAGAAAAATGAAAGAACTTAAGGAGGTGTGTTTATGTGAAAGTACTCTAAAACAAAGAGAACATTTGCCTGTGATAGAAATGGATCATCAAAATGAAAACATAAGGGTTTTGATAGATTCAGGAGCTCAAGTGAACTTGATCAGTTCAGCCTTGATAAATAAATTTAGCATAAAGAGGAATAAAAGCAGAATGTTGATTAAAACATTAGAAGGAAAAATGATTCAGAGTTTGTCTTCACTCGTTATTAAAGTTAAATTTAATCATGAATATATGAAGATAGATTGTGAAGAGTGGCCATATCATTTGATGACTGAAAAATGGATTTTGGGACAACCCTGGCTCAAACAAGGTAAAGTTATTTTAAACTTTGAAAAAATGAAGCTTAATTTGACCATAAATGACAAAAAAATTTTAATGTTTTTTCGGAGTAATGAAAAACAGGAAGTTCATCTAGATGTTCATGACCCAGATATGGAGGGATTTACTTTCTCAATGAAGGACAGGGACATATTGCCACTACAAAATGATCAAGCTTCTCACAATCAAAACCAGCAAGAGAATTCAGGAGTAGAGAAGAATGGTGAGACAAAACGAGGAAGACACTTATTGCCTAATTTGAAACATCAACAAATCAGAACAAGAGGAACATGGAAAGAAGGCATACACCGATATTACTCATTAAAACAGGAAGTTAGAGCAAAATGGGTATGGAGACCAAAAAATGCTACAAGATGTTGGTCTGGGAAGCATGGATGTTTGGATGACATAAGGACAATTGCAGTTAAACATTATTGGGTAAAAAAATCAGAATTATGTCAATGGCAGAAAGATCATCCACATTTGACCTATCTTCAGAATTTCAGAACAAAATATTAAAAAAAAAAGGAGACAAAAGGATGACAAAAGTATTTTTCTTTTAAACCTTTTTTCCTTAAAAGAGAATTAGGAGGGGAAGAAAAGGAGGACAGAGCAAAAAAAAAAAAAAAAAAAAAAAAAAAGAGAGAGAACAAATGGGCAGTGTGTATTTTTTGTTTTTTTTTATTTTTATAAAGCACAAAGCAAGATATAGGGAGGAGGAAAGTAAATTATTATGGAAAATTTGTATTATTTTGTTTCAATTTTCTATGATCATCTTTTGATTTCTATTTTTTTGAAGTTGTTTTTTCATTAATCATTGTTTCCATCATTCCTTTCTTCAAGCACACTAGACATCTTGCTACACCTGTAATGATCACTTTAATTGAGTCTTTTGAAGAAGCAAAATTTATTTGGAAGACTTTCTTTCTTTACTCTCATGGCAAGAATATTCCAAAAGAAAACATTAATTTTTCTGGATTTTTGTGACTTATGTGTGTGGAGTTTTTTTTGTGTATTTTATTTTCCTCAGAAAATGGTGAATACAAAGGAGTTGCCAATTCATGACTTCAAGGCAGAATCAATTGTGCTATCAAGAGGACATTGGTTTCTGGACAGTGAAACTGTGGAGGAACAAGTGGACCTGGAGTCAGATGATGAGCCAGAAATTCCAGAGGCTGAGAAGGTGGTGAAGGAACTTAAGGAGACCCTAAACATCATTGGCCAACACATATTTACAGTGGGAGTAGGAGGGTATAAATATACAATGTTGTGCCAGGAATTCTACAGGTTTCAAAGAGTTGTTGTTAATATGAAAAGATGGAAGGCAGTAGGGTTGCACAGAATATTGGAGGAGCCTATGTTTTAGGACTTTGGTTGAGTTTGCCAGAGCTATGCTAAAGGAGAAGAATTGTCCAAATTATCTTTGGGCTGAGGCTGTAAATACAACTACATATCTTGTGAATAGATTACCATGTGCAGCTCTCAATGGAATGACTCCATATGAAGCTTGGTGGGGTAAGAAACCAACACTAGATCATTGTAGAGTGTTTGGATCAATTGCATATGCTTATGTTCCATCACAACTTAGACATAAACTTGAACCAAAGGCAGAAAAATATGTGTTCATTGGTTATGATGAAAAGCAGATGGGTTATAGATTGTGGAATCCTCTAACCAAACAATTTATTGTTTCTAGAGATGTTACATTTGATGAACAGAAAAGTTGGTATGCAGATCAAAGTCATACAACTGAAGAATTTGAAGAACAGGTAAGAAGATGTGAGAAAGGAAAATCAATTGTGCAGGTGAATAGAGATGAAGACTATATGCAAGCAAGTACATCTAGAAGTGAATTAAGGAATGAAGAAGCTCCTATATTTGATGAAGAGGTGTATCCAGACACATATGAAGAATCTGAACCAAGAAAGTCAAGCAGGACAAGAAGACAACCAGAAAGGTATTCTTATGATACGTCTTACATAACTCAGAAGAACATGAAGAACCTCAAAAGTATGATGAAGCTAAAGGTAAGAAGCAATGGGAAGAAGCAATGAAGGAAGAGTTCAATGCACTGGAGGAGAACAAGACATGGGAACTTGTTCCTAAACCAAATGGTAAGAAAGTAATTGGAAATAAATGGGTTTATAAAATGAAGAAGCTTGCATATGGAAGTATAGCCAGATACAAAGCTAGATTGGTGGTGAAAGGCTATGCCCAAACCTATGGCATAGATTATGATGAGACATTCAGTCCTGTAGCTAAGATGTCAACTATAAGGACAATCATTGCTATTGCAGCTTCAAAAGGATGGAACCTAAGTCAATTGGATATAAAGAATGCATTCTTGAATGGATACATATCAGATGAGGTATACATGGAACAACCTCAAGGATTTATAGATTCCAGGTATCCAGATTTTGTTTGCAGGTTGAGAAGAGCACTCTATGGATTGAAGCAAGCTCCAAGAGCATGGAACTATAGACTGGTGAAGTATCTCAATGATCTTGGATATCAAAGTTCAAAAGCAGATCCAAGTCTACTTATCAAAAGAACAGAGGAAGGTACAATCTACATTTGTATTTATGTAGATGACATTATAATCACAGGTACTTCAGATGAAGGAATCAAGGAGGTAAAGAGATTACTTGAAAAAGAATTCAAGATCAGTGACCTAGGAAAGTTGTCATACTTTCTTGGAATGGAAGTTACTTATACAGATCATGGCATATATGTATCACAAGAAAGGTATCTTCTTAATCTATTGAAGAAGTTTGATATGGAAAATTGCAGAGAAGCTTCAACACCACTTGAAGTTAATCACAAGCTCGGTAAATATGATGGTGCAGAATACAAAGATATGAGGAAGTATCAATCTCTTGTGGGTAGTTTGATTTATGCTACACTAACAAGACCTGATCTTAGTTATGCAGTGGGAGTTTTGTCACAATTCATGCATTGTCCAAAGGACCCACATTGGATTGTAGGTCAAGAGTTCTCAAATATATCAAAGGAACTATAAAGGAAGGATTATATTATCCTTTTACATCAGATTTGAAGTTGAGAGCCTACAGTGATTCAGACTGGGCAGGTAACCAAGATGACAGGAGATCAACACATGGATACATGATTTACATTGGTGATAAGCTTGTAAGTTGGTGTTCAAAGAAACAACATACAGTAGCATTATCATCAACTGAAGCAGAGTACAAAGGACTTGTGGAAGCAGCTAAGGAGGTCATATGGATGCAGACATTGTTCAAAAGCTTGGGCATTGATCAAGGTACACCTACAATACATGGAGATAATATGAGTTCACTTTATCTTGCAGCAAATCCAGTATTTCATGCAAGAACAAAGCACATAGAGATACATTATCATTTTCTCAGAGAAAAGGTAATGGAGAAGGAGATTGAAGTGGAGTACATTTCTACAAAAGATCAGATAGCAGACATAATGACAAAGAGCCTTGATGGTGTGAAGACCAGCAGATTCAAAGGCATGGCAGGAGTAAAAGAAAAGAAGATGATATGAAGAAACAGAGAATGTCAAATAGTGATTGAGGAGGAGCTGTTGGAGAAACAATCACTAATTGGACATATATTTGAGGATCAAAGCTTTAGAAGAAAATCGTGCCTATGTGAAGGGACAATTTCACAAGTGTATTATATTTGTAAAGTTAGTTCACTTTAGTTCTAGAAGTTTTTTAAAAAGTCACGAGATAGAGAAAAACTATATAAGTTAGTTTGTATCAACTGACGCGATGTGAAGAGAGAAGGAAGACAATGATAGAGTGAGTTAGAACTCAATTTGTATGACTGAGTATAGTCGGGCTTCTCTGAGTGAGAAAGCACTTGTAAGCTTCTGAGTTTTCATAGCTATGATAAGAACTAGTTAAAGTTCTGTGTATAAGTCTTCTTCTTCCATCTCCAGTGTTCGTCTTCTGTGTAATGATTTGAAAGGTTGAAGTTTTCCAAGCAAGTCGATGCCTGGCATCGAATGTATGTTGAAAGGTTGAGTTTTATGCGAGAAGTCGATGCCTGGCATCGAATCCTAGCTGATAAGTTCTTATCTTCATATCTGACTTTTATCTACTGATGAAACTTCTTAAAATCATGAGGTTTGTGGAGCAACTCGATGCCTGGCATCGAGTTTCACCATAAAGTCGATGCCTGGCATCGACTTCCTACATACAAGTGGTCTTCTTCATGTGTGTGTTCAAGAGGCTATTTCTGGTGCAGAAAAAGAGGCTGAAAAAGCTCAAAGTTGATGCCCGGCATCGACTTTGGTTGCAATTCGATGCTAGGCATCGAATTTTTATTTTTAGACAGCGAAATTTACTAAAATAGGCAAAATTGCTAGTTTTGGAAGATCATACAGGGTCATCTTGTGAGGGCCATAACTTGAGTTCTAGAGATCCGTTTCATGCGTACGATATCTTGTTGGAAAGCTCTACTCTTCTAGTCTTAGCCTATAACAGATCTTGGAGAAATAATATTTGAGCTAAGAGAAATTAGCAAAATACTGAAGGTATGTCATTTTAGTGACTAGAAAAATCTGAAGAAGTAAAGTTCTTGGTTTCGGCTATCATTTCTCAAAGCTTGGAGTGGCAATGAGTTAATGGTGACCATAGAGGTGTTCTAGTGTCACATTAATTCATTTCTTGTGGTGTTTTACACATCAACAAGATAGATAGATAGATAGATAGATAGACAGATAGATAGACAGACAGACAGACGAACACACAGACAGAGAGATAGATAGATAGATAGATAGATAGATAGATAGATAGATAGATAGATAGATAGATAGATAGATAGATAGATAGATAGATAGATAGATAGATAGATAGATAGATAGATAGATAGATAGATAGATAGATAGATAGATAGATAGATAGATAGATAGATAGATAGATAGATAGATAGATAGCTAGATAGATAACTAGATAGATAGATAGATAGATAGATAGATAGATAGATAGATAGATAGATAGATAGATAGATAGATAGATAGATAGATAGATGGATAGATGGATAGCTAGATAGATACTAGATAGATAGATAGATAGATAGATAGATAGATAGATAGATAGATAGATAGATAGATAGATAGATAGATAGATAGATAGATAGATAGATAGATAGATAGATAGATAGATAGATAGATAGATAGATAGATAGATAGATAGATAGATAGATAGATAGACAGACAGACAGACAGACAGACAGACAGACAGACAGACAGACAGACAGACAGACAGACAGACAGACAGACAGACAGACAGACAGACAGACAGACAGACAGACAGATAGATAGATAGATAGATAGATAGATAGATAGATAGATAGATAGATAGATAGATAGATAGATAGATAGATGTTGGGGCTTCACTCACTAATTAGACATGAATATATGAACATATATGAAGGAAGAAGAAAGACAAAGAGAAGTGAAGGCAAAGCACTCAGAAAACTAAGCCTAAGTGAAGGGACAAATTCACTCTTGTAATTTAGTGCAAAATTAAAGTCTAGTCTTGACATAGAACTTTAAAATTACGAGTTTGAGTCTAGGAGTATGTAGACCATATGTATATAAGTCAATTGGAGTTGAATAAAATATAGAGAACTCAATTTTGTAAATTTTGAGTGAATAGAGAAAAGTCGGGTTTTTTCTGAGAGAGATGTTGAGGAAGAAGTACTTAGTATAGGAGAGTTTTCCATGGCTATGAGCAGAATGAGGCCAAGCCATTTTGTACACATCTTCTTTGATAGATAACACATGTTTATGTAGAAGGATTTGGTCTAATTCCTCTTGTGTGTTGAATTCTAAGTGATTTCATATCATTGTGTAAGTTAGTTGACAGTTACGAGTTTTCTGGTGCACTTTTCCCTGATCTTCTTAAGGTCAGATCTCCCAGTACAGTGTAACGTTTTTCATGAGTCATATCTCATTTTAAAGCTACTACTTTCAACAACAATTTGTCAAGAGATCTTTACAAAGCGGGATGTGTATTCAGAGTAATGAGTCTAACAATGAAGGTATGTCAATGCGATGAAGTCATTTTTCATATTCCAGACATAGTTCAAATGTTGAAGTGAAATCAGATGATTTTGAAGATATTACTTGAAATTTTTGTTTGATATGTGTTTCTTAACATTAGCAAGAACTTCTATTAGCAAATAATCAAAGAATTTGTACGGATCAAGCTAATACAGATCAGATTTGAAGCTAGAAGAAAAGGTGCAGATTTTTTAGAAGTAAATTTTTAAATTTCACTAAGTTCAGTGATGAAGTTTTCAAATTCAGAGTATTGCTAAGCTAATGATGGTTATGGAGGAGTTCTAATATCACTTTAGCTTAGTTCTTCTGGTGTTTCATACACCAACAAGTGATATCAGAGTTGAAAGATCCTCAAGAGTGAAAGGAGGAGCAGATACAAGAGGAATGGAAGAGTTCGTCATTAAAGAGGTGAAAGCTGAGGTGTTCAACAACTAAAGACATCAGAGGAGTGCTTCGAAGTTATTCTCAAGGGTAAAGATCTACAAAAGGTACCATACTTTAACCTTACACTCACAGGTTGTAGCAGAAGCAAGAAGACTATGGCAGATCATGTATCTATTGACAAATTGGACAGAGATAATTATCTTGCTTGGGTAATGAGAATGGAAGCCTTACTTGTGAGTAAGGATCTAATGATATATGTGACAGGTGAAGAAGAAAATCCTAAATTTGAAGATGAGAGTCAACCAAGGAAAGAAGAACTAGAAGCTTTGAAGCTATGACAGAAGAGAGATGCAAGTGCAAGGGCTTATATATATAACACTATCACATATCATTTGCTACCACATATCAAAGGATTAGAAACAGCTAAAGACATATGGAATGCTTTGGAAGATCACTTCCAAAACACTACTAAAGCTAGGAAGGCTAGCTTATGGTCAGATTTCACCACATTTAATAAAAAGCAAAGTCAGAGTATTAGTGACTATGTCACTAAGATGAAGGACTTGGCAGATAGTCTTTGATCTATTGATGAGGATATTGAAGATCATAGGTTGATAGCACAATTGCTTGCAGGATTGAGAGGACATGAGAGGTGGAAACCTTTTGTACTCTCAATTGAACTTTCATTAAATCATTATGTGCCAGAATTAAATCAATTGCTTGGACTGATGCTCACATTTGAGCAAGACTTGAAGTCAGATGGAGATAAAGGATATAGCTCTGCTATGTATGCAAAGAATAGGAAGAAAAATGAGAAAGGTAAAGCAAAGGATGAAGACTAGCTGACTACTCAAGCAAATTATGTAAGAGGAAGAGGTATTGGCAGAGGTAAAGGTCGAGGAATTGGAAGAGGCAGAGGTAATCATAACAATAACAAGAAGACATGCTGGATTTGTAGATTGAGCAATCATCTAGCTTATGATTGTTGGCATAACCAAAATCAAAGTAATAATGGAAGAGGAAGAGGTGGAAGGTTTCGGAATCAATTTCAAAGAGGAAGACAGAATTCAAGAGGAAGTTTTGGTAGAGATGGTGGAAGAAATTGGAATCAGAATCAGTCTTATAACACTACCTATTACAACTATGGAAATGATACATAGAATGACAACAATACAACATTGATTATGAATTCATTAAGTACGTCAGAGAAGGAGGATCTCAAGGTATTCTATATTGACTCTGGTTGTTCAAATCATTTCACAGGTAATATAGAATTGTTATCAAAATTGGAAGAAGGTATTTCAAGTCACACAGTACAAACAAGTGACAATACAAAACATAATGTGCATTCAGTTGGAAAAGTAAAGTGCAGGAGTGGAGCTGAGTTGCTAACAAATGTTTTGTATGTCCCAACAATACCAAAGAATCTGATTAGTGTGGGACAAATAGTAGAGAAAGGTTTTCAAGTTAGATTTACAAATGAAGGAGTATTTGTTGAAGATCCAGAGGATGGATACAATCAAATTGTCTATGGTAAGAAGGGAGGTAGACTTTTTACTCTCAAAGTACAAGGGAATGTTGGTCAAGCTCTAATCACACATGGTGATGAAGTAATTACAGAGTTAGACCTCTGGCATAAGAGGTTAGGACACTTTAACGAAAAAGGAATTAAAACCATGGTGGAGAATCAATCTGTAATAGGGTTACCAAATGTTAAAAGCCAACAGGCACACAGGTTATCGTTTCAGAAGAAAGGATTCAAGCATGATGGTTTGCTAGAGTTCATACATACAGATGTATGGGGACCAACAAAAGAAGGATCAATCAATGGGTCTAGGTATTATGCTCTTTTCATTGATGATGCTACAAGATGGATAACCATTTATGTTTTAAAGGAGAGGTCAGAAGTATTTGGAGCTTTCAAACATTTTCATGCATATGCAGAAAGAGGTATAGGTCAAAAGCTCAAGAGGTTAAGGTCTGATGGAGGGGGAGAATACTTCTCCCAAGAATTCAATGATTATCTTTGGAATGCAGGTATCAAGAGAGAAATAACTTGCAGGTATACACCTCAACACAATGGGGTGGCAGAAAGGAGGAATAGAACATTGGTTGAGTTTGCAAGAGCAATTTTAAAAGAAAAGAATTGCCCTAACTATCTTTGGGCTGAGGCTGTAAATACAGCTACATATCTTGTGAATAGGTTACCATGTGTAGCTCTAAATGGAATGACCCCTTATGAAGCATGGTGGGGTAAGAAACCAAAACTTGATCATTGTAAGGTGTTTGGATCAATTGCCTATGCTTATGTACCATCACAACTCAGACATAAGCTTGAACCAAAGGCTGAAAAACATGTATTTATTGGGCATGATGAAAAGCAGATGGGTTATAGGCTATGGAGTCCTCTAACTAAACAATTTATTGTTTCTAGAGATGTGACATTTGATGAACATAAGAGTTGGTATGCAGATAAAGATTGTAATCTTGAAACATTTGAAGAAGAGGTAAGAAGAAGTGAAAGAGGTAAATCACATATG
>CM035406.1:134866123-135216123 GCA_020310875.1 Ceratopteris richardii
TTGTTTCCGACGCCTATACCGACTGCAACACCGACGTCGCGAAGAATTCACGCCCGTTCATTTGCCTCGTAGCAACCTCGGTATACCCTCGATATGTTGTAGTGTCACACAGTCCTATTTTTTTCATGATTGTAAGGTGAGAATCGTGAAATCCCATACCTTCACAATCACAGTTCTCTATCACAATGATTGCTCACAACCGTGACTTTTTGTGAGAATTGAGAATCTTGTTTTCTCATCGTGATTTTTTGTCTCTTTTGTGAATTTTCTTTTGTGTGCTTTCTAGTGATTTTTTGCCTACCAAATGTACCTTTCTATTTTATCTTCATTAATAAAAGAAAATACACAAATATGGTTTTTTTCTCATTGAAATGATAAAAACTAAAAAACGTGATTTTCTTAATCTCTTATTTCCTTCATTTTTCCAAGAAAAATCATTCAGATTACTCAAATATGATCATCACAAGTCCTAAACTCAACTTCGGTTGCCCAGAAAATATTTGAAAACCAGTTTCTGCTAGGTGCTTTGAAGATCATAATTTTTTGTGCTTAATTGGGTTTTGTATTCTACTATCTCTTCTACTCTCAAGATTTGTTGTACTCAACTAGATGATCATGAGGATCTGTAGATCCTTCATATTGATTCTTCATACACTTTTCCACTTTTTATGGTCTCAATATGTCCCATGGTTCTTCCATTCATTTCTTCTTCTAATTCGAAACTTATCCAATGATTCTCCTTCTCTAAGAAAGGGAATAGGTGAAGGTTGATACCTTCTCTCTCTTTGTGGCTCTACAAGAGTGTGATGTCTGCTATTTCTTGGATTATTTCATGGTTCTTTAAGTTTTGATCCCAAGTCCTTTTTTCTAGACATTGACCTAGATCATTTGTGTCATGAGGGTTGTTTCTGAATACACATATGCATCCATGTATATTCTCACATCATCCATCCTTAAACTAAGCCATTGGCATCAAGTTTAAAGGAATTTCTAAGTTTCTCAACCTAATGAGTTCCTTACGCAATCAATCTTGATACACATAGGCTCCAAACGTATTTCTATATAGGTATTTGAGGATATTTCTATAGTCTCCTTGGCCAGATGTCCCACCTTCCCCATTTTGTTCTTCCATGTCTATTTGTGAAGAATGTGTGCTTTTATCCTTCCTACTTTGGTCTTGGTGTGGCCAAGGTCTTCTAGGCCTTTGATTATGTCTGTTGATAAGTCCTGACCTTAGTCTCATTAATTTTAAGGTATTTCACAAGTAAAACACTAATTTCTTCCAAAGAACTAGGGGTTTGGGTTTTCCTCAGTTTAGCTCTAGAATTTTTCTCTCAAACTTATCTCACCATAGAGAAAAATACCATTTCTTCAATTATATCTTAAAATTTTGAAATTTTGAAGTCATATGAAAAACCATGATTTTGTGCTCAAAATCATGTTTTCCACTAAGAATCAGGATTGTCAAGTCTCCCAAGATTTCTTGACTTTGATTTTCAATTTGATTTTTTTGGATTTTATTGATTTTTATATTATTAAGAACTGCCAAAAATTTTGAAAATCGTGTTTTGGGTTGATTTTTGTAAGATCGCAATTCTATTAAAAAAATTTGCATTTTTGCAAAAAATCTTGATTTTGATGAACCACAATTCTTAGCTAAGAATCACGATTTTCACACTCCACAAACAATGATTTTCAACAAAACATGATTCTCTGTGAGAATTTCATTTTTCAAAACAATTGCCATTTTGGGTAGAAAACGATACTTTCTGTGTGAGGAGAAAATCCTAATTTTCAAGTGTTCAAAATCCAATTTTGCTGGTCATTTTTTTTTTTTACACAATCCCATTTTTTTCATGATAGTGAGGTGAGAATCGTGAAATCCCAAACCTTCACAATCACAGTTCTCTATCACAATATTGATTGCTCACAACCATGAGTTTTTGTGATTCTCTTTAGATAATCACCCTTTTTTTTAGAGAATCTTGTTTTCTCATCGTGATTTTGTGTCTCTTTCGTGAATTTTCTTTTGTGTGCTTTCTAGTGATTTTTTGTGCCTACAAAATGTACCTTTCTATTTTATCTTCATTAATAAAAGAAAATAGGATATATTTTTTTTTCTCATTGAAATAATAAAAACTAAAAAACGTGATTTTCTTAATCTCTTATTTCTTTCATTTTTCAAGAAGAATCATTCAGATTAGTCAATATGATCGTTACAAGTCCTAAACTCAACTTGGGTTGCCTAGAAAATATTTGAAAACTAGTTTTTGCTAGGTGCTTTGAAGATCATAATTTTTTGTGCTTACTAGGGTTTTGTATTCTACTATCTCTTCTACTATCAAGATTTGTTTGTTCTCAACTAGATGATCATGAGGATCTGTAGATCCTTCATATTGATTCTTCATACACATTTCCACTTTATGGTCTCAATTTTCTCCCAGGATTATTCCATTCATTTCTTCTTCTGATTCAAAACTTATCCAATGATTCTCCTTCTCTAAGAAAGGGATTAGGTGAAGTTTGATACGTTCTCTCTCTTTGTGGCTCTACAAGAGTGTGATGTTTTCTATTTCTTGGATTATTTTATGGTTCTTTAAGTTTTTATCCCAAGTCCTTTTTTCTAAACATTGACCTGGATCATTTGTGTCATGAGGGTTGTTTCTAAATACATATATGCATCCATGTCTATCCTCATATCATCCATCCTTAAACTAAGTCACTCGCATCAAGTTTAAAGGAATTTCTAAGTTTCTCAACCTAATGAGTTCCTTATGCAATCCATCTTGATACACATAGGCTCCAAACTTATTTGTATGTAGGTATTTGAGGATATTTCTATAGTCTCCTTGGCCAGACGTCTCGCCTTCCCCATTTTGTTCTTCTATGTCTATTTGTGAAAAATGTGTGCTTTGATCCTTCCTACTTTGGTCTTGGTGTGGCCAAGGTCTTCTAGGCCTTTGATTATGTCTGTTGATAAATCCTGACCTTAGTCTCATGAATTTTTAAGGTATTTCACAAGTAAAACACTAATTTCTTCCAAAGAACTGGGGTTTAGGTTTTCCTCACTTTAGCTCTAGATTTTCTCTCTCAAACTTATCTCACCATAGAGAAAAAATATTATTTCTTCAAATATATCTTAAAATTTTGAAATTTTGAAATTCTAAAGTCATATGAAAAACCATGATTCTGTGCTCAAACTCATATTTTCCACTAAGAATCACGATTGTCAAGTCTCCCAAGATTTTTTGAGTTTTATTTTCACTTTTGACTTTTTTGGATTTTATTGATTTTCAGATTATTCAAAACTGCCAAAAATTTTGAAAATCGTGTTTTGGGTTGATTTCTGTAAGATCACGATTCTATAAAAAGAATTTGCATTTTTTGTAAAAAATCTTGATTTTGATGAACCACAATTCTTAGCTAAGAATCATGATTTTCACACTCCACAAACAATGATTTTCAACAAAACATGATTCTCTGTGAGAATTGCATTTTTCGAAACACTTGCCATTTTGGGTAGAAAACGATATTTTCTCTATGAGGAGAAAATCCTAATTTTCAAGTGTTCAAAATCCAATTTTGCTGGTCATAATTTTTTTTCACACAATCCTATTTGTTTTATGATTGTGAGGTGAGAATCGTGAAATCCCAAACCTTCACAATCACAATTCTCTATCACAATGGTCATTTCTCACAACCATGAGTTTTTGTGATTCTCTTTAGATAATCACCCTTTCTTTTAGAGAATCTTGTTTTCTCATCGTGATTTTGGGTTCTCTTTTGTGAATTTTCTTTTGTGTGCTTTCTAGTGATTTTTCATGCCTACCAAATGTAGCTTTCTATTTTATCTTCATTAATAAAAGAAAATAGGCAAATATCGTTTTTTTCTCATTGAAATGATAAAAACTAAAAAACGTGATTTTCTTAATCTCTTATTTCCTTCATTTTTCCAAGAAAAATGTTTCAGATTAGTCAAATATGATCATTACAAGTCCTAAACTCAACTTGGGTTGCCCATAAAATATTTGAAAACCAGTTTTTGCTAGGTGCTTTGAAGATCATAATTTTTTGTGCTTAAATTCTCTCTCTCTCTCTCTCTCTCTCTCTCTCTCTCTCTCTCTCTCTCTCTCTCTCTCTCTCTCTCTCTCTCTCTCTCTCCTCTCTCTCTCTCTCTCTCTCTCTCTCTCTCTCTCTCTCTCTCTCTCTCTCAATGAACAATTCTTTTTTTTTAAGTCCCATTTTTATATTGTTTGTTCACAATCGTGATTTTCAAGTTTTTGCATGAAAATTTAAATTTGACTTTGGATTGAGTTTTGATACTCCTTCTCACCTTATATCCACTGACGAGTTTCAATTTTGCAGTATTTTGGTGCTCCTTACATCCCATAGAGAATTGTGATTCTCTATAGAAAATTGTGTTTTTGAGTTTACCCTTTTTTTTTGTTTTTTTTTGCTCAATTTTTCTCATGAAAATTCTTTAGTTGATGTCCAATAGTACATCTCTTTTCCTCTTTGCCTCCAAATCAACACAAATTGCGATATTCTTAAAGAACTGATTTTTTAGGTTAGCACACCTTTTCATTTCTTTTTTTATTCTTTTCCACACCTTTTCCTCTTTTAATATTAGTATTGATTATCTAGTGGATGTTGAGATTTTTCATGAAAAAATCAACCACTTTTTTCCAAAGAAATAAAAACCATTTTCTAGGGTTTTCTAAAAAATGAAGCTAAAAAAGCTTATGATGAGATATTACAATCTCATATATGGAATCAAAGAACAACATACATTTCTTACAGTAATTCTCAATAAGATGAAGGAAGAAATCCATTTCCAAGATTAAAACACATTC
The DNA here is from genome assembly GCA_020310875.1 of Ceratopteris richardii. Classification (NCBI taxonomy): domain Eukaryota; kingdom Viridiplantae; phylum Streptophyta; class Polypodiopsida; order Polypodiales; family Pteridaceae; genus Ceratopteris; species Ceratopteris richardii. Next base: position 134,870,977 of record CM035406.1, read on the forward strand.
ACCTTTTCATTATTGCTACACTTAGTGACTCAAAAGTATCTTGATAAAGCATTTGTTACCATCAACTTAGAAGATCTAGCAAGGTCCAAAATTTCGCTTCAATTGTGTCTGGCAATGGTGCCAAAAAAGTTTGTTGTACTTTGGATTTGTCCTCTCCAATCATCATAGCATAAAGGTCTGACAACCTCAAACACTTAAATTGTCAATCAAGGAAAGACTTCACAAAAGTTATTGACAATTCTCATAGTTAGTGTATATTGAGTTAGAAGTAAGCTTTTTTTAGTGTTTCTCATGCATAAAATGTGCTATTTTTAATAATAAAGACAATAATGAAGTAAAATTTAACGTTTAGTACATGTACCACTGTGACAAGAGAATCTCCATTCTGAAAGATTCACACAATCAAGAATAAAAATATTTTCATTGATTAATGAAAGTTAAAAGATAGATATAGAGTTATGCAAGCATGAAACACTCAAAGAACTACTAATCGCACGGATAAATCCATGAAAAATACTCAAAAAATGCACTTTAAATTACCATAAAAGATTGATGATAAGATTTAGAAGAAGAAAGAGCTCTTGGATTCTCATTAATTGTATGGATACAAGATGTTCTTACAAATGATTCATAGATGACTTATATACCTTTTTAAGTGTCCCTTTTCACACTTAATAGGTGCTTCAAAACTTCTACTCAAATAATCTACTAACTTCAGAGCTCTAAAAATCCTATAAAAACAATATAAGTTACATCTATCCATGAGAAAGACTATTCCTCATTTTTATAAAATTTGGGATATTCTATTCTACTAAAATACAAAGTTTTCCATCTTTTTCATTTAGAAAAATTTTCTTTCCAACAATGATACATCCTCAAAATTGACCACTTGGTGATCAATTCGGTAAGGGTGCTCAGAGCTCTACAATTGGACCACTAATCTCTTCAATCCATCCTCATAGATGCAAGCACTTAATCACTGGTATGGATATATTCTAGTTGTGTCTTATATGGTCCTTCTTGAACTTCTAAGGAGGCTACCCTTGTGCTAGCTATGGGTATGTTCATCCTATAGAAGTTGTTTGACTTGCTAGTTTTTTAACTCAGATTCGAGTGATGGCTACCTAATTTTCTTGACCAAGACTTGAAAGTGTGATCAACACTAGCTTTAGAAGACCTTAAAGCTTTGTGATCCACTCTGTTGAGATACTCACCTACTCTCAAGTTCATTAATTTGCCTACCCATGTCCCCTAAATTGATCCTTTCTCTTGAACGGTTCTTCAATTCTTGATCACTTGCTCATTGTTTAATTGTTGTTTGCTTCATTTATGTAATCTGGTAAAAAATAACTTGCATGTGTCGAATTTATCATTTCATTATTTGTTCACATTTCTTCCTTTAGGTTTTCAATGGTTGTAATTACACTTATCTATCTTGAACTTGAGCTCCTTTTATGTGGGGCCTACCCCCTCTTGTACCTTCTCTACATGTCAATAATCACATCTGCATGTTAATGGCCTATGGCACCATGCCTTCTCTAGGTTAGGGGACTGAAGGCAATGTTAGTGAGACATAATATTTTACAAAGAGTAGCCTCCATCGACTATAAAAAGGCACCATTGAAGGACCAGGAGAGGTTTATCAGCCAAGTTTAGAGGGATTGAGGTGTTCAATGCCTACTTCTAAGCCTCATCTCATAAGTCCATCCTCTCTTATAGAAAACCCATGCCATTGGGTTTTGGCAAGAGGTTTTGACGATAATATGTGCTAAGTAGTTTACTTGAGATTGGAACTTAGGACAATTCCACGGATAGTCGAGGAAGTAGTGACACAATGACACACATGTAAAAAAAAGTCCATAGTTTCCCACATGTTAGAGCTCTCAAAATGGAAGGAAAAAAAAAGAAAACACACACACATACAAAAATATTTTTCTTGTTACGTAAAGTCTTCTCTAAGTTATGAACAGCGTGCATATTCATGTTTCCGATTGGGACATTTCGAGCCCATAGAAACTTGCGAATACATTTAGTATCTTAAATTAAGTGTTGCGATACACAAACATTCCATGATTCCGTACTTGTAACATCAAATTCGACATTTACATTTTGGTTTTGCACCAGCTTGGTTACACTGAACTCTGAAACGTTTTGCTTCTTTAGAAGCATATCATGGACTGTGGAAGATATTCATATGCATGTTTTGATGTACTATGTGATGACCGAGAATACCCTTTTATATTGTGGGTGAAAGAATTTGTGGATGTATGTATGGAGTGTAGTATATGTGTCTATGTGTAATTCCGCTTCCTCTGTCTGTTGAAGAAGAATGGCTCCACAATTGTGAGTAAGCGAAGGCTGCTACATTTTCCTTACGGAGTGCAGTGATCATATTTTGTGAAGGTGGTCAATAAACCAGTGGATGACTCATTACAGTGGGCGTATTAGAAGGGGAATGCATGTCTTGATCATCGGACAGCCAGTGTTGGGGCTGCGTCAATACCAATGGCGATAAGTCAGGGGGAGGCTGACAGATTGTGTCAGCGGAAGGAGGAGATCAACCACCTACACCAAAACGCCGGCAGAAGAGGAGTCAGGACCTCCAGTGGCCACGTGATTAGCGTCGTTGTACGCCCTCGCAATGAAAGCCATCCACAATGCGAATCTTGCGGTACATTGAAAGCGTAGTGCTGCCGATTGACTCAACCTGGGTGCCGCCGTGTATGAAGACAGCGAAATTGGACCAATTGCTGGGTACAACAAGGGTTGCAGTTTCGCCCGGCACAATAGTGGCTGTTGATGCTGTAGCTTGCCGGCTTCGTGCTCTCACCTCTAGGGTATAGGAGCAGCAATTCACGACCGTTACTGAATAAGGCATAAGTTAATGGTGATGGTGCTTATGATGTATGACTATCAGAGAGAGAGAGAGAGAGAGAGAGCGAGAGAGAGAGAGAGAGAGAGTTGAACGCTCAGTTAGGGCAGGAGTGCAGAGATTAAACAAGCATCATGATTGAAGCTTCGTTTTTGTAGATGCAAATGGCGTGGTAACCAATGCAGAGATTAAACGAGTATCGTGAAAGTTGCGTAGTGAGCAAGCAATGCAGCAAGACTGAAGGGGATGAAGCAGAGGAACACGCTTGGAGTGACAAGCACGGCAGGACGCGGCAAAGAATAAACTGAAGAGGAAGAAGAGCAGAAGTTGGCCGACGGCTTATTGTTGCTTGTTTATTACGCAAGTGCCATGGACTGACGACGATATATCGAGGGCCACCATGCGAAATGATTTGTACGCGGCAAGACTAGCAGAAGAAGCCCCGTAAGTTCGAGTCGCGTAACTCGCGTTCATAGCGGGTGAAGAGCGTGAGCGTAATGCAGCTGCTACAGATCCGTGGCGAATCATCTCTACGTCATGGTCGAATAAACATAGAGAATCTAATATTTTCAAAGGAGTATCTTTTAAATCAAAAGATATGAGTTATGGCTCTAAATTCATCCACATCATTTTACTCTTAGGGGAATGCCTCGACTCCAATTAATATTAATGTCAATTTTTTAAAGAAATTAAGTTAAGACACTCTGTTAGACGGCCTGTTGATTGTGGTCTATAGCACTTCTCCTCCCATATTAGCCAATCTAAATGTGGAAAGTCCAACTTTGGCATGGATTCGAAAACGGTTAGTCTTCTGATGTTTGAATTTTCTTGCATGGCATTTCATTTTAGAATGAAAGAACAACACCAATTGACCAATCCAATAAATCAAAGTCTCAACAATCATGTGATTGTATCTACCATTCCTGTGCATCTTGCATTAGGATAAATCTCTAATATCTACTTTCTTCCAATTCGCATGCGGTATCAATCTCGTAAGCAAGAGAATCTTTCGATCACAATCAACCTTGCACAAAAATCTCTAAACTAGGAACAAAAAATTCCAGAGGTATAGTTGCTTCTAGTCAATAAGTAGTTAATCTTTGACAGGCATAATAAATCGGATGATACCAAGAACAACCTACTTTTTTCATTAAAACACTACCGATGGCCACATCCAACACATCAACAAAGACATGGAATTGATGATTCTAGTTTGGATCTTGGAATAAGGGTGCCTTAGTTAAAAGCACCTTGAACTTATGGAATGCTAAATAACATTCTGCATCCCAATGAAAATATATAGTTTTGACACGATCCAAATGATTTACTAGTATGGAAATATGAGCCATGCCATGCAACCACATTTGGCCCAAAAATCAAAGAACTTCTTTCCAAGATTGCAACTGTGGGATTACAATACCAATTTAGCTTTATCAAGATCATTTGAAATAGCTTTCTTGGAAACGATATGATCTAGCAATTTTTTGCATGTTACCCCAAAGATTGACTTTGTAGGGTGCAAGGAGAGATGAACCTCTTGACACTGTGTAAAAGAGAGTTGTAGATCCCGCATGAAGCTAGTCAAGTACAGAGCAAAGATTTGATGCATAGATCTATGAAAAGTACTACTAAGATCATTTTGGAGCCCAAACAAAATGATACTACAAGCAAAGACAACCCAATTAGTGATACGATTTGTCTTGCGCACATCGTTTGCCATCCGAACATGATTGTACCCACTGAATCCATCCAAGAAGGAACACAATTCTCTTCTTGCAATTTCAATCAAGTTTTATGTGTAGAAAAGGTAATGGAAAGGGATCAAGAACAGTAGCTACATTTAGCTTATCGTAATCCATACAAATTTGGATCTGTTTGTTTTTCTTAGGTACAATCATGTTCAGGGAGACTAACTCTAGATATTCAATTGGTGCAATTCCATAGTAATTGATCCAATTCTTCTTTTACCTACCTAGAAAGGTTGGATCTCATTTAGTACCATTTTTGAATGACTAAAGGTACATCTAGTTTCAATTGAATTTTATGATGTTATAATCATGCAATACCCTATGTGTCACAATATTAGTGATGTATTGTGTATGTTGGCTATTGCGGATGAGTTGGATGGTACCAATTACACATTATGGGCTTATATGATGCATCATGGATTGGTTGCAAAAGGAATCTAGAATATTGTGCAAGGTGTTGAAAAACATCCTATTACACCTACAAATACGGTTACTGAAAGTGATGCAAATGGGATTGAAGATGATGATATTCTTCATGTTCCTGTTCCTGTTCCTGCTGTAGTTCCTATTGCACCTACTGAAGAGCAACTTTGTTGGGATGGCAAAGATGCTCAAGCACATTCATTGATAGCCTTGTCTATCAAACATGCCATTATTCCTCACATTTGCTCCTTCAAGGCAACAAAGGATGCTTGGGATAAACTTACTACTTTATATCAGGCAAGGAATGAGGCTCTTGTTGCTTACCTCCAAAAATAGTTGGAGAGTGAGCACATGAATGAGGGAGATTCCATGGATAGTTTTTTGAAAAAGATCAAATATTTGAAGGATCGATTGATTTTTGTTGATGAAGTCTTGTGTGATAGCTCACTTGCGCGAACTGTTCCAAATAGTCTTCTAGATTCATATCAGATTTTTTTTTCTTCTACTACTCAATTGATGATGAAAAGAAATCCAAATGCCTTAACATTTGAGGAGTTAGTCTCTATTCTATTGTAAGAAGATCAGCCTAGTCAGAATAGGTCCATCATGTGTGTTGTAGATCAAGCTTTCCTGCTAGTCACAAAGGCAAAGGTAAGCTAATGTACAATCCAACCATAATGAGCTGCAAGTGCACATTGCTACAAACAATAGTCATTTGGCATGTAGGTGCAAAGATCTCATCAAAACCAATGCCTCTTTCTTGAGCATAACCTTTTGCAACAAGCCTAGCCTTAGATCTGTCAATTGTTCCATCAGGCTTATGCTTCAGCTTGTATACCCACTTAGTGCCAATGGCCTTCTTGCTAGGGGCTATTCACATAAAGACCATGTACCATTTTTCGTAATAGCATCATATTCTAATTTCATAACAACCATCCTATTTTCATAATTTTGTGCTTCATCAAATGAAACAAGCTCATTATCATCACAAAGACTAGAGGCCACCATAGCGTAGCAATCTAATGCAAAACAAAGCACCATGAGAGCCTAAACGAGTATGATATAACGGACGTGCCTCTAATTTGCTATCTCACAAAGTCTCCACCAACCATTTAGGCATAGTTTCTGCTTCCTCTATATTTGTCCTCTCATCAACAAGTGCATCATGTGAATCTGAATAAATATGGAATGATCTGCATCATCATGTGGAACATATAAAGGTTAAGAAATTTCCTCATTTGGACTCACACTTCACTATCCACCTATAAAAAGAGGCAGCAAAGTGTTATACATATCTTTGGAGCTAACCGATGTCTCCTTAGTACATGAAATTAATGGTTGAATTGCATTTTCCACAAAAACAACATCATGGCTAACCAAAATGTGTTTAGTCTATGGATGATGCAGATGATGGCCTTTGCTTTAAGAATTGTACCCAACAAAATTACATTTCAATACTTTTTCTTACGTTGTTGTTGAGGCACTAATGCATATGCGAGCCAACCAAAGACACGCAGATGAGCAACAGATGGTCTGCAACCATGTCAAGCCTCATATGGAGTGATAGATTGCAATGCTTTGGTGGGACACCTATTAAGTACATATGCTACACGCATAACAGCCTCAAGCCAAAAACTATGTGGTAAAGCCTAGCTCTTGACCATACACCTCATCATCTCCATGAGTGACCTATTCTTCCTTTTAGCAACTCCATTCTTTTGAGGTGTATATGGCACTGATGTTTTATCCCACTTTCAACCAAAAATGCATTAAAATCAGAAGACATATATTCCCCCCCTCGATCAGAACAGAGGTTACCCATTTTACATGCTAACAGATTTTCAAACAAAACCAAAAATTGTTTGAAGCACATAAACACTTCGGACTTTGCTTTCAATGGATATACCCATGCATGCTTGGAAAAATGATCAATGAAAGTCACAAAGTAAAGATAGTTCCTAGAAGAAGGTGTTTGCGTAGGACCACAAACATCATTGTGAACAAGTTGCAATTTATGAGTAGCTCGTATTGAACCATCAAAGTAAAGATAGTTCCTAGAAGAAGGTGTTTGCATAGGACCACGAACATCATTGTGAACAAGTTGCAATTTATGAGTAGCTCATATTGAACCATATTTTGGGAAGGAGGAACATTGCATTTTGCCCAAAATATAGCCTTCATAGACATGTTTACTAGGTGCCTCAAGTTTGGGTAGAGAGGACACCATTTTAGATTTTTGTACGCATAGAAAACTAGCAAAATTCAGATGACCAAAGCATGCATGCCAAAGCTTTGCATCTAATGTAGCCTGAGAATCTTGAACTACACAATGGTTTACCATGATGTCGTTTTACACGCTGACAAATAATACAGTGAGAAACATATTGTGCAACATCCTTTTCCATGTTAGGCCAAAAGAAGAAATCTTTACATGCAGAAATAGTACTTTGTATGCCCGTATGACCCATATATGGTGGTTCATGCATCTCTTTCATAACAAACTCTTTGAATGTTTGTGTAATGCATAAAAAGTGTTGAAAATACAAAAATCCATTATGAAAGGTGTAATGATCCTCATGATGTGATGTGGAATTATTGAAAGCAATCCATGCTTGTGAAAAATACAGGTCGGATGCATAAGTGGGAATCATATCATTAAATGAATGAATCTGAGTAGCAGAAATATTATTTATTGAAACAGTATTTGTTTGTGGGAATGGGAGATGACTTAATGCATCAGCTACAACATTAGCTTTTCCTGGTTGATATTGAATCAGAGGTTGGAAGTTTTGTAGAAATGAAGCCCATTTAATATGTCTATCGAAAATCAATGGTTGATGTAATAAATGCTTAATAGCTTGTTGATCAGTTTCCAAATTCTCAATGCATGCACAACAGCTAAGAGTTCCTTATCATATGTACTATAATTGTGTTTAGAAGGTTTGAGTTTCCTACTTTCAAATGCAAGAGGATGATCATTTTGCATTAAAACAGCACCTATACCAAAACCACTAGCATCTGTAACTACGTGAAATGGTTGTGCAAAATCAGGTAATTGCAGAATAAGTGCATGAGAAAGTGCATACTTAAGTTTAGTGAAAGATTGTTGTTGCGCTACTCCCCATACAAATTTTAGATTTTTCTTCAATAATAAAGTAAGGGGAAGGGCTATATAAGAAAATCCCTTTACAAACTTTCGATAAAATCTAGCTAATCCTAAAAACGAACGGACATCATTCACTAATTGAGGTTTAGGCCATTCTTCAATTACTTTAATCTTCTTGGGGTCGACATGAACACCGTGACTAGAGACGATATGTCCAAGATACTCTATCTCGTTTTGGAAGAAACAACTCTTTTCAGAATTAGCATAAAGTTTATTTTTACGTAACAAATCAAAGACTATTGCTAAATGAATTTCATGCTCACTATCATTCCTACTATAAATAAGTATATCATCAAAGAAGACAAGAACGAAATCTTGGTATTGAAGGAAAATACTATTCATCATGCGTGCAAAAGTGGCGGGTGCATTGGTAAGTCCAAAAGGCATTACCATGAATTCAAAATGGCCGTGTTGAGTTCTAAAAGCAGCTTTATAAATGTCATGCGATGTCATTCTTATCTGATGATACCCAGATTTGAGGTCAATTTTACAGAAGACACATGCTCCATGAAGTTAATCTAGCAAGTCATCTATCCTAGGGATAGGATACCTATTCTTAATGGTAATTTTATTAAGTGCTCTATAATCAATGCACATTCTGTACGACTTGTTTTCCTTTTCAACTAAAAGAACAGGGGCTCCAAAAGGAGAAGAACTAAGCCGTATTAGTCCTTTATTGAGTAAATCCTTAACTTGTCTAGCTATTTCATTTTGGTGTAAAGGTCCATGCCTATAAGGTTCTTTATGAGGAGGAGAGCTACCAGGAATTAAATCAATCCTATGGTCAAGAGATACCCTAGAAGGTGGTAATGTATAAGGAAAATCAGCCATAAAAAAATCCTTATACGAGTTCATAAATGACTTATGTGCACTTGGAAGTGTATGTGTATAATCAATTATATGATTCACAAAGACAATACATGAGTTATAACCTTTCCTAAAAGCTCGTTTGACTTGTGTATGACTAATGAACAGAAAGGGTTGAAAATCATGCATTTCATATAGTGAAACATCTTTATTTTGAAATTCAAAAGTAATCATGTGTGTATTATAATCAATGCAGGGGTTGTAATTATGTCGAAACAACATGCCAAGTATAACATCATATGACTGTATGGAGCAAGTAAAAATGAATGTTCATCCACATATGAGCCTATACAAATTTGAACATTATGTACCTCCTTCGTAACATTATACCTATTCCCTATAAACGCAGCCTTAACCTTATACATAGAAGGATGAGTAGTAAGGTTAAGATTTTTAACTAGCTTTTGAGAAATAAAATCATGTGAACTACCATCGTCGTGTAAAACATTTACTACTACACCATTAATGGTGTCATGCATGCAGAGAAGAGAATGGTTAAAGATTCTGTTACCCAGGGTACTTAATTCTTGCTCTAATACTTCTTCAGACCAGTTAGGTTCAGTGTCAGCAGGAACAACCTCCATGTTGTGTACTTGAGCTTTAATGGGTTGCCTATTAGTAGATCTCATCCAACAGGCAGGTTTGGTATGACCAATCTTTCCACAATTCCAACAAGTTATACGGGATCGTTTTTGTTGAGCATTCATCATCGTATTTCGAAGAGTGATAGGTTTGTGAGGCTGGCCAAAGGTCGATTTTTTGGATGGTACTGAATGGGATTGAAGAGGGCGTTGGAAAGTAGATGAAGCAAACGTAGTAAAAGGATGCTTAAAAGGAAAATTGGCTTTGACGGGTGGTTGACGTTGATGAATTTGTTGTAAGCAAAGTGTTTTGGTGATAGATTGAAACTCCTTTTCAGCATCATGCGCAAAAGAGATAGCTTCATACAAGGTTGTAGGTTGGAGGGTATGGAGCTTTGCTTGGATTCCCATTTCCAAATCATCTCATATTTTCATTGCAGACTTGCTTCAGGAACCTGCTCAAGTGAATGAAGTAATAAAAGACATTGCTAAAAATGTTCAGTATAAATGGATACATTATCTCCTTCTCTCCATCCAAAAGTTATCCATGCACATCGCGCATGTAGATGGAACTGGGAAGGAAGGAAAGATTCTTGAATTTTTGCCTGAAATGCATCCCATGTGGTAGGACGGTTGGAACTATTCCGTAAAACATTCCACCATAATTGCGCTCTTCCTACCAAATAACTGGTAGAAAACTTGACTTTCTCATGTTCTGAATATGACTCATCGGAGTAGAAATCATCGAGTTGAGAGATCCATGACAGGATAAATTGGTCATCCTTTCGTCCATCGAATCTGGAGAATCGGAAGTTCTTAGCACCTATCTTGGAACTTGCACCTTCTTCTTGTGCAGTGATAATCGATTTCACCACTTTGATTAAGCTACGATCATCACTTTTTACTTGTTGGAGCATAGCATCACGTTCCTGTGCAACTTGTTGAGTTTCTTGAAGTTCTTGTCGCATAATCTCTAATTGTTGCTCGAGTGAAGCTGCAGGTAAAGGTGAATTGCCAAAATCCTCCATCATTATAAGGTCTATAACTAGAAAACAAAATCCCTCTTTCAAACTATGTTGGATTCTCAATCTAATAGGGTAGCTAAAAAGCTTGTTCCGAGATCTTTCCAACAATATATTATATGCTAAAATCCGATTTATGTAGTGAAAGTTATGCCCTTTTTATGTTGCACTTCCCTAGGAAAATCGACGGGCGCTTCCACATGCGTGAGCTTAACTTGAGACTTGGAAAAGGAAGAGGGAGGTGAAGTTGATGTAAATATCATAAAAGGGAAATAGAGTGATAACTCAAAGAGATGCAGTAGTGGCTCAAGTACTTCCCTTGTAAGTAGGAGGTTGTGGGTTCAAATCCTCCTACCTTAGGGAGTCTAAAACGCTCTATTGCCACTCAAAATTAAAATTGCCTTGCACGTAGCCAACGGTCGCCAAGGGAGCCTTGGGTGCCAATGTTTCCAATGTATTGCCTAAGTTATTGCCTAAGTTCTTTGCCTTAGTCGACGCCTTGCGCAGGTATAAACGCATGTTCTAGTTCTAGAACTAGAACTGAAGCAGGATCAGAAGCAGAAGTAGAAGCAGATGTGGACGCGGATGCGGATGCGGACGCGGACGCGGACGCAGATGCGGACGCGGACGCGGATGTAGATGCGGACGCGGATGCGGATGCGGACGCGGACGCGGACGCAGATGCGGACGCGGACGCGGACGCGGTGTGGAGGTGATCGCAATCCGGGTGGATCGGGTCCGGTCGTGGCACACACAGGGTGTATGAAGCTAATGAATGTTGGAAGCTTTAAGGACATGAAAGTGAAATTAATGTTGAGTATGGAGAAGAGAGAGATGTTGAAATGATTATGGGAATAGGAATGTAGGAGTGCAAGTTAGATTTATGAACATGAATGATAAGAATGAAAGAGAACCATACATACGAATGAAATTTGGAAGGAAGAATGGTCCATTGAAGGAGCTTCTTAAACACTTCCTAATTCCAATCCATATGCATAGTCTTCTTTGGATGATATGTATGCATGACGAGAATAGATGGAACCCTTACACATAAACCAGTTTCGAAAGGAAGAATGGTCCAATATTGGAGCTTCTTATACACTTTCAGAAACTAATCAATATGTATGGGTATGTATGGATTATATGCATGCAAGTGAATTATGATGATAGAGTTTACTCACAAGCTCAAAGAAACATCCTCACTGGTTCAACGCAATACTGCGGAGCCTTCTCACACATAGAAGAAATAGAAGACATGTAAAAATACTTAAGAGACTGAGAGAGGAGACAAGAGACAAGTGACAAGTGACATGAATTAAAAGGATTTGAATTAAGTTACATGTAAAATATCGTCGTGGTACGTCATGCTAAGCAGTCTACTGATCAAAGGTGGTTCCGACCCTCAAACCATGACAGTTCAACCGAATGTCACACGTAAGAAGGTGAGTTCCACTCCAGTGACCCTATGTCTGTCTAGGCTCGTAACGTCTAACTAAAGAAGTCTAAGACTCATTAAAATCAGCTCTAACTCACTCACACGCTCCACCGAGGGTGAGTCAAGATAGAGATGCTGGTTTCAAGAGCCTATCCTAGATAGGAGTTCTAACTTAAATTTGAAACTAGGTTCTATACTCATACTAGCTCACCTTGGATCCTCACTCGCTCAACCGAGGGTGATCGTCTCAAGGAAACCGTAAGCTAGCATGAGCCCTATGGATGCCTAACAATGATGCTCTAGGAGTTTGGAGGGGGGTTTATATAGTTTTTTGAATGAATTTGGGCCCTTGGATCTAGAGAAATCAACTCTCAACTCTAGGATCACTACTTTCGATTACAACCATTTGATTAATCAAATCAATGGCTTGGAATTGTTCTTTCTATCAAATCTAGTGTAAAGGAGTGAAATTTAGGCGCCCTCATTCTCCACCATTGGATCTGGGGATGATCTGGACCGTCGGATCAGTGCTGACATCAATTCGGATAAGATAAGCCACTATTTTTGGAGAAACTTTGCATTATTGATCTTTAACTGTCAACAAAGTCTTCTTTTATGGAAAAAAATCGTGGATCCTCCTTCCTTTATGCTTTAGTGCATCTCCACCCTTGAATAGGAGCTCATCTTGACCGTACACCATGGTTCAATCATATTTTGACATGTGGCAGCCCTTCAAGCCTTCAATTTTCTTATTCTAGAAAACTGCGGTGACCTTGAAAACTGGACTTTGTGCTCTTTGACCCTCCAAAAAGACTTTGATGAAGATGAAACTTTGTAGGACTATGTTTCCAAAGATCTCCTTCAGGAATATGCAGGAAAAACTCCCATCTGAATCTCCCTTGTACAAGTTTGACTACATTTGGAAGCTTGCAAGGTGGCATTAAGGTGTCTAGGAAGCTCTGATAGCCTTGAAAATTTGTACAAATATGTAGCCACATATGATCTTTATACATGCCAAACCATATGGCTAACATAATTTTCTATACAAGAATTTGTAGGGTCAAACTAGAAAAATTACATTTTTACAAAATGAACATAGCATATCAATGTGCTACAAAATCCATTTTCTGCTGAAATTTGGGCTATAGACTGCCTTTGACAATCTTTACAAGTATATGGATTTTCATCTAATTTGGTGACAATGAAATTTTTGCCCTAATTTCCCAACTTTGACCAGCTTTGACCAGCTTTGACCGCTACCATGGACTTTCTTGATTTCTTTGAAACTTTGTATGTGACCTTCCTTTGACATCCTTGATGCATCCTGGACTTCTCGGGGAATTCTGGCTACCTTCGCCAAATATGTTTTTTGTAGGCCTTCACAAGTGAGAGAGGAGAGCAAATCTCGACGACATTCGCCCCCACTAAACCTGCGATTCCTCCGGAAGCGCCACTCTAGCATCTGTGAAAAACAAAATGTTCCAGGCATCAAATTCTTTTATAGGCAACATAAGAAAGATGGAAGGAAAATTGATTATATGCATGAATAAGTAGGTAACGTGACATGAAGCAAAATTTGCATGAAAGAAATAATGAAACAGGCAACATGAATATGCATGAACAAATAGGCAACATATATGCAAATGAACAAGCAACAAGAAAGAAAAAAAAACAAGCATCAATATGAAGTGGAAGTGGATGTATTGAGTCGTTTTAAGCATCAGTTCCTCTCATCTTGAAGAAAATTTTGTACCTTTTTCATAAAGCAATCTACCTTAAATATGATTATAAACAAAGATTTAGGATTTTCAAGAGACATCTTTCATCTTTAGCTTATTTTAGATCAACTCCTTTCCTACATAAATATGAATATGCTCTTTCTCTAATAACATGCAAGGAAATCTAACTAAACTCCACTAAAGCATAAATCTGCCTATATAGCCCGTGATTTATTCTACTATGCCTCTTTATCCTCCTTTGGCTTGCTTTTTTTTTTTTTTTTTTTGACGAGGAAAAATTAAACCCCGATACAAGGTACAACCATTTTTGATGACGGAGAACAGTCGTTTAAACTCCGATACAAGTGATGTGAGATGGACTAAGGATGTAGAAACATGCAATAGCAGGAGATAGGATTTCAACAATTATGCTTTCGATACAGGATACATATGCATGTTTATATATGAAAGTCTTGTCACCAAAATAAACCTCCAAATCTACATGTCCTATCTTTCCACAATCCTAGATTATAATCAATTTCTTAGTAGATAAGTTACTACTTAAGATACAATTTTACACAAGTAGAGAAATCATCATTTGCCTTTTTTGACTCAAGTGATGTGGATATGCAATGCAATGCAAAGACTGAAAAAAAAACATGCATGAAACAAGCATGGAAAAAAAATAGAATGAACTTGAAAAAAAACAAAGCAACATGAACTTGAAAATTAATGATTTTTTTTTTTTTTTTTTATAACATGGATACTCCTGTTTATGAATCGGCCTCATTGTTGTCATCTTCTTCAATGTCCTCATCCAAAATGTACTCGTCATTATCACGCTTCTTGAATAACTTTATCCTTTTACCTGCAATCAAAGTTTTTAGTGCAACACCATTTAATTCACAAAGAGCATACGTACCATTGTTGTTGACTTTTGATACTATGTATGGCCCAAACCACCATTGAGTGAGCTTTTTGCGTGCATCATATTGAGAGTCAAATGTACTATCATAAATGAGCACCCAATCTCCTACTTCAATTGGCTTAGGACGCAATCGATGAGTTTTATCAAAATAATGCTTGTTCTTCATTCTAGATTCTCTTAATTTTTCAACAGCATCATCAAGTCTTAATTTACCTTGTTCTAACTGTTTAATACGTAAACTCAAAAAATCATCAGTAGACATGTTTTCAGACCAAGGAAAATTTGACCATGCAGAAATATGAGACTGAATTGGAAACAATGGTTTTTGACAGTACATGAGTTCAGCAGGCATATATCCAGTAGTACGTGTGCATGTCATTCTATCTGCCCAAAGTGCAAAAGGTAAGAATTTAGGCCATTGTTTGATGTCACCATTACATGCTTTAGATATGGCTTTCACAATAGGTGGATGCCCTCTCTCTATTTTACCATTGGCCTCTAGGTTATATGCAGTAGTGAGAGACAAACGAATACCGTGACGCTCAAAGAACTCTTTAGCTTCTCTCGCATTTAACTCTCCACGATCGGCAACTACTTTCTCTATGTACCCAAAGCGACTTATGAAATCTTCAAGCAAGAATTTGCAAACATTGTAAGTGGTCTTAGATCGTAGTGCATGTCCCTCTACATGATTAGTTAAGTCTTCTCTTGCAAGTACAATGTAACGCATTTTGTCGATACCTTTAGGCATAGTTACAAGATCTACTACCCACTTGTAGTGAATACAAGGTGGATAAGTAGGATGCAACGGATCTCTATGTTTGACTGATGAATGAAGTTGACAAGTAGAACATGTAGAAACATAGCTACTAATGTCAACATACATCCTAGGCCAATAATAGGTATGTTCCAAAAAATCCTTTATGACCGGCCCATAATGTCTCATGCATTTCCTTCATTACTTGCAATTGAAGACCTCGTTTTCCCAGGACTCGTTGTGGATTCTTAACCTTACCCTTAGCATGTCTCCAAAGATAACCATTACATAGGAAAAAGTTATAAGCTCGTTTCCTAATGTTACGGAATCTATTCGTAGTCCAGCTAGGTAATGGTTGTAGTGTACTGAGATACTTTCCTATGTCTCTCCATTCATCTTCGTACTCAGACTCATGAAATTTCTCATACTCATATATATGTGGAACATAGTCAACTAAATTCACATTCTTTATTAGATCACTTTCAAGATCATCATCAAATCTAGCTCTCGATAACATATCAGCAACTGAGTTTGACTTACTTGAAATATGAACTAACTCAGGATTTATGAACTTAATATATGAGATCCATCTAAGCATGGCTATATCAGGAGATGAACAATTGGTTATCATTCCAATGAGAGGCAAACAATCAGTCTCAACTTTGACATTTGCACCAATGAAATATTCTTTGTCTATTTTCAAAGCTGTTACCATACCCCATAGTTCTCGTTTGATCTGTGGATATTTTCGTTGTGTTTCATGTAGAATTTTGGCACCAAACCTAATTGCATATCTATTCCCTTCACTATCGTCTTGACTTATGACCCAACCTATACCAATAGGACTAGTATCAACAGTCAATATAATAGGTTTGTTAGCAGAATAGTCTACACGCTTAAGGATGGGAGCTTCAAGCAATAATTTCTTCAATTTACGCATAGCTTGAGTATGTTTGTCAGTCCAAATAAATTTTTGTTTCTTCCTCAACAAGTCATAAAGACAATCAGCAACATGAGCAAAGTGTGGGATCCAAATAACATAAAAGATACAAGCACCAAGAAATCTACGTACCTCACTCACATTGTTACATGTTTCAGAAATCTTGCTAATGGCATCAACTTTTTGTGGGTATGGCTTTCGACCATAATGGCCACATAAATGTCCAACAATAAGCACCTCGTTGACACCAAAAACAGATTTCTCTATGGAAAATGTGAGACCTACCTCTTCAAATCGTTGAAATATTCTTTCACAATCAGAGATATGGTCAAGAACAAATTTACGACATCCAGATGAATCTAAAGTAATGTCCTTACACGTTCCTCACTCCCTTTAATTGGAATATCATCAATGAATGGCATAGTTATATGAGGGATAAAATCATGTAAGACCATATTCATAGCACTCATCATATGAGCCACAGAATTAGTCGCTCCTTGAGGTAAAGTACACATTCGCACTAAGCCTAAAGGAGTTTTCATTGTGGTTATGCCACGACTATCAATTGCTAATTGGAATTGGTCATATCCAGAATATAAATCACCCATTGAATAGATAGAATGTCCTGAAAATGATTCAGCAAACTCATCTACAATGGGTCCTGTTCCTACATTCCTTATGGTGACTTTATTGATGGGTTGGAGATCTTGAATAAAACGTAGTTTCCCATTCTTTTTAGGCACAGTGAACCATCTGTTTGAGTAAGGTGCAAAAGATGGCTCTAAAATTCTCATGTTTATCTTCTCCTTAAGTAGTTTCATTAGCTCAGGTAAGTGAGCCTTTGGAACAGGTATAGGACGAAGATTCCATGGAATATGTGGAATAGTAAAGATTATCATGGGTGCAACTAGCTTAGGATCTACACAACCAATCTCATGAGGATACATAGTAAAGGCTTTTCCATGGCTACGTATGACTCTCTCAAATTTATCTCTCTCTGCTGGCAAAAGAAAGTCATCATCTCTACCAATTTTCACCTGTTTGATTGTCTCATCCGTGAATGTATGTCCTATGTTTTTCTTATCCCGAAGAATTGGATCATTTTTCACATCAATAATTTTTTCATTACTTCCTTGAGGTAATGGTTGAGCTATGGGTTTGATTTTTTTGTCTGCAGTTTTGTACTTTGTTTCAACTAAGGCATCATGTGTTTGGTTAAATTTCGAGCACTTGTCAATATTGAGAGCATACTCTTGGATTAGAGCATACTCATCAAGGGAAGAAATAAGAATAATATGGGAATTAGAATTTTGTTGAAGACATAACTCTAACTCCTCAAGAGTAGAGAAACAATGAGATGTCTCAATCACATGCTCAATGTTCTCATCATGTTCCATGATTTTGTTGTTTTTATAATTTTTTTGGGTTTTTTGGATAAAAGACTTGGACAATTGACTCTTATGAAGAAAATCTAATCTAGAATGTGGAAAACAAAGTGACAAACTATTGTACATGTTGGTTGGATGCGAGATGTCAAAACAATATCCACTGTTGTCCCACTCAACAATGGATTCTATCCGAAATTTTGATCATATGTAGCTCCAAACATGAATCGAGGTGCACAATCACTACAAGCATGCTCATGACCCTGAGTAACAATAGGTTTCTTTCTAATTGACAATCGATTCCTAGGATGATTCACTCCTATTGTCATGACTTGAAGTGATTGCATTCCATCCTTAGACTTAAATCTAGCATAGGTAGACCCATCATCCATGGCTTTAGTTTCCATACGACTCTCACAAATAAAGGGTTGACCTAAGAGAACTTCATAGGAGCAATTATCTTGAATAAAAAAGTGAAACTCTTCTGTGATTCCTCCTATGGATATGGGCACACTAGCACAAGCTCCATACAGGGTACCTACACCATTATCTGCAGTTCTCATACGCCATCCACAATCTTTATCTATGGGCCATCGAAACTTATCATAGACTTCTCTTGAAATCACATTGATTTCAGAGCCGGAATCTACTAATGCATTTATAGTGATAGTGTTCTTATCATTTCCTATTTTAACATGCATCTCTGATGTACCTCTAGACCAAAATGTTCTTTTAAAGTGGCTTTCAGGATTGTTTTCATGATTTTCATGGTCAGGTTGAATAGGTCCTAAGAAATTTTTATTAACATTTACTTCATCATCATCAAAGTCCTCTTCATCAGATTCATCAAAGTTTAAGGCTTCATTCATAGCTTGATCTTGATCTAGAGAATCTTGCATCTCAGTATCTAGATTAAGTGGAAACCTCTTCCTTTTAATTAGGCCGATAAAGTTATCTTTAAAAACAGGCTTTGCAATAGAGAAAACTTGTTCTAAAGACATAGTCACTTGACTCTTAAGCAAAATGTCATCTAAAATCTCCATAGGATCTATTTTTCTCTCAATTTCTGAAATCAAGATGGCTTTAGGTTTTCTCTTTGGTTTCTTTTGTTTTTGCTCAGGGTCTTGTTTTTGTTCATGTTCTCGTGTTTGGTCTTCAGTTTGTTTTGATTGTTCTTGTTTATCCAAAGGCTTTGGTTCTGTTTTTCTTTGCTTTGTCTTCTTCCCTTTTTGTTTCTCCTCTTGTTTTTGTTCATTGGGTTGTGCTTCTTGTTTTTTATCTTTGGATTGTGATGTTTCTCCCTGCTCTATGATTGTTTCTATTCCCTCTGAGGTTTGTTTTCGTGTTACTCTTCTTTCACTAGGCTCAGCTTCATCTCTTTTTCGTTTTTCTTCTACATTGGATATGTGAGAAATAAGAGATTGATCTTCTATTGGTGACTCCCAAGCCGTTATTCTCCTAATCTCATCCCGTGCTCTTACTAAAGCCTCTATAGAAAAATCACCTTCCTTTGTGGGTTTACTTGATTCTACTTGTTGTTCATCAAGAGCTTCTAGTTTCACTCCTCTAGTTCCTACGTCCATTATGGTTATATTTTCATAATGTTTTTTCATTCCTCCCTTACCATAATTTCCTTGCAAAGGTAGCCTAGATCGATAGTCACAGATTTTCTTGTCTATGTCTATTACTAGTCGTTGCTCCTTAGCAGCCTTCAATAATTCACAATCTCTCAAAAAGTGCTCTAACGAATCACACCAAGGACACCTACGAGGGCCACGCACAAAACCATTTTGATTTTGAGGATTTTGATTAACTTGTGGTGGGAAATTTTAAAATTGAGGATTTTGTTGATAAGGTATTGCTTGAACAGGATAATTAGGATTTTGAAAATGCAATTGATGTATTTGAGGAGCTTGGGGAGCAACATGTGGTACTTGAGGTGCAAGAGGAGCTTCCATATTATACGGTTGATGATTTTGAAAATTTTGATTTTGAGGATTTTGAAAAGCTATTTGAGAAGCTTGAGGATACATGTTTTGATACATTTGAGGATTTTGCACATGAGGATGAGGATTTTGCATTGAAGGATTATGCATTGGAGGAACTTGATATGCTTGAGTAGGAGCTATTTGTGGATTTTGATTGGTAGCTATAACATGTTGATTAGGCTCTTGAAAAGTCATTGGGTTCATTTGATTTTGGAAAGTTTTGGTGTAACTAGATTGTAAAGCATCTATAGTCTTGGCCAAATTGGATTGTGTAGCAATAAGACTTTCCATTTGCTTAGTGAGAATATCCACTTGAGATTGTTCAACTACACTTTTATTTGGCTCTACTTTAAAACCTTGAGTAGGCTCCATCATTTGAGGAATAGGAGTAGAGTCAAAAAGCATAGCATGGGATTGTTCTCTAACTTGCTCCTTAGTTTGTGGAAGGCTAGCTTGAGGAAGACTAGTTTGCTCATAAAGCATGGATTGTCTTTGATGTCTATGGGCTACAGCCTCTACTACTTTACGCACTTTTTGCCAATTGTCAGTAAGACCATAGCGCTTATCTGGTTCTTCTAATCGCCGTTCAACTTCCCTACGAGTTTCAGGATGAAGAAGCTTAAGAAAATTGATCACAAGATCAGGTTCCAAAGTTATCTTATCCTCATCAGGAAGTTGTTCATAGCGTCTAATATACTCATTTTGTAAGTGAGTAATAGAGCTACTAGGCTTTGGAGAATTGACCCATCGTAAGAATCCATCCCGATTATGTTGGCTATAATCTTCAAGATAGAATTCTTTGAGCATCTCCTTTCTAAAATCACTCCAAGGAAGACTATCATATTGAGTGACACGGTTTATGATAGAGCTATCAACAATTCGTTCAAAGAATGATATCAAAAGATCTTCGGGAAGACCAAAAATCATAGCTTGCTCTTCAAACAAATCTAAGTAGCTTGTGATGTTGATGCCATTGAATTTTCCCTTCTCTCTCAACATAGAAGAGACTATTCTTTGGCCTTGTTTCTCAACAATAAGGGATTTGAATCCTTCCTCCATCTTGTGTGAATAAGCAAGTGATGCACGATGCTCTAGATCTCTCACAAATGCGTTTACATCACGACGAAGATGTGCACGATATTGTGAGAAATCCAGTGCAACACTCAAGACTGATGATGATGATATGATGAGGATGAAAAATATGAAACAAAGGATATGGATCACAACCTCCCAACAAGATCAGAAGCAAATGCCACGAAGCGTTTCACGTCGGGTTCAAATGTGGAGGTGATCGCAATCCGGGTGGATCGGGTCCGGTCGTGGCACACACAGGGTGTATGAAGCTAATGAATGTTGGAAGGTTTAAAGATGTGAAGGTGAAATTAATGTTGAGTATGGAGAAGAGAGAGATGTTGAAATAATTATGGGAATGGGAATGTAGGTGTGCAAGTTAGATTGATGACATGAATGATAAGAATGAAAAGAGAACCATACACACGAATCAAATTTGGAAGGAAGAATGGTCCATTGGAGGAGCTTCTTAAACACTTCCTAATTCTAATCCATATGTATAGCCTTCTTTGGATGATATGTATGCATGACGAGAATAGATGGAATCCTTACACATAAATCAGTTTCGAAAGGAAGAATAGTCCAATATTGGATCTTCTTATACACTTTCAAAAACTAATAAATATGTATGGATTTGTATGGATTATATGCATGCAAGTGAATTATGATGATGGATTTTACTCACAAGCTCAAAGAAACATCCTCACTGGTCCAACGCAATACTACGGAGCCTTCTCACACATAGAAGAAATAGAAGACATGTAAAAATACTTAAGAGACTGAGAGAGGTGACAAGAGACAAGTGACAAGTGACATGAATTAAAAGAATTTGAATTAAGTTACATGTAAAAGATCGTCGTGGTACGTCATGCTAAGCAGTCTACTGATCAAAGGTGGTTCCGACCCTCAAACCATGACAGTTCAACCTAATGTCACACGTAAGAAGGTGAGTTCCACTCCAGTGACCCTATGTCTGTCTAGGCTCGTAACGTCTAACTAAAGAAGTCTAAGACTCATTAAAATCAGCTCTAACTCACTCACACGCTCCACCGAGGGTGAGTCAAGATAGAGATGCTGGTTTCAAGAGCCTATCCTAAATTGGAGT
Organism: Ceratopteris richardii; assembly: GCA_020310875.1. Classification (NCBI taxonomy): domain Eukaryota; kingdom Viridiplantae; phylum Streptophyta; class Polypodiopsida; order Polypodiales; family Pteridaceae; genus Ceratopteris; species Ceratopteris richardii. The sequence goes on from CM035406.1 coordinate 134,892,983, forward strand.
TCTAACTTAAATTTGAAACTAGGTTCTATACTCATACTAGCTCACCTTGGATCCTCACTCGCTCAACCGAGGGTGATCGTCTCAAGGAAACCGTAAGCTAGCATGAGCCCTATGGATGCCTAACAATGATGCTCTAGGAGTTTGGAGGGGGGTTTATATAGTTTTTTGAATGAATTTGGGCCCTTGGATCTAGAGAAATCAACTCTCAACTCTAGGATCACTACTTTCGATTACAACCATTTGATTAATCAAATCAATGGCTTGGAATTGTTCTTTCTATCAAATCTAGTGTAAAGGAGTGAAATTTAGGTGCCCTCATTCTCCACCATTGGATCTGGGGATGATCTGGACCGTCGGATCAGTGCTGACATCAATTCGGATAAGATAAGCCACTATTTTTGGAGAAACTTTGCATTATTGATCTTTAACTGTCAACAAAGTCTTCTTTTATGGAAAAAATTCGTGGATCCTCCTTCCTTTATGCTTTAGTGCATCTCCACCCTTGAATAGGAGCTCATCTTGACCGTACACCATGGTTCAATCATATTTTGACATGTGGCAGCCCTTCAAGCCTTCAATTTTCTTATTCTAGAAAACTGCGGTGACCTTGAAAACTGGACTTTGTGCTCTTTGACCCTCCAAAAAGACTTTGATGAAGATGAAACTTTGTAGGACTATGTTTCCAAAGATCTCCTTCAGGAATATGCAGGAAAAACTCCCATCTGAATCTCCCTTGTACAAGTTTGACTACATTTGGAAGCTTGCAAGGTGGCATTAAGGTGTCTAGGAAGCTCTGATAGCCTTGAAAATTTGTACAAATATGTAGCCACATATGATCTTTATACATGCCAAACCATATGGCTAACATAATTTTCTATACAAGAATTTGTAGAGTCAAACTAGAAAAATTACATTTTTACAAAATGAACATAGCATATCAATGTGCTACAAAATCCATTTTCTGCTGAGATTTGGGCTATAGACTGCCTTTGACAATCTTTACAAGTATATGGATTTTCATCTAATTTGGTGACAATGAAATTTTTGCCCTAATTTCCCAACTTTGACCAGCTTTGACCGCTACCATGGACTTTCTTGATTTCTTTGAAACTTTGTATGTGACCTTCCTTTGACATCCTTGATGCATCCTAGACTTCTCGGGGAATTCTGGCTACCTTCGCCAAATATGTTTTTTGTAGGCCTTCACAAGTGAGAGAGGAGAGCAAATCTCGACGACAGCGGACGCAGATGCGGACGCGGATTCAGATTCGGATTCGCGAACAGAGAACGCAAACAATCCCCTCGGCAAACAATCTCCTTCGAAGTGATACGTGTCATGCTCTGATACCACTATTATCAGGATCTTCAATGCACGCACACACAGAGGTAGACAGAAGACGAAACAGGAATCATAAATAGAGAGACAATCAACACGATATTGGGTGCAATCTCCCCCCGTGTACTGTGATGGACGAGTCTATCAGAGTACCCATATTTCTAGGTTTATTTTGATTACGTCTTGAAAATAGAAGTTACATGAGAGCCGTCGCTTTTAGAAGCGACTTTTAGGAAAAACTACTTTATTTACAAAAGGCATCGCTTTCTAAGCTTCTTTTACAATAAGTTAAACCTAAATATACTTATTCTAGAATTCTTCGATTTAATCTTCGAATTTATTTATTTATATGCATCCACTTGTATCCATGTCCTCATGCTTCTTCACCTGCTAGATCAAACACAACCACATTAAAACCTTCTGGACATTTAAAACATTAAAAATCCATTTAACCTTCCATGATTCCATAATATACAACATAGGGAGTGCACCAGCAAGAAACCCTGGATAGGGAAACCCTACATTGACAACTCTAGCCTTTGTAGCCCCCACTATTACATCAGGCAAGTTTAAGCCTACATTGACTGAGGAACGGATTCTAGAGTTAGTGACTCAAGCCCTGAAAGTTGCCACAACCCAAAAGACATACACGATGAAGCAAGAGGCAATCGTGAAACCCAATCAAGATGTGTTTAGATCCAACACATGGTCTGAGAGTTGTCATGGCTTTGGCCATATAGCTATCGAATGCCCCACATTCTCGAGAGGAGCATTTTGATGAGGATTGCCCTAAAAGGAGGACTCACACTTGTTGGAGTTAGTTGTCTACGGAAGCACACGAATAGCACAAGGAAGAAGAAGAAGCTTACAGCTCAACACACAATACTGAATGTATTATCACTAGAATGTAAAAAGATAAGCAGCCCGTTAGGGCAATAGGCATATATAGAAGATGGGGAAGAAAACCTCCTAAAGAGGGAAAAAAGTGCCCCAGTGGTCCTAGTTTGTTCACACACATCACTACCTAAATATATCAATAAATCTCCCCTGGAAGTGATGCGGTGAACAAGGAGCTGGAACTCATGTATAAGGAAGTGCCAAGCTATGTGGAAATCATTCCACAAAAGGAAGTAAGCCCAAAGCTTTGCAAAAAGCTTCAAACTTCTCCCTAAGCAAAGCCTTCGTGAAAAGGTTTGCAATGTTTGTTGGAGACAGACGTCTGTAGAAGCACGCAAACAGCACAAGGAAGAAGAAGAAGCTTGGAGCACAAACACACAATACTGAATGTATTACTAGAGAATGTACAAAGATAAGTAGCCCATTAGGGCAATAGGCATATATACAAGCCGAGGGAAAAAACCTCTTAAAGAGGGAAAAAAGTGCCCCGACGGTCCTAGAGTGTTCACATACATCACTACCTAAATATATCAACAAATCCCCCTTGGGAGTGATGCGGTGAACAAGTAGCTGGCACTCATGTATAAGGAAGTGCCAAGCTATGTGGAAGTCACTCCACAAAAGGAAGTAAGCCCAAAGCTTTGCGGAAAGCTTCAAAGTTCTCCCTCGGCAGAGCCTTCGTGAAAAGGTCTGCAATGTTCTCCTGTGTGGGCACATATGCGAAGCTGATCTTCCCAATAGAGAACCTCTCCCTGACATAGTGATAATGCACCTCAATGTGCTTAGTGCGAGCATGGAACACAAGATTCCTCGCAACTGCCAATGCGCTCTGACTGTCAGTGAAGATAGTGGTGGCAGAATTCTGACCAACACCCAAATCAGCCATAAGGCGTCTGAGCCACACACACTCAACAGTAGCTATGAAAGCTTCCCTATACTCAGCCTCACAACTGGAAGTGGCCACAGTAGGCTGCTTCTTGCTCAGCCAAGATATACATGAGCTACCAAGCATGAAGCAAAAGCCACTAGTGGACACATGAGTGTCATAGCAACGAGCCCAATCAGAGTTAGAAAAAGCATGCAAATCTGGCGGTAGTGATCCCCCCTTGGGATAAAACAACCCAAGTAGCCGAGTACCACTCAAGTAGCGAAAGATGCGCTTAACCGCCTGAAATGCTTGACTCTTGGGCAATGCATAAATCTGCTCATCTGTGAGACAGCAAACTGAATATCTGGCCGAGTAATACATAAGTAAATCAAGCATCCAACAGCCTGCTGATAGAGAACATTATCAAATGCATCTCCAGCATCATGAAGACTCAATCGTAAAATTGTCTCCATCGGAGTGGCAATAGGCTTAGAGTCTTCAAGGCCAAAACATTGCAATAATGTGTCAATATATTTCGTTTGACACAAAGCCATTCCACCATCAACTTGCATAAACTGAATGCCCAAATAGTGATGCAAATGCCCCAAATCAGACATCTCAAATGAGGCATGCAAATCAACCTTAAAATCAGCAATATGCTTCTCAATAGGACCAGTGAGCAGCATGTCGTCAACATAGACAACAATGATCAGAAGCACATCATTAGCACGCTTAACATATAAGGTGCTTTCAGTTGGACTGTTGTCAAAACCATGTGCAATCACATAGGCATGTATCTTCTCATACCAAGCACGTGCTGCTTGCTTTAAACCATATAATGCCTTCTTTAACCTGCACACCTAGTTTTCATGCCCTTTCTGCATAAAGCCGCGGGGCTGAAAAACATACACTTCTTCATGCAAGTCACCATTCAAAAATGCAGTTTTAATGTCCAATTGATGTACATTCCAACCATGATGGGCTGCAAGTGCACAAATGCTCCGAACAGTAGTCATACGGCATGTAGGTGCAAAGGTCTCATCAAAATCAATGCCTCTTTCCTGCGCATAACCCTTTGCAACAAGCCTAGCCTTATACCTGTCAACTATACCATCAGGTTTATGCTTCAGCTTGTATACCCACTTAGTGCCAATGGCCTTCTTGCCAGGAGGCAAGTCACATAAAGACCAAGTACCATTCTTCATTATTGCATCATATTCAGATTGCATAGCAGCCATCCAAATTTTTGAATTTTGTGCTTCATCAAACGAAACAAGCTCATTCTCATCAGAGAGACTAGATGCAGCCATAGCATAGCACTCTGATGCAAAAGAGGCACTATGAGAGCCTGAACGAGTACGATATGACAGAGGTGCATCTAATTTGCTGTCACGCAAAGTCTGCACCAACCATTTTGGCATAGTTTTTGCCTACTCAATATCAGCTCTCTCATCAACTAGTGCATCATGTAAATCTGCATGAGAAATGGAATGATCTGCATCATCACATGAAACCTACAAAGGCTGAGAAGTTGCCTCATTAGGACCAGCACTAGACTGTCCACCTGTAAAAAGAGGCATCAAAGTATCATACATGTCTTTGGAGCTAACAGATGTCTCCTTAGTACATGAAAGCAATGGCTGAATAGCATCTTCCACAAAAACAACATCACGGCTAACCAGAATGCATTTAGTCTGTGGATGATACGGACGATAGCCTTTACTTTCAGAACTGTACCCAACAAAAATACATTTTACTGCTTTATCATCCAATTTTCTGCGATGTTGTTCAGGCACTAATGCGTATGCCAAACAACCAAAAACACGCAGATGAGCAACACATGTCTTGTGATCATGCCAAGCCTCATATGGAGTGATAGACTGTAGCGCTTTAGTGGGACACCTGTTCAGTACATATGCTGAACACATGACAGCCTCAAGCCAGAAACTATGAGGTAAAGCCTGACTCTTGACCATACATCTCGCCATCTCCATGAGAGACATGTTCTTTCGTTCAGCAACTCCATTCTGTTGAGGTGTATACGGCACTATACACTGGTGTTTTATCCCACGTTCAGCCAAAAATGCATTAAAATCATAAGACATATATTCCCCCCCTCGATCAGAACGGAGGGTGCCCATTTTACATGCTGACAAATTTTCAGCCAAAAGCAAAAACTATTTGAAGCACATGAACACTTTGGACTTTGCCTTCAATGGATATACCCATGCATGCGTGGAAAAATCATCGATGAAAGTCACGAAGTAAAGATAATTCCCAAAAGAAGATGTCTGCATAGGACCACAGACATCACTATGTACAAGTTGCAATTTCTGAGTAGCCCGAACTGAACCATCTTTTGGAAAGGATGAATGCTGCATTTAGCCCAAAATACAGCCTTCACAAACATATTTTCCAGGTGCCTCAAGTTTGGGCAATGAGGAAACCATTCCAGATTTCTGCAGGCGTAGCAAACTAGCAAAATTCAGATGGCCAAAGCGTGGATGCCAAAGCTTTGCATCTGACATAGCCTGCGAATCATTTACTGCACATGCCAAATCATTTACAGATCTTTCATAGTCTATGACCTTATACAGCCCACGACATAAAATGCCAGAAGCAATAATCACATCGCCATTTGACAGATCATGAACTGTACACCTGTCATCAACAAATTTCACAGCCAAGCCAATCTTGCCTAACGCAAAAACTGATAACAGGTTCTTTTTGATCCCTGGCACAAATAAAGCATCTGACAAAGTGAAAGAACTACCAACAACAGTAGTCAAAATGATCTTACCAACTCCCATAACAGGATAAGAGGAGTTGTTGTGCATGTAACAGTATTCCCTATAGGGGCAGGCTCGAGTGAAGAGAAGAAACTATGCTACGAGGTAATATGTTTGGTCGCCCCACTCTCAAAATACCAAACATCTGAGTCTACTGCAGACATGCACTGCTCATGAGAAGATGGGTGAAAACTGCAGACAATAGTAAACGGCCATTCTTCTTCCTGCACAAGATTTGCAGACTCTGTTTTTGGTGTAGAGGCCTCTGCAACAACCATTCCAGCCTCTTTCTTCTTTGCCCCTTTACCAGCCAGTTTTGGGTAGTTCTTTATGATATGATCATTCCCTTTACGGTACTTACAAAACAATTTCTGCTTTTCTGATTTCTTCTCATCTTTATCTTCCTTCTTCTAATATGCAGAATTAGCAGATTTCTACTTACTAGTTGAAGAGCTCCATTTTCCTTTGCCCTTCTGACTAGCCAGGAAAGCTTGATGTGCAACTCGCATAATGGACCTGTTCTACCTGGACTGATCTTCTTGCAACAGAACAGAGACTAACTCCTCAAATGATAAGGCATTCGGAAACACCTTGAGTATGCTCATCAGACTGCAAACAGAGGAGTGTTGATGGCGCCCTAGATGAAGCGAAGGCCTTCTCTGATACCAATTGTTGGAGATAGACGTCTGTAGAAGCACGCAAACAGCACAAGGAAGAAGAAGAAACTTAGAGCACAAACACACAATACTGAATGTATTACTAGAGAATGTACAAAGATAAGTAGCCCATTAGGGCAATAGGCGTATATACAAGCCGAGGGAAAAAACCTCCTAAAGAGGGAAAAAAGTGCCCCAGTGGTCCTAGAGTGTTCACACACATCACTACCTAAATATATCAACAATGTTCTCCTGCATGGGCACATATGCCAAGCTGATCTCCCCAGTAGAGAACCTCTCCCTAACATAATGATAATGCACCTCAATGTACTTAGTGCGAGCATGGAACACAGGGTTCCTCGCAACTGCCAACGCACTCTGACTGTCAGTGAAGATGGTGGTGGCAGAAGACTAACCAACACCCAAATCAGCCATAAGGTGTCTGAGCCACACACACTCAACAGTCGTTGTGAAAGCTACCCTATACTCAACCTCACAACTAGAAGTGGCCATAGTAGGCTGCTTCTTGCTCAACCAAGATATACATGAGCTACCAAGCGTGAAGCAAAGCCACTAGTGGACACATGAGTGTCATAGCAAACAGCCCAATCAGAGTCAAAAAAATCATGCAAATCTGGTAGTAGTGATCCCCCCTTGGGATAAAACAACCCAAGTAGCCGAGTATCACTCAAGTAGCGAAAGATGTGCTTAACCGCCTGCCAATGCTTGAGTCATGGGCAATGCATAAACCTGCTCATCTATGAGACAACAATCTGAATATATGTCCGAGTAATCCATAAGTAAATCAAGCATCCAACAGCCTGCTGATAGAGAAGAGCATCAAATGCATCTCCAGTATCATGAAGACTCAGTCATAAACCTGTCTCCATAGGAGTGGTGATAGGTTTATAGTCTTCAAGGCCAAAATGGTGCAATAATGTGTCAATATATTTTGTTTGACACAAAGCCATTCCAACATCAACGTGCATAAACTGAATGCCCAAATAATGATGCAAATGCCCTAAATCAGACATCTCAAATGAGGCATGTAAATGAGCCTTGAAATCAGCAATATGCTTTTCATGAGGACCAATCAGCAGCATGTCATCAACATACACCACAATGATCAGGAGTACATCATTAACATGATTGACATATAAGGTGCTTTCAATTGGACTGTTCTCAAAACCATGTGCAATCAGATAGGCATGTATCTTTTCATACCAAGCACGTGGTGCTTGCTTTAAACCATATAATGCCTTCTTTAACCTGCACACCTCGTTTTCATGCCCTTTTTGCACAAAGCCACACGGGTGAAAAACATACGCTTCTTCATGCAAGTCACCATTGGCAAGTCACATAAAGACCAAGTACCATTCTTTACTATAGCATCATATTCAAATTGCATAGTAGCCATCCAATTTTTTGAATTTTGTGCTTCATCAAACGAAACAGGATCAGTCTCATCACAGAGACTAGATGCAGCAACACCATAGCAATCTGATGCAAAAGAGGCACTATGAGAGCCTGATCGAGTACGATATGACATAGGTGTATCTAATTTGTTGCCACGCAATGTCTGCACCAGCCATTTTGGCATAGTTTTTGCCTCCTCAATATTAGCTCTCTCATCAACAAGTGCATCATGTAAATCTGCATCAGAAATGGCATGATCTGCATCATCACATGAAACCTGCAAAGGTTGAGAAGTTGCCTCATTATGACCAGCACTAGACTATCCACCTATAAAAAGAGGTAGTAAAGTATCATACATGTCTTTGGAGCTAACAGATATCTCCTTAGTACATGAAAGCAATGGCTGAATAGCATCTTCCACAAAAATGTTTAGTCTGTGGATGATACAAAGGATAGCCTTTACTTTCAAAACTATACCCAACAAAAATACATTTTATTGCTTTATCATCCAATTTTCTATGATGTTGTTCAGGCACTAATGCATATGCCAAACAACCGAAAACATGCAGATGAGCAACAAATGGCTTGTGATCATGCCAAGCCTTATATGGAGTGATAGACTGTAGCGCTTTAGTGGGGCACCTGTTAAGAACATATGTTGCACACATGATAGCCTCAAGCTAGAAACTATGTGGTAAAGCCTGACTCTTGACCATACACCTTGCCATCTCCATGAGTGACCTATTCTTTCATTCAACAACTCCATTCTATTGAGGTGTATATGGCACTGTGCATTGATGTTTTATCCCATGTTCAACCAAAAATGCATTAAAATCAGAAGACATATATTCCCCCCCTCGATCAAAACGAAGGGTGCCCATTTTACATGCTATTAAATTTTCAGTCAAAAACAAAAACTGTTTGAAGCACATGAACACTTCGGACTTTGCCTTCAATGGATATACCCATGCATGTCTGGAAAAATCAGCGATGAAAGTCACGAAGTAAAGGTAATTTCCAAAAGAAGGTGTCTGCATAGGACCACATACATCACTATGTACAAGCTGTAATTTTTTGAGTAGCCCGAATTGAACCATCTTTTGGAAAAGAGGAACACTGCATTTAGCCCAAAATATAGCCTTCACAAACATATTTTCCAGGTGCCTCAAGTTTGGGCAAAGAGGACACCATTTCAGATTTTTGCAGGCATAGCAAACTAGCAAAATTTAGATAACCAAAGCGAGCATGCCAAAGCTTTGCATCTGACATAGCCTGAGAATCATGTACTGCACATGCCGAATCATTTACAGATCTTTCATAGTCTATGAACTTATACAGCCCACGACATAAAATGCTAGAAGAAATAATCACGTTGCCATTTTGACAGATCATGAAATGTACATCTGTCATCAACAAATTTCACAACCAAGCCAATCTTGGCTAATGCAAAAACTGATAATAGATTTTTCTTGATCCCTGGCACAAACAAAGCATCTGAAAAAGTGAAAGGACTACCATCAGCAGTAGTCAAAATGATCTTACCAACTCCCATAATAGGATAAGAGAAGTTGTTGGTGCATGTAACAATATTCCCTGTAAGGGAAGGCTCCAGTGAAGAGAAGAAATTGCACTGCGAGGTAATATGTTTGGTCGCCCCCACTATCAAAGAACTTAACATCTGAGTCTACTGCAGACATGCACTGCTCATGAGAAGATGGTTCAAAACTACAAACACTAGTAAACGCCCATTCTTCTTCATGCACAAGATTAGCAGACTCTGTTTTTGGTGTAGAGGCGTCTACAATAACCATTCCAGCCTCTAGTTTTGGATAGTTCTTTATGATACGATCGTTTCCTTTATAGTACTTGCAAAACAATTTCTGTTTTTCTAATTTCTTTTCATCTTTGTCTTCCCTCTTCGATTGTGCAGAATTAGCAGATTTTTGCTTACTACTTGAAGAGCTTCATTTCCTTTGCCCTTTCGACTAGCCAGGAAAGCTTGATCTGCAACATGCATAATGGACCTGTTCTGCCTGGACTGATCTTCCTACAACATAACAAAGACTAACTCCTCAAATGACAAGGCATTTGGATTGTCTTTCATCATCAACCGAAGAGTAGAAGCAAAACTCTGATATGAATCAGGAAGACCATTGAGAATGGTATGCACAATCAGGTATAACCTCATCAGTAGAAATCAATTGTTCCTTCAAGTCTTTGATCTTTGTTAGAAAACTGTCCATAGAATCACCTTCATTCATGTGCTCACTCTCCAACTATTTTTGGAGGTAAGCAACATGAGCCTCATTCCTAGCTTAGTACAATGTGGTAAGTGTATCCCAAGCATCCTTAATTGTTCTGCAAGAGCGAATGTGAGGAATAATGGCACGTTTTGACAGAAAAAGCTATCAATCCATGTGCCTGGGCATCTCTACCATCCCAATGAATTTGCTCTGCAGTAGGTGCAGTAGAAAGTGCAGCACAAATAGGAATATGCAGAATATCATCATTTTGACACCTTTTGCATCAGCTTTAGTACCTGCAATTGTAATAGTTGCAGGTGTGATAGGACGTTTTTCAACACCTTGCACAATGTTCCACAGTCCTTTTGCAACCAATACATGTCACATCATATAAGCCCACAATGAAGAACTCCAGAGAAACAAGTCTGATTTATTTGAAGTAAACAGTATTCTTAAATGCAAATTGACCATGGAAGCTCAATTACAGAAAGAAATAACAGGAATCAGGAGAGAGTGTGATGCTTTTTATCGAACAATCCAATTTCAGAATCAGGAGATAGAAAGAAGAGAGTATCAACTGGATACACAGAAAGAACGACTCTCCCAGATCGATAAGCAAATTGCCGACATGAAGGTTACCAGGGATGCGGCTCTGTCGAATGAGTTTTATTTACAAGAAGCTTTTTTGTAGACACAAGCAGAAGTTTTGATGACTCAGGTTATTTCTTTAAGTTCAGTACGCACAGATGCCCAACTTGTAGAACCAGACATTTTGAAGCAGATGATAGAATCATTGAAGAAGAAAATTGCCCGGACTTTTAGATTAGCAAGATCTATGTACTTAGAAGGTATAATTGACGAGCCATAAGATTTTTTGTAAACCTGTGGGTTCAAGTCCACCGTGCGTGCCAGTGTAAGCCGTCGGATTGGCAATTGTAAAATCTGACTTTTAACAAACCGAAAGGTCGTTGCGTTGATGTTGCATCCTTGATTGATGTTGTAACATTTATATAAATCAATGAAATAGACACTTTCCGTGACGATCAGTTGGATCACCAGATTGTCTGTCTGGGTGATTGATCTGTAATGTTGTTGTGGTGTGCGTTTGAGTAATTTTGAGTATTCTATTCTTGTCTCTATCTTGTTTGTTTATCGATACCTGTTCAGTACAGATTGGGTTTAGGGTAATATTCATAGTAAGTGAAGAGTTGAATTACTGTTTCGCTAAGGATATTACTGTGAGTCTGTGTACGGTAATGTTTACCTTATGATTCGGTTACTAAGAGAATCTTAAGCTATGTATGAATCGGTACTCTGAGCGTGAACTGTCATGTGAGTAAGTCTGGCAAGGAAGAGCCAGAGTTTTCTATTAATGAGTTGGATTAGCATACTTGTTCGAACTACTATCATGTAAGTGAGTAGAATTTGGAAAATCAAGCATAGGGCCTCTGTTTAACAGACCCCTTCCACTCCCAAGAACCCGATATATGTTTAAACGCGTCTCTGACGGCAAGACCCGCGTTTAACAGCCCACAATGGGTAGTCAGTACTATCCAACTTATTAATACATCACTGCTTTCAGCCATGGCCGGTGACTAAAATACCTTGATGCAGAAAATTGATTGTATCTCAAAAAGTTGAATAGAACTGCCTAGACGAATTCTGCTAAACCTGTAGTAGACTTCGAGATGCTTATACTGGCGAACCGAAACTAGTATATGCCTTTGGCACAAAAAGACAAAATAGTTTGCATAAGCACTATGATAGTGCGTTCGGAGGTCGAAACGAGATCAGATCGCGATTTCGGCACCATAGAGTGAAGATGTTTTGAGCTCTGAAACACCCTGAGTGTGCTCACCAAAATTTGTGTGATTCTGAGACTACAATCGGAGGAGTGTCGACGATGCGCTAGATGAAGCGGCAACCTGCTCTGATACCAATTGTTGGAGTTAGATGTTCACGGAAGCATGCGAACAGCACAAGGAAGAAGAAGAAGCTTGCATATCAACACACAATACTGAATGTATTACCACTAGAATGTACAAAGATAAGCAGCTTGTTAGGGCAATAGGCGTATATAAAAGCCGGGGGAAAAAAACCTCCTAAAGAGGGAAAAAAATGCCTCGGTGGTCCTAGTGTGTTCACACACATCACTACCTAAATATATCAACAACATTGACATGGGAAAAGGGCCAACTGAATCTTCACACTATCTTGAGACCAAGGCGCATCCCACTTCTAGAGTACAAGAGCAAATTCCCACAGTAGGAGTAGTGTTTAGGACACCGAATCCTTAGGAAGGATCTAATTCATCCATGCACTTTGTGGGAGCTGACCAAGGCAAGAGTGTGCAAAGAGAGCCAATTGTGGTGTTGGTCACAAGGATGCAAGAATATCTGAAAAAGGATGAAAGAAGGAGTGAAAATGCCAACAAAGAAAAAGCATCTAAGCATAGTAAGGTAGAGGAAAGAGCGGAAGAACTTTTGGAGCAACTAGAATTGGAAGATGGGGATGAAATCGAAATACTCCTACCAGTGGCAAAGAAATTTGTGTCAGGCATTCATCCGTTCCCCGAGAGGTTGAAGGATCCAAAATGTCAAAAGGAAAAGCAAAGCATGGAAGAAATTGACATTGTACAGAAGTTGGCAGAAAGTGAAGTGACTCTGGACATTGGTACTTTGTTAAGATATTCCCCTGCATGTAGGAAGCAGTTCTACAATGAGTATATCAAAAAGCCCTAGAAATCTAAAGATAAGCAGAAACGGGAAAAGGAGGTTCAAGGCATCATTCAAAGCAATCACGGGTGCCCCAATGGTAACTGTCAAATTAAGGGATATGCAATCACGGGTGCCCAGTTGGATAGTGGGGCAGCAGTTAATCTGATGACTGAATATATGATGAAGGCCCTCAACCTAACCCATATGGAAGACACACCAATGTCCCTAAGGATGGCAGAGCAAAAACAAGTGAAACATGCCAGCCTTCTGAAAAATGTGAGTATAGTCATGGGAGGGTTAGAGTTTAGCATAAACTACCTAATAGTCAGATCGAGGACTTTGGAAGCCATGTTTTTTATCTTATTGGGATGGCCATGGCTAATACAAGCCATTGGTGCAAGACTTTATAAGAATTGGGCCAAAGTCTGACCGAGTGCAAATCTAAGTGGCTTCAAATGCAACGGGCAAGAAGTTAACAACAGAGGATGAAATGGAAAAGAAGGCGAAAGGGAAAGCAAAGCAAGAAAAAGCACGGATGAGGTTTGCCTTGAATACTGAGTCTTACAAGAATCTACTCCAAGGTGGATTCAACCTGCAGCTATCTAAATCCAGAAACACGAGGATGGGAGAATATAAGAATCCATTGCTTTATAAGGATGATTCTGATCAAGAGCTATTAGGATGGTTGGCAAGTACAAGTCAGATTGAGTGTTATACAATGCATATAGAAATGACAAAGGGCAAGCTAAACAACCCCCTAGATGGAGGAATCTTAAAAGATGAAACGAACCTTGAATTGGCTACCACAATAGAATAATGACAATTGAAGGAAAAAGTCGAGGCTTTGGAAGTTGAGCTCGAGACTAGGTGTCATGGGTTAGAGATGATGATGCAAAGAAAATCGATGACACGAGGATTGGATGTGAGAGTCGAACTAGAGGGAGAAAATTTGAATAAGGAAGGGGAAGCCAAAAAAATGTTGGTCAATGGGGCCTTCCTACTATTAGATCAAGAGGAAGCAAGGATGAAAGGAGGAGAGATGGTAAAAGTGGGTGTTGCAGAGGAAGAGCAGGAAGAAGTTAGCAAACTTGCTGGCCGTTTTATAGGGAGAAGAAACTCTTCAAATGTTGAGAGCCGTTCTCATAAAGCTCATGCTCAGGGATACAGTACAAAGCTAATGAGGAGGCAAGATAGTCATCAAGCTTTTGGCACAAGCAAAGTGCATGACATCATGAGGAAAGACATATGCAAGAAAGGCCACAAGGGTAAGGGCAAATTTGGGAGAGAGAAGTGGTGCATACACAATGAACGTTCTAGCAAGGAAATAGATGATCAGAAGAGAGACATCTTGGAGAGTGGAAATGCTTGTGAGGAAAGGACCTCTAGACATAAGGGATTGAAGAAAGGACACACATTGGATAATGAACCAGAAAGGAGTATGGTGAGTAAAAGCCCTCATGCAAAGGGTACTAGTAAAATTGGCAGTGGACTGAAGGATTTAGGATTGGGTTGTGTCAAGCATGCCAAAGTCATCAGTTCGAGGTCTTATGGAAATAGGTGTCGGGTTAGTTAGTGGAACGTATAGAGGATGATTGGAGAGGATGTATGGAAGGGATTTCAAGTGAGCCATTGGATGATAGGACTCTTTTTCTTGATTTGGACGATCCTACAAGAGATATGTGGCTCAATACGAGAACAAAGCAAGAGTGGATTTCTCTTTTTTATAAGTGATGGCACAAGTGCGTGAGTGAAAGCACACAAGCATGCACACACATACACACACACGCGCACAAGGTAAGAGCAAAGAGTGGAACAATGGAAAGCTTCGATTACCAAAGAGCTCTCTTACAAAACTGAAATCTACAACAAGCTAACCCCAAAAATGAGCTCTCCAGCCCTTTTTATAGTTTTTGAGTGGTTTTGGCCCTGTCCAGACCTAGTGTCCGGCCTAGTTAAAAAATAGGTTCCAGGGCTTATTTGGGGGCTCAAACGGAGTCTAAAAATCATGAAAATTGGTAGGATGGTAGATCTAATACTCCTCAAGCTCGAGGACTCCTCGGCTTGAACAAAATGGAGTTACAAAAATGGAAAATGGTATTTACAATGGTTTTTAGTGATAAAAATCACTATTTTTGTAGGGATTTCTTCTGAAAATCTGACATGTGCTTCTTGGAGCTCCCTACTTGCTCCTTCTTCTTGTGTGTCCACTTCCTTGATGTGCTTCCATGCTTTGTCCTTGACCTTGAGCTTCAACAGCATGCCTACCATGTTATGAGACCACAAAGATCCTCTCTGAAGTATTGGATAAATAGGTCACTTTGCCTGAGCTATCAAGATCTTTAAACTCATAGATTGTGAGCATCTCTACTTCATTAGGCTGGTCGGGCTTATACCTCCAAAAAGCCTCGTTGATTTCTACTACGGGATGTTCTAGTCCAATGGGTTGATCTGGGTTTTTGATCTAGACAACGGATCTTCCTAGACCATCCTCATAGATGTGAGCACCTAATCGGTTGCTCCTAATGTATTCAAGTTGAGTTTTGTAAGGGCCTTCGGTTCTCTCTAAGTAAGCCACACCTCAACTTCATGTGGCTCTCTCCATACCATAAGACATCTCTGGCTTGCTAGTCTCAGAGCTAGGATAGTACGGATATTTGCTCAACTGTTGGGCCCAAGACCTAGTAGTGTGATTGACACTAGCCTCTAAAGACCGAAGGCTTTGTCTATCTCTCCCTAGATGTTGTCTTGATCTAAGGTTCATATGCTTGATTGAAGAACCCCAATTTTACCCCAAGTACAACATCGATGCTGATCAATTTGTATCAGTCACTTGATTCTTTTTTAGTAGGTCATCGTGTTTATGCTCTTGTCTGATAACACATTTTCAAGCATACTTAAGTGAATTGCCACACGTTAAGTTGATCGTACCATGTTAAATTCTTTCCTTTAAAGTTATCGATTACAAAGAGATTATATTTATGCTTGAACTTTAGTGTTTAAGTAATCTTCAACTTGATAGATGCCTATCATCACCCTGAATTACTTCTAGCACAACTCACACTTAGCTTAAGCTAGGAATTGATTGAGCCTGGGTTATGAGAACCTCCAACCTCAAGTCGCTCTCCTTGATTGCCCTTATATGCCCGGGGAGAGTGTTCCTAGGCCTACACACACTCCTGCTTTGAGTGGCCTTTGCTACTCTCAGTGGACTTGTAAAAGTCCCAATGTTAGCTCAAGATTTAAATTTAATAGACTCAATAGACCATGCCCATTCATGCACTTCAAAGACCCAATTTGCTTTGTCTTAATGAAAATTGCCTTAGAGATCCCTCAACTGTCTCACCCCTATAGAAGGTCAACTTCAAAATATCCTATCTATAACTCCACATATTAGTTTTACAAAAACTAGTGGATGTTTATGTGGGATTCAAAACGAGCTTTCCAACAAGCCCAAAATCACTAGAAATGGAGTTCATATGAAGAAGTTATGACAGTTCAAGGTTTTGGGGTTAAAACGTGCTAACAGGATCTTTCGAATTATTTCCTTGAGGGCCTCACTATGCACCAATTGCTTGAAATGTATGCCCAAAATTACCAAATTTTGAAAACTAAGAAACCCTAAAAATTTGGCCGAAATGGCTGTCAATCGTGATGGACAGAGCTGTCCATTGTGACCTATCAATTGTGATGGATAGAATCAATCAGGATTGATGGTGTCAATCGTGATCGACAAAGTCGATCATGGGGGCTGTCAATCATGATCAATAGTGTCAATTGCGATCGACACTTTTTTTGCAAATTTCGGTGTGATTTCAGTCAATTGCTGGTGTGTCCGTCGACGGACACATGGGCATGTGAATTATTGTGTCAATCATGAAATTTCTGTCAGTCACGATCAATGATGTCAATTGCGACTGACAGGGTCAGTCAATCGACGGTGTCGATCGCGATGGATGGTGTCAATCGCGATTGACAGGTCAGTCGGTCGTGGCTGTCAATCGCGATCAATGGTGCCAATCACAACTGATAGAAAATCAAGGAATTTTTTTACTGTAATTACTTATTTAGAATGTGCCTCAGGACCTACACAGACAATTTCTCACTTGCTTGAGTTGCTATAGCTCCAATGGAAGCTAGTACCTGCAAGAATGCTCAGAAAAACACAGAAAACAAGTGTGCATACAAGCTCTCTCTTGCTCTCGCCCTCAAGTGAAAATGATGAAATGAATGGAGATGAAGGTATATGGTCGCGGTAATGAAGATGATGATGAATGGATATGTTGTGTAGAAGTGAAGAGGAAGGTAAAACCAAGTAAAAGAAAATGCTTACCTACTCTTCCAACGTCTCTACTCTACGTCTTACTATCACACGCTTGTCCTCAAAGCTCGACCCTGCAACTGCGCCAAAATTTGGTGTAGCTCAGTGGTGAGTAGCACCTCCCTTATTGTCAATCTGGGAAGAAATGAGGATGGTATGAAGACCTCAAGCAAGTGATGTGCACAAGTGGTGATGGAGAAGCACACAAGCATGCACACACATACACACACACATGTGCACATAGGTAAGAACAAAGAGTCAAACAATGGAAGCTTTGATTAAGACCAAAAGACAATTGTAAGAGCTCTTCTTAGTTCAAAATACAATTTGTTCTCCCCCAAAAATGAGCTCTCTAGCTCCTTTTATAGTTTTTGACTAGCTAGTGGCCTTGTCTAGACCCAGTGTCCGGCCTAGTCAAAAATTAGGTTCTTAGGCTATTTTGGAGGCTCAAATGAGCTCTAAAAATTATGAAAATTGGTACATAAATACTTCTAATACTCCTCAAGCTCGAAGACTCCTCAGTTTGAACAAAATGGAGTTTAATCTACTAAAAGAGGTATTTACAATGTTCATGTAGTGATGAAATTCACTATTAAAAGGGAGTTATCTTCGAAAATTGCATGGCCTATTTGCCGGATCTTCTTTGATTGCTTTGCCTACTTGGCCCTTCTCTTTGCTCTAATTCCTTATGTTGGCTCCATTGTCTTGAGATGCCCTGACTGCTGCTAACATTAATTGTTGTAAGAGGTTCTCCAACTCATTTTAAACTTTGTCATGGATCTTGCCTTGGCTGAAGGGTTGGTTGGACCAAGAGTCTCTGCATGGCCCTAGAAGGATCCTGTTGGGGCGGATAAGGGTCAATGTGACCCTCTCCCTATTTTTCTTATAATTATATAGAAAATATATCATTGCTTCATGAGTGTGGTGAGGATTACAAGGCTCTCCACCATAGATCCCATGTGTGTACTTCCACCTATACTTTCATCCCTCTTTGATCATCTCTCTCCGAAATCTCTCTTAAGTGCTGCCACTTAGAAGGTCTTTATCCAAAGCTGCAGTCATTGTCATTATCTTTCGTCCACTACGCAGCCCTTAGGCTAAAGTAATATCATTGGTATTAGGGCTCGATCAGCTCCAACCATCGCTACTCTACTCAGCCATCTCCATCCATTGTTGCTTTGATATAACAGGAAACACTTGAATGAAGCATGCCTTAGATCCGGAGAACGTGAAAAATGCACCAAGGGAGGCACGATTGAAATCAGGTGGAGAAACCATTGATAGCTGAAACCCCCATCTCACTAGAGAATCATAGGCAAAGGCAGCACTTCGGGGGAGGAGGGTGAACTTATTATTGCTGTGCCATACAATATATTATTACCATGACTTACAAATAGTTAAGACCTTCACTATCGCACCCATTGGGAGGAGCAAAAGAATACTCTCTTGAAGGAGGTTGGGACTCAACTTCCTCCTATTTTTCCTTTCCCCTCAGTGCGTTGTTCTTTGTTGCGAGGAAGCATTTTGGAGCCATCATCAAAAGATCTTGAACAGGAACTTAGGATCTGAAATTTCCAATTGATAACACTTGGAGATTTGCTTTTGGAAGAGAGCTTAGCTTTAGTGCTCTAAAGGTATGAGCACTTGGGATAGCTCTTAGCATTTGTACTCTAGAGCTATTTGAGAATAGCTTTGAGAAGAGTTTTTTTAGTGCATGCTCTATGCGTTAGAGCATTGTGGGCATGGTTGGAGAGAGATTTATATGAGCTCTTGTACTAGAGCATTTTTTACACATAACTCCAAAAGGGAGAGGACCTTGGGACACGCTTCCACTTGACATGATCCTTTGTCTACATGGCCTCTTTCTAGCAACAAGGCTCACCAATGTTTGTTAGCATAACAAAATCCAAACCTAGAACATATCTATTAGGTGGATGTGAGACAAGTGCAGTGCGTCTCAATGGTTGGTGAATAGGAACATTTGTAGAATGATGTGATCAGCCATTCTCTTGAACATCCCTATGTGCAACATTTTTATGCATGTGAACTAGAGTATTAGTATCCTCAAACACCACTCTTCTCACTTCAACCTCCTTAATGGGATGTTTATGCATCTCTTAGACTCATTGAAAGTGACATCACTACTTCCGATCACTAACCGTGTTTCAAGATCCCATAAGCGATATCCAAATTTTCCTTCTTGACCATATCCAAGAAAAATGCATTTCTTTGACTTATGATCTAGCTTTTGTCTAAGATTCTTGGGTATATGAACATATGCTCACACCCAAAAACTAGAAGATAATCATAATATGGTGGCTTCCATGTCCATAAATCTTGTTCTACTTTTAGACTTTTGGCAGTACTAGGTGAAAGGTTAATCATGTGAACTATAGTCAATACTATTTTTGCCCAAAAGACTTGTGAAAGATTTGCATGATGTAGCATAGAAACTACTATATCTGGAGTTCTATTCATCCGTTCAACTACATCATTCCGTACTGGGGTATAAGGAGCTGTAATCTCTCTACGAATTCCTTTAGACTGATAGAAAAGCCTGAATTCATATGAGGTGTAGATTTCTTCAATCTTCAAGATTGAAGTAGATGTTGCATGTAACTATTTAACATGACCATCAACATTCTACCCTTTACCTTTAACATTCTTTAATGCATATGATTTTTTCTTCATGTGTCCTTTCTTATGAAAATAATGGCATTTGATATCTCTCTTCCTTGATTTTCTTCTACTCTTATTCTATTGACCATTCTTTTCCTTGTTCTTGCTCCTCCCATGTTGTTGATTCTTTCCTTGATAAGAATCCTGAACATTATATGCATCTCCACTTTGAGTGCCAACCATATATTTTCTATGAATATCCTCACTCAAGAGTGCTCCACATATGTCATAATAGACCAATTTACCACCAGGTGCACTATTGCTAATAGCTGTGCAAAATGTATCCCATAATGATGGCAAGCTGCATAACAACAAGACTACTTTCATTTCATTATCCATCTCCATTTTTTGAGCATGTAACTGGGAGAATATAGCATCAAAATCATTTAGATGAGTAGCAACACTATCCATGTCCTTCATGTGAAGGTCACATAACTTTCTCATAAGATACACTTTATTTGATGTTGTCTCTTTTTCATATGTATTGCATTACTTCTTCCAAATCTCCTCTGCACTTTCACAGTCCATACTGTAAAGTAAACATTATCTGCGAGGTGCAATCAAATGGTAGACCTGGCCAATTCATCCAAATCATCCCAATCATCTTCATCTATGTGAGTTGGCTTCTTTGAGATTCCATTTACAAGCTTCCATTGTTGGAGATAGACATCTGCAGAAGCACGCGAACATCACAAGGAAGGAGAAGAAGATTGGAGCACAACACACAATACTAAAAATATTACTAGAGAATGTACAAAGATAAGTAGCCCATTAGGGCAATAGGCATATATACAAGTCAGGGGAAAAAAACCTCCTAAAGAGGGAAAAAAGTGCCTCGGTAGTCCTAGTGTGTTCACACACATCACTACCTAAATATATCAACAAATCCCCCCTAGGAGTGATGCAGTGAACAAGGAGCTGGTACTCATGTATAAGGAAGTGCCAAGCTATGTGGAAATGACTCCAGAAAAGGAAGTAAGCCCAAAGCTTTGCAGAAAGCTTCAAACTTCTCCCTAGGCAGAGCCTTCATGAAAAGGTATGCAATGTTCTCCTGTGTGGGCACATATGCCAAGCTAATCTCCCCAGTAGAGAACCTCTCCCTGACATAGTGATAATGCACCTCAATGTGCTTAGTGAAAGCATGGAACACAGGGTTCCTCGCAATTGCCAATGCGCTCTGACTGTCAGTGAAGATGGTGGTGGTAGAAGACTGACCAATCCCCAAATCAGCCATAAGGCATTTGAGCCACACACACTCAACAGTCATTGTGAAAGCTTCCCTATACTCAACCTCACAATTGGAAGTGGCCACAGTAGGCTGCTTCTTGGTCGACCAAGATATACATGAGCTACCAAGCATGAAGCAAAAGCCACTAGTGGACACACGAGTGTCATAGCAACCAGCCCAATCAGAGTCAGAAAAAGCATGGAACTCTGGTGGTAGTGATCCCCCTTGGGATAAAACAACCCAAGTAGCCGAGTACCACTCAAGTAGCAAAAGATGTGCTTAACCGCCTACCAATGCTTGACTCCTTGGCAATGCATAAACCTCCTCATCTGTGAGACAGCAAACTGAATATCTGGCCGAGTAATGCATAAGTAAATCAAGCATCCAACAACCTGCTGATCGAGAACAACATCAAATGCATCTCCAGCATCATGAAGACTCAATCGTAAACCCGTCTCCATAGGAGTGGCAATAGGCTTACAGTCTTCAAGGCCAAAACGTTGCAATAATGTGTCAATATATTTCGTTTGACACAAAGCCATTCCACCATCAACATGCATAAACTAAATGCCCAAATAGTGATGCAAATGCCCCAAATCAGACATCTCAAATGAGGCATGCAAATCAGCCTTAAAATCAGCAATATGCTTCTCAATAGGACCAGTGAGCAGCATGTCATCAACATAGAGAACAATGATCAGAAGCACATCATTAGCATGCTTAACATATAAGTCTTTCAGGTGGATTGTTCTCAAAACTGTGTGCAATCAAATAGGCATGTATCTTCTCATACCAAACACATGATGCTTGGTTTAAACCATATAATGCCTTCTTTAACCTGCACACCTGGTTTTCATGCCCTTTTTGCACAAAGCCACGGGGCTGAAAAACATACACTTCTTCATGCAAGTCACCATTTAGAAATGTTGTTTTAATGTCCAACTGATGTACATTCCAACCATGATGAGTTGCAAGTGCACAGATGCTATGAACTGTAGTCATTCGGCAAGTAGGTCCAAAGGTCTCATCAAAATCAATGCCTCTTTCTTGCGCATAACCCTTTGCAACAAGTCTAGCCTTATACCTGTCAACTGTACCATCAGGCTTACACTTCAGCTTGTATACCCACTTAGTCCCAATGGCCTTCTTGCCATGAGGCAAGTCACATAAAGACCAAGTATCATTCTTCATTATAGCATCATATTCAGATTGCATAGCAGCCATCCAATTTTTTGAATTTTGTGCTTCATCAAACAAAACAGGCTCATTCTCATCACAGAGACTAGATGCAGCCATAGCATAGCAATTTGATGCAAAAGAGGCACTATGAGAGCCTGAACAAGTATGATATGATAGAGGTGCATCTAATTTGCTGTCACACAAAGTTCAGCCATTTTGGCATAGTTTTTGCCTGCTCAATATAAAGTCTCTCATCAACTAGTGCATCATGTAAATATGCATGAGAAATGGAATGCTCTACAGCATAACATGAAACCTGCAAAGGTTGAGAAGTTGCCTCATTGGGACCAGCACTAGACTGTCCACCTGTAAAAAGAGGCAGCAAAGTATCATACATGTCTTTGGAGCTAACAAATGTCTCCGTAGTACATGAAAGCAATGGTTGAATAGCATCTTCCACAAAAACAACATCACGGCTAACCAGAATGCATTTAGTTTGTGGATGATATAGACGATAGCCTTTACTTTCAAAATTGTACCCAACAAAAATACATTTTACTACTTTATCATCCAATTATCTGCGATGTTGTTCAAGCACTAATGCATATGCCAAACAATAAAAAACATGCAGATGAGTAGCAGATGGCTTGTGATCATGCCAAGCCTCGTATGGAGTGATAGACTGCAGCGCTTTAGTGGGACACTTGTTAAGTATATATGCTGCACGCATAACAACCTCAAGCTAGAAACTAGGTGGTAAAGCTTGACTCTTGACCATACACCTCGCCATCTCCATGAGTGACCTGTTCTTTTGTTCAGCAACTCCATTCTATTGAGGTGTATACGACACTATACACTGGTGTTTTATCCCACGTTCAACCAGAAATGCATTAAAATCAGAAGATATATATTCCCCCCCTCGATCTGAACGGAGGGTGCCCATTTTACATGCTGACAAATTTTCAGCCAAAACCAAAAACTATTTGAAGCACATGAACACTTCGGACTTTGCCTTCAATGGATATACCCATGCATGCTTGGAAAAATCATCAATGAAAGTCACGAAGTACAGATAATTTCCAAAAGAAGGTGTCTGCATAGGACCACAAACATCACTATGTACAAGCTGCAATTTTTTAGTAGCCCAAACTGAACCATCTTTTGGAAATGAGCAACACTACATTTTGCCCAAAATACAGCCTTCACAAACATGTTATCCAGGTGCCTCAAGTTTGGGCAAAGAGGACACCATTCCAGATTTCTGCAAGCGTAGCAAACTAGCAAAATTCAAATGACCAAAGCATGCATGCCAAAGCTTTGCATCTGACATAGCCTGAGAATCATGTATTGCACATGCCGAATCATTCAGAGATCTTTCATAGTCTATGAGCTTATACAGCCCATGACATAAAATGCCAGAAGTAATAATCACATCGCCATTTGACACATCATGAAATGTACGCTTGTCATCAACAAATTTCACAACCAAGCCAATCTTGGCTAATGCAGAAACTGATAACAACTTCTTCTTGATCCTTGGCACAAATAAAGCATCTGACAAAGTGAAAGAACTACCATCAAAATTAGTCAAAATGATCTTACCAACTCCCATAACAGGATATGAGGAGTTGTTGGCACATGTAACAGTATTCCCTGTAGGGGCAGGCTCGATTGAAGAGAAGAAACTGCGCTGCAAGGTAATATGTTTGCTTGCCCCACTGTCAAAATACCAAACATTTGAGTCTATTGCAGACATGCACTGCTCATGAGAAGATGGGTCAAAACTACAGATAGTAGTAAACGCCCATTCTTCTTCCTGCACAAGATTAGCAGACTCTGTTTTTGGTGTAGAGGCCTCTGCAACAACCATTCCAACCTCTTTCTTCTTTGTCTCTTTAGCAGCCTGTTTTGGACAGTTCTTTATGATATGATAATTCCCTTTACAGTACTTGCAAAACAATTTCTGCTTTTCTGATTTCTTCTCATCTTTATCTTCCTTCTTTGAATGTGCAGCATATGCAGATTTCTGCTTACTAGTTGAAGAGCTCCATTTTCCTTTGCCCTTCTGACTAGCTAGGAAAGCTTGATCTGCAACACACATAATGGACCAGTTCTGCCTGGACTGATCTTCCTGCAACAGAACAGAGACTAAATCCTCAAATGAGAGGGCATTTGGATTCTCTTTCATCATTAACCGAAGAGTAGAAGCAAAACTCTGATATGAATCAGGAAGACCATTTAGAACGGTCTGCAAAGTGAGCTATTTGGTATAACCTCATCAGCAGAAATCAATTGTTCCTTCAAGTCTTTTGATCTTTGTTAGAAAACTGTCCATAGAATCACCTTCATTCATGTGCTCACTCTCCAATTATTTTCAGAGGTAAGCAACACGAGCCTCATTCCTAGCTAGAGAAGAATCTTGGAGCACAACACACAATACTAAAAATATTACTAGAGAATGTACAAAGATAAGTAGCCCATTGGGGCAATAGGCATATATACAATCCAGGGGAAAAAAATCTCCTAAAGAGGGAAAAAAGTGCCCTGGCGGTCCTAGTGTGTTCACACACATCAGTACCTAAATATATCAACATCCATGGCCTCCTCTAAAACAACAAATACTTTATCTGATTCTTCAATAGAGAAAATTTTATGCCAACAAATTCTTGGATCTCAAAATGGTCTTTGCCCTGCAAGTTATAGCTCCTCCTTTGAACACTGGCACTAGATCCTGATCCACCAGATGTGCCTGAGACCTTTGATGTCATGATGATAGAGAACTGAATAGAATGATAATGGAGCTAGAAGAGTCCAAACACTAGTAAGGCTCAAAAAAGGATTACCAAGTATCAGATTCTGGGAAAACATTTAGCTGTCTTCCCAAAAAATGAATTAATGGATATTAATGACCAACCAAAAGGGTTATTTGAGAATAAATGTGCTCCCACCAATAAGTATATCAAGGAGTAAAATTAACCACTATATAACTGAAAAAACAAAAAACTGGAAAAATTTTGCCAGAGTATCCTTTGCAAAATGAGCATATGACCAATGTGAAAATCTCAAAAATTGCAAGTACTGACATGTTAACTTGCATAGTGAATCACTGACTTCACTGCATATAATTAGTTACCCAAAAGAAGTCAGCTAGGCTTGTCGAGCACCTATGAACAACTAGCATACATCTCTTATGGAAAGGTTGGGTAAGTCTTCCACCTGCATCATCGAAGTGATCCCAACATCTAGGTGTCTCCCAATTAAGAAAACCTCAGCACGACCCTCTTTATCAAATGTAAAACATTTTATGCAAAAAATATTACTGCTATATCAATAACCACATGGAACTATATAAGCCATATCCACAAAAGCATGCATAGTGTGTATGTGCTTAATATATGCAGTAAAATGAGACTAAAAAGGCTGAATTCACAGACAAAATACTAGCCAACAACACCTGCAAGTTTCTCTAAACTCTATTCTTTAGGCTAAAAAAAAATCTACATGGACTTGTAGTAGCTTCTCCCACCACATCCAAAACCTTTCAAGAAACTTGTAGATTCACTAGTGTGGCTGAAAAGCATAGCCCAAAAGGTGACTATTTGTTGTCAAAGAAGTAAAAAGAGCACTCTTCTTGATGTTCTTGAACCTATGTAAAGAGAACTATGCATGAAAGTACTCCAAAATGGCTCCAAGAGTCACCCCAAAAATGCTTCAAAACAGGTTTTGAAAGCAAAGAATGAAGCTTTGAAGGCCCAAAACATGTTCAAGGTAGTGTTAACCTTAGCCTCTCCCCTTCTTCAAACACCACAAAAGTGTAACTTAGTGGCAAGGGATTGTTGGTTAAGTGAGCTTTGAGGGGAACAATACTAGGATGGGTGACCTCCCGAGAAGTACCAAGAACCTCTCTCTTTCTTGATTGTTGAGGTCCTCCCTCGCACACAACCAACAACGCCAAAGGTGACTTGGGTGACTCGGATGACAAGGCATGCCAAGGTCTATGCCTTTGTCGCCACCTTAATCATAAGCCTTGGAGAAAGTCTTGGGTGGTTGGATGGGTGCTCACTTTGCTCACACAAAAGAAACAAAGCTTTTGTGTCCAAATGCTTTGGTACTAGTGAATTATTTTGATAGTGATGCATCTCAATGGACTATCCTTCTTAAGAGCTCCATGATGATACCCTTGATGTAAAAAACCTAGATCCAAATGCCACACAGAGTCCTCCGCACAAAACCTGCAAATTATGCAAAAAACACAATACACAGAGAGCACAAACACAAATTTCTTGGGTGTTACAAATGTGGTCAAAGTTACAGTTTGTGCCTGACCAGGCCACTATATGTTTTATTGAAGAACATATAAAAAACAGTATGATGGCCATTTGGCCTTTCACATGGACACTAACGATAACAGAGTTTGTGCTAGAGGAATCTTGAAGATGAACATCTGAAGCCACTAAACACCTATACATCCATATCTCCTCTCTAGTGCAAGGGATTGCCATTTGCCTCTTTGCACACAAGCATAGCAAAAAAAGAATGAATGTCAAATCAATGTTGTTTCTCTCATGAAATCACTTTTGTGCCACAATCTTTGCTAGAGAGAGAAAGAGATAGAGATAGAGTGTCATGATTCACTCTGGAAAAAGTGGTTACATTTTTGCATCTCAGATGATATAATTGATGATGTTTTTGAACTTCTTGATTTTTTTACCATATACATATTTGATGAGCACACATGTACAACTGCCTTCCTTTCATTTTTTTTCCTAGAAGTTTCTCATGAGTAGATTTGGGTGTAAGCTACAATAACTTGAGTATGCTAAAGTTTCAACCCTTCATTTTTTTCAAAGATTATCTACTCTTCTCTTGATTTTCTAACCAAATAATTGTAACCAATTCATTTGATAAACTCTCTCTCCATATGAACCTACTTTTTCTTGGGCACATCTTTCGTAATCCATAAATAAGACATTTTTTTATTAGGATATTTGACCCTTATTTTGGCACACTCTTTGGCACTAAGTGCTCTATCATTGTACCTCAGAGTAATACACAAAGGATCTTTGTGTGCACGAGCTTGGGAAGACTACTCTAGGTCCCAAGGGTGTCAAAGTGTTCATAGGCTATTCTAAGACCCCCCCTCCTCAACCCCCTCCAAAATTTGTTTCTTACTCTGTCATTGCAAGTGTGGTGATTCATTTACAAATTTTTATCAACTTCAAGGGCTACAATGTTTAGCATTTGGAATGCAATGTCTTCGAGTATGTTGTACTTGCCATCATTCACTCCTATGTGAGCCCAAGGATGAAAGGTTGAATGGCACTGACTAAAATATGTGGAAGGATATGATAAGGGATTACTCATACACAAACTTGGTATATGAAGTTTTAGATGCTACAAAACCTGAGCCCAATAAGGATAATTACCTAGCTTCATGGAATGTTTGGAATGTAAAAGATAAGGGAGCCCTAGGACAACTATTGCTAGCTTATGATGAGTTAACTAAAGGACATACTACTTCTTGCAAGACTTCTCATGAGGCCCAAAAGATACTTCAAGATCTCTATGAGGATAAGAATCTATAACTTATGCCTTAGAGGCAGAGTTTCATAACCTAGCCATTGGGCCCAGGATCCCATCAACAAGATCATCCAAAAATTATCAATGCAAACTCACATTGTGTGTTAGACATGTATCAAGCAAAGATATGACTATTAGGCTTCTAAACAAGCTTCCTAAGCCATATGAGACTTTTGTAACAACACTTTACAATCTAGATCAAGTTTTACCTGAGAGGAAGTGCAAAAACTCTTGCTCTTCCACGATTTGCAAGCAAACCCTTCAAAATCACAAGAAGGAGCCATTAGAGCTAAAGGTCCCTTCAACAAGGTCAAAAACTCTAGTAATCACTCTAACAATGACCCTAAGAAAGGCTCCAACAACTCGTCTAAGAAGTTTACATGCAATTATTGTGGAAAATCAAGGCATATTGAGAAGTTCTATTATAGAAAGAAGAACAATTCTAAAGCATCTACTTCCAAGGATCAAGCTTAGTCCTCTACACATAGGTCTCATTGTTTGAGCAAAGATCTCTTTATCTCACTAGAGTCCAATAATCTAATCACTTCTAGAATCATCACAGAAATGGTTATTTGACAATGTTGCAACTCCCACATGTGCAAGGATTGCAATTCATTCAAGACCTAGAAGACCACAAAGGCGAAGTATACTTAAAATAACGAGTCTTCCAAGTGAAGGTAAAGGTAGAGTACAAATTAGGAATCACAAAGGAGAATGAAAAGCCTTATCGAATGTAATTTTTGTACCAGGCCTTTGCATGAATCTCCTCTATGTCAAAGCAATTATTGATCATCAGAAGCAAGTTCTCTTTAAAAACACTAAGGACATCATGGTCCAAAGTGTTGAGGATAAAGGCTCATACAAGCTTTCCTACTTTCTCACTAAGGAATCAATTTCCACCCTTTGGCACCAATGCTATGGACACACATTGTAATTTACCAAAATCTCATCATCTCAATTTGTGAAGGAATTACCCAAGATTTCACAAGTGTTATCTACCAAGCTTGCACTCAAGCAAGCAACATAGCACTCCTATTACAAAAGAGGCTTCCACCCAAGTGAGGAATTCTCTAGCCCTAATCCACATGGAACTCTATGGACCAATTAATACCCCATCCCAAAATGGATCACTCTAGTTCTTTCTCATAGTAAATGATCATACTAAATACATGTGTGTTTGTTTCCTAAAGTTAAATTCAAATATAATGGGTCTATCATGTTGAGAATAAGCCATCAAATTCATTAAAGAACATTAGATTAGATGGAGGTGGTGAATTCATCAACCATGACTTTGAAAACTTCTTGAAAGAGAAAAGCACCAATAGGCAGTCACTCAGCCTCACACTCAATCCCAAAATGGAGTAGTTGAAATAAAGATCTATATTGTCTTGGAAATGGCACATGCTATGATTCACAACAAAGCCTTACCATGAAGTTATGGGCTGAATCTATACACATCATAGTTCACATCATCAATAGAGGTTTCACAAGTTCCTTACACAACAAGACTCCCTTTGAAGCCTACTATGGATGCAAGCCCAATGTCAACTACTTTTGAGTGTTTAGAAATGAAGCATTTGTAGATGTGATAGAAGAATATAAACATAAGTTGGAATCTAAGCCCAAGAAGAATCTATGCATTGGCTATGATAAATAGTCTAAGGCATACAAAGTGTACGATCTTGAGAACCACTCCATCACCATTTCAAAAGATTTCATCTTTGAGGAAGCTTCAAAGTGCTCAACCAAATATCCAAGTTCAATTTTTAGTCCATCCATCTACACTTCAGAGGGGGACACAATAATTTTTAAGAAAAACTCAAAAGCAAGTACTTGACACTAGCCTAGGAGATCTCGAAGGTGCATTGAGAAGCAACAATGGGAACAAAGTCATTATGTCAATTACACTTATGAACTAGTGTCAACAAATTCCAGAGACTACTGTTGCTCTAGCACAATGGTGAGAACCACGTTAAGAAGCTCCACCTCCTTAATGTCAATCCGCGGAAGAGATAGGAGTGATATGAAGATCGTGAATGTGAGATGAAGTGAGAGTGAAGGTGAGAAACATAGAGATGCACACACACATACACACACACTACAAAGAGATAAGCAAGACACGATGGAAGGAGAGAAATCAACTCTATTACTGAAGAACACTCTTACAAGCTCAAAATAGCTCTAAGCTCTTCTCTACTCACACAAGCTAACCTCAAAAATGAGCTCTCTAGCTCTTTTTATAGTTTCTAGACTAGTTTTGACCGGTTTCACATCTAGTGACCGGCATAGTTAAAAAATAGGTCCTATGCGCTATTTGAAGGGGTAAACGGTGTCTAAAAATAACCAAAATTGATACGCTCATTCTACCTAAGCTCCTCAAGCTCGAGGACTCCTCGGCTTGCACAAAATGGAGCTAGAAATTAAGAAAAGGGTTTTTCTATATTACATATGTTACAATAGTGATAAAAATCACTATTGGAGGTTTTTGAAAAGTATTTTAAAACATAATTCTTTGAAAAAAGATCCGACTGACTCCCTGCTCCGCCTTTACATGCTTCCGCGTCTTCTATGCCTCTGGCTGCTGCCAACACCCCCCTCCCTCTTGCTTCTGTCGTCCTCGACAGAACCTTGTTGTGTGGTTTGTCGGATGTAGTTCTGTACTAGTTCCTGAGCGAGGGTGTGTTCTGAGATTCGAATGCCTCGGGCCAAATCTGCCTCGAGTTTCTCCCAATCAATTGGTTGCGGTTCATCGGGTGGCAGGAGTCGATAATGTTTGGAATATACCATTTGTTCACAGGCGAATAAGTGTAAGAGGTGGGTGGGTCTGCTGATGAACACTTCTGAATGGTATTCCCAAAAACCGGTTGTGAACATCTCTTCGAAAGTCTGCTTGTAGCACGCCGGTAAATATTTAATTCTGCAATGCCAGGCATAACACACCCGTAGCGATGGCATTGTACTCATATCATATGCAAGATCTAGATTGCCATGCTCAAAGCCCGGGGTGTTTACATGAGGTGCCTTGATGCGTCGGAAGACTTTAAAAACCATTTGCATCATGTCAAAGATTTTGACAGTCATGTGCGCTGCTATATCGTCCATGTGTTTCAAGCGAGGGAGCCAGTGACGAATCGTGGCCATCATGTATCCCACTGTCGGTAGTTCTATGGGTGGCTTGAAATATGGGTAATTTAACCAATCCTGGCACTGCTTGTTGTTCTGTACTTTAATAGCAAATGCTGTCCAGGAGCGGCGACGTGGCACTGGTCCCCAACATGGGTTGTGTTTCAAATGTGGTGGTGCCTTTACCCAAGTACTCATCATCTCAGGATATTCTTGTAAAAGATCTTTACGCCACTCTGGTTGATAAATCTCGCCTTGCTGCGCATCCAGTGGCAAATCATCAGGCTCAAATTGAGTAGCGTGAGATGGTTTCTTGCCTGTTTCTTTCTCTATCGCCAACTGATACTCGGCCATTAGCATAAAATACGGTTTGTACTGTAACTCATGCCTTGATATATATCTGCGAGGGGCCAAGTGAGCGAAGTAGGGAGATTGTAAAATTCTTTCCTCAATCATTGCCATTGCGTGCAGCTGCGCCTCTACTCGTGCTGAGTGGGTGGTTCCAAGCTCTTCCACTGTCTTCATCCATGCGGGGGTTGGAAGTTTATAAGTCATCTAGCCTTCAGCCGTGACTCGTCCGCCTGGGATGGGTTGTGGTTGGTAGGCTTCTTCAAATGTTTCCTCCACCAGAATGGTTACATTTTCTTCATCGGATGGGAGCTCTGGTGGGGAATCTGGCCGTGGTGGTGCTTCATATATAGCTATCCGCGATCCAAGAGTGGATACCTGGGCCAGTAATGCGTTGAGTTCCTTTAGGATGTCAGGAGAAGGGTCCGCAGGAGCTGGTAATCCTTGTGTTGCTGGTAGTCCTTGTGTTGCAGGTGCTCTGAGCTGGAGTAGCTTATGATCTTCGATCGTATTCATCGAGCAATCTGATGTGATCATCGAGCAACATTTTCATTGATTCGAAGGGCACTGCTTTGAACCGGCTAGGACTTAATGGTTGGTCTGGGTTATCGAGAGCAGCTTCTAAATTTTCTCTATTCTGCTCTTGTAGCTGCTGGTTCTCTTCCTTTGCTGCTGCTAGGTGTCTTCTGAGTAAGCCCATGTTCCGTGTAAGCGTCGCATTGCGAACTGTCTGTGCCCTTAACAAATTATCAAGATCAACAATGGCCTCTTTGGCTTTCTCTTCACTTTCTAGTTCCAGCTTGTGATAAGCCTCGCGTAGTTCTTGATATCGAGTATTCAATGAGGCATTCTCAATAGACAATGAGTTAAGCTGCGACTGCAAATCGTTGGTTGTCCTCTGCAGCTGCTGATAATTATTTCCAAGAGATGTGAACTCATCTCTTACTTGCGTCATACACGTGAACATCTGTCGAAATGTTGTGTCTATGGTGGGTGATAATATTAATGGTGTGCTAAGTGAAGATGCAGTGGGTGTAGATGCAAAGGGAACGGGGAATGGGGGTGGGAAAGTGGATGTTGTGGTGATTGTTGAAAATTGTGGTGTGCTTACATATTGTGGTGCCACAAATGAAGTGAGTGGGGGTGCGGTAGGTGGTGATATATCCATATCGCTGGATGTAGTGTCAAGTGTGGTGACTGTGAATAGTGGTGTGATGGTGGGTAAGTGTGTGGATGTAAATACAGGATTTACAAAGGTCGAAGAAAAATTTACAGAAGGGTTGTCTTGGACGGCTTGATGGAGAGGGGAAAGAGGGGTTACGGTGGGTCGGGGAGGTGAGACTGGGGAGAAGGTTAATGGAGGTGGGAATGGGAAAAGGGGTCTTGGAGGTGTGGGGAAGGATGGAAAAGATGGATGGAGAAATGGGTTGGATAGAAAGGTGGATAGGTTAGGGGGTAGACTAGGTTGAGTGGGTGCGGGAATTGTGGGTTGAGTGGAAGTAAAGACGACTTCTGCTACTCCTCCAGAGAAGGAAGATGTTGTTCTGGGAGAAGGGGGATGTATGGGGGAGACTGGATGGATGGGAGGTGATGGGGGAGCGGTTGGGGTGGTCAGTACTTCGACGATTGTGGTGGTATGTACAACGGTAGTACGGGGTGGGGAGTCGACGATAATGGTGTCTTCTGCCAAAGAGCCTTCAGGGACAAGACGTGCTTCCCTGGCCTGTTCTGAAGATTATGCTCCTGTTGGGACACGAATGTATTCGCCCGGTTTTGATAATAGCCATACGAGTCGGGGGTCATACTGTGGTAATGGTTTCCTTTGTAAATATCTTAAGGCTTCGGTAGGTCCGACTGATTTGACAAGCTCTCTGAAACCTTTGATGTAGACTTCTTCGAACCCTCCTGAGACGAGTTCTTGTTCGATGATTGTTTGGCTTTCTTCATCAGTCAACTTCTTGCGTGCCCAAACTTTTTCCATAGTACGATATAATTTTTTTATGGCTAACGTATAAGCTGCAGCTTCAAAGGTCTCGTCTTCATGCGTACTCGTGTCACCTTGGGTGTCCGTTTGCTGTCCTTGTTCGTCCGTCTGTACATGTTCTTGGGAGTCATGTGTACCCTGGCTGGCTTCATCGTCTCCTTCATCGCCATCTGTTGCTGTTCTTTCGTCATCTGAGCTTGATACGATTTGGCCTTGTGGTGATCTCGGGGTGTGGTAGGGTAGCTGGGCCTTTCATATTCCTAAGAGAAGATCTGGCCTTCTGAAAACTGAAATTCGCTTGAAAATACGTCCTGCATCTCAAAATCAAATGTGGTGCCTGCTTGTTCTGTTTCTAAATGGGGTATCGGGAAAGAGAAAGCTTCTGCACCAATAGTGGTGGGAACTTCTGCCGTAGTGGTGGTAGGTCCTGAGACTGTGGTTGCTTGAGTAGTAACTGTGCTGGTAGTGCCCTCCGTTACAACTGGTCTTGATAACCGTATACGAATAGGTTGTACTGTGGGAGTGGCTTCTATCGGAGACTGCTCTGGAAATGGTTGTGGTGAGGGTGATTCTGGCACCTGAAGGTAGGGGATAGCTCCTCTCATTCGCTTTCCTGCTCTTCCTTTGCTAGGCTTCCTAGCTTTCTTCGATGTTCCTTGAAATGCTTTCAGCTCCTCACTTGTCAATGCTCGCTCAATTGGCAAGTCATATGCTAAGCACATATATACAATGCGCATGAGGGTGCAACATCCATTGATGACTTTATTTCTTTCCCATCTATGTTGTGCTAAATACATCTGATCAATGATCCAACTAGCTAGATCAACTGTCTGGGGTCCCATACATGATAAATACAAACCGAACCATATTCATTTGTGAGGCATTGTGAATCTGTCCTGAGCGGGGAAAGCAAAATGCTGCATACATATCCGCAGTGGTTTTGAAAGCTCAGGTGTGATCGCTGAAATCTCCTCCCACTTAGTGACGTCCCCACGTTTCATAGGGTCAGGAACTAACCTTTCTCGCTCGGTGGGCGTGGGGGTTCCATGAATTTTGATGGCAGCTCGAATCAGATCTTTAGAAAGATAAAGTCTTTTATATGGTGGATCGTTCACTAAGGATGGCAAAATGAAAGTTCCCGGCAGATCCTTGTTCTCTGAAGCTATCAAAGTGGTGATGAAATAAAAGCATCTGTAGAAGTCAGGTTTAGGCAAAGGGTCACTAAAATACTCTGTGAAGTCGGCTCTTGCCCAAAAATGTGTTAAGCCTTGTGTGTTTTGTAGCCCTTCGAACTCTCTTGAGAAGAACTGATATTTTCCCCATGTACGGTCATCAAAAGTCAAGTTAGCCTCAAATATAAACTCAGCATCCGCCAATGGTCCTGCCAGCCCTTGAAACCAGTGAGAATTATGATGAATCTTCTCAGTATACCCTCGAGGAGGGTCGTCGATAGGCATGGGTCCTGGGAATCCTTGGAATTCTGGCGGTGGAGCCGTCGGATTGGACTCTGCGAGTAAAACACCGATAGGTGCTACAGGTGCGTTGGGGCCTGCTTCTGATGGCCCGTCTTCGGTTTGCATGATGATTGTCGTGCTAATGGAAAAGATCTGCTACAAAAGATTAGCACATTAGTATGGAAATTAATTATGATCCCATTAAGGTGAGACCGCAATCCCTTTCCATAGCCGATGTGTAACCCGTGTAGCCAAGTGTTGTGATGTGATTGATGCAATGCTTCTTGCAGAACTAGTGCAGGTCTCTAGACACCTATCTGTTTTCAGACAAAGCCTACATTGCTTAGTGAGGTGTTATTTCAGGTGATGTTTGGTTATAGTGTGTGGATTTATACAAGGTTCAGTTGTGAATGAGTTATTACAAGGTTGTAGATTAGTCGGGGTGGTAGTTATGTTAGACAATGGGTTAGGAGAAGACTTCTGGATACGTTTTGGTATCCACTTCCTAAGAGTTTGTGATCGGGTGATAGGTCTCTGCAGAGGGACAAAAGATGATATCGGATTTGGTGGTATGGAGGGTTGGAAAGATTTCCGAAAGGTGTATTTTACATGGCTTGAGGGTTGAGCTATAATACATGGTTTGGGTACCCAAATCTGCGTGGGTGTGGGTCGATTCGTAAGGTACTTCTTGGCAATCCAAATTTGTCGAATGTTTGAACTTGTAGAAGAAGGTCGAGGGAATGTTGGATACTGATTCTGCTTCTGCCTTGACTTCTTCTTGTCATTATCTGCATTGTTGAAATCTGTCGGTGCTTTCTATCCTTTTGGCACCCATATTTGTCTTGTTCCTCTTGCTTTGTGATACTGATACTGCTTTCCTCTTTGTGTCGTCTGATGTTGCCGTCGGTCTAGGTTCCTTCGTAGTGGTTGACTCCTTTGTGGTTGAGGTTGAGAGGTCGAATGGACACTCTGCTTTGGAAAAGAAGGGAGGTCCAACACTTGCGAAACCTGCCCATTAGGAAGTGCTTCGTTTTGTACTTTTAATCTAGGCCAGTCCGCAGTAAGTGTGGAAGGATGGGCACCGCAGGGTGTTTTGCCCATGTGTCCACTGATGTAACCCACCTGACCGCTGATTGTGTCCACTGCCCAAGCGGTTGGGTAATTGCCCCTTCTAGTTTGCAGGAAGCCCCCGGGAAAATCTCCTGACGTCCTTCTGACTGACAAGTGTCTATAGCCAAGCCCGAGTGGGTTGGTGTAGACGTAACGTGACTGATCTGACCAAAGATCTTCCGGTCTTCCGTCGCATGCATTTCATACGGTCTATGGCTACAAACCTCAGTCGGAATGCCATTAGGGAAGTCAAGCGGTATCACTCGCTTCTGATCTAAGGTTCCAATCTGCAAGGAGCCTTGTCTAAGATTTAGGTCCACTGAGTGATCGTATAGCCAGTCTTGGCCAAGGATTAGGGGTTCTATCAGGTCGTCATCATGGCACACTAGTAACTTCATTGTCAAGGTCACTTCGTCTATGAGGATAGGAAGGTCCACCTCACCCATGCAAGGGGTTTCCATGCCTCCTAGCCCTATGAGGTATGCCTCAATTGGCCGCGTTTCTATTCCTGAGTCCTTCGAGTGGGACCATCTAATCGCACTAGTCGCAGCACCTGAATCAATTAAAGCCCTGAGCTCTTGGCAAGGGTTGCCGTGCTCTAGCCTGACTGTAATGAATGGTCTCCTATCCACTATGCTAGGATGAGTACTTGACTTTGCTTGACACATGGCCATGGGGTATCTGGGTGATGTTTCCAGATGGTTATAATGTTCTCTCCCTAGTCCTTGTCTTCTTAACTTCATGTGCTTAATGCGTTCTATAGCTTCTGCCTGAGCTTCAGCTCGTATTCTATTTTCTTCCTCCTTATGCTTCTTTGCCAACGTGATTCGTCTAAGCATATCCTTAGTAAGAGGTTCTTGGTATAACCTAACTCTACAGCCACTAATGTAATTAGGCATTATATCTCCTTCTAAAGTGGCTAATTGTACTGCTCCACTTGTCGAGAGTCTATTAATGATCATAGGTCCATAACCTCGATTTTCTAACTTCCGTGCGTGCTGTTTCAGCGTATATACTAGAACTAAATCTCCTTCTTTCAAGCCTTTATCTTTCACATGTGCATCAAAATATGCCTTCTGTCGTTTCTTTGCCGCGTATATTCCTGCTGTTGCTTTTAGCCTGGTTTCTCCTAATCGTTCCAAGTCCATTATTCTCGTTGATAATTCATGGCCGGTCCACTGATGTTCTTGTGCAACCTTAAGGGTCGGTATCAAGAAGTCCAAAGGAAGCACAACATTCTGACCAAAAACCATCTGAAAGGGAGTTGCATTGAGTACAGTCTTGTAGGCCACTCGATATGCCCAAACAACGTGGTGTAACTGTTTGTCCCAATCTGAACGTTTGTTGTTCACGAGTTTCGTCAGTACGTTACAAAGGATCTTGTTAGTGCTTTCAGCCTGACCATTGGCCTGAGGATGATATGGTGCGGATTTCTTGTGAATCACCATAAAATCCTGTAACAAATATTCAATGACTTGGTTTAGAAAGTGAGTTCCTCGATCGCTCACTAACTCTATGGGCAATCCATATCTCGTAAAGACATTTTCCAATAAGAATTTTGCAGTCGTGTGTGCATCATTCTTTTTCGTGGCTTTTGCCTCTACCCATTTGGTGAAATAATCTGTGGCAACAATAATGTATTCCGCATGTGTACCTTTTGCAGGGGGGTTAATGGGTCCTACAAAGTCTATGCCCCACTTAGAAAATGCACGTCCGCCCATCATGGGTTTCAATGGCATTTCATCTCTACGAGTAGGAAATTGAGTTCTTTGGCACACATCACATCTCTTTACATAGGTATGCGCATCCATGTGAAGAGTGGGCCACCATAATCCTGCAAAGAGGATGGCTTTGATTATCCTATCTGGTCCAAAGTGACCTCCTGCAACACCTTGGTGTGCAGTCTCTAGTATGCTCAGATAATCGCTTTCATGAACACATTGTCTTAAGTATCCATCTCGTCCTCATTTGTATAGATTATTTCCAATAAGTGAATAGTCTTGAGCTTCCTGGTCTAGACTACGTTGTCGTGCGAAAGTCATTCCTTGAGGGAATGTTTTCGTCCTCAAGTACATCACTAAAGGTTCACTCCAGTCTGGTGTGAGAGACACGTGATATAATGTAGCATGCTCTACTGGTGGTCTTTCACAACAAACATGGCATTCTTTACACAACTTGTAGACATCTGCTTCCATCGTAGGCCAATATACTCCGAGTCTATGCAGAGTCTGTACTGTTCGATGTCTTGAATGATGTTGCTTTAATGCACCTATGTGTGCTAATTGCAACCAATTTGCATGTTCTGATTCATCTACACAACAAGCAAGAATCTTTTCATTATCCTGTTTATATATGCTTCCTGCTATGATTTGGTATCTCTGAGACTTGGTAATCTCTCCTTCTTTGATCTTTATCCTAGGATTTTTGGGTCCGTATGTGAGAATAGGGACTACCGCCTTAGCCCATTCTGGTGCTATCTCAAGGTTAAACAAATATGCATCTGGTAAATCATCCACTACTCCTTGAGGAGCTTCTCCTGAGGTTAGTCTTGAGAGGTGGTCAGCTCTAAGATGTGTCTTTCCTTTTCTGACTACTACTTCAAAATCGTACTCCATGAGTAATAGAAACCAATGTATTAGTCATCCCCGTGTTACATGGCTTGTTGACTAAGTACAGTAATGCTTGATGATCTGTAAAGAATTTGAACTTGTTTGCCAACAAATAATGTCAGCGTAGATCATTCCTAATCCTTCTCGTTTCGTAGTGGTGTAATTTCTTTTTGCTGCGTTCAATTGTCTGCTTGCGTAAGCTATGGGGAGGTCTATATTACCTTCATTCGTGGGTTGTGCTAACACACATCCTATGGCATAATTGGATGCATCCACATGTTCATGGAATGGCTTACTCCAATCTGGGGTCGTCAATATAGGTGCTGAGCACAAACGTCGTTTGAGTTCGTTGAATGAATTCTCACATTCATCTGTCCATTCAAAATGAGTCAAAAGAGAGTACAATGGCTTGGCTATGATTGCATACATGTGTATGAATCTCCTATAATAACCGCAATGGCCCATAAATGCCTGTACCTCTTTCGCATTAGTTGGCCTAGGTAATTCTGCAATTACTTTTACCTTTTCTTCATCTGTAGAAATTCCATTCTTTGACACAATGTGTCCTAGAATTTTGCTTTGTCTGACCATGAAAACGCATTTTTCTGGGTTCAAACAAACCTGATATTCTTGACATTTGTCAAATACTTGTCTTAACTCAGGGATATGTGTCTGTCTTACATTTGAATGAGCACATAAGTCATCGACATAAACTTCCAAATTCTTGCGTAAGAATTCCTTGAAAACATGACACATGAGTCGCTGGAAAGTGGCGGGTGCATTTGTTAAGCCAAATGGCATCACACGAAATGCAAATATGCCCCATTCAGTGGCAAAAGCCGTCTTGTGCTGATTTTTGAGAGCAATGGATACTTGATTATAGCCTGAGAATCCATCAAGAAAGCTATAAACTTCCTTGCCCGCAACTCTTTCCAATAAGTGTTCTGTGATAGGAAGAGGATAACTATCTCTAATTGTGGTGGCATTAACTTTTCTAAGGTTAATACACACACGCAATTTTCCATTTTTCTTGGGCACCACCACAATGGGGGATACCCATTCGGTATGCTCAATTTTGTAAATGAATCCTGCTTCTATCAAGCGATCTATCTCCTCTTTAATCTTCGCAGCGTAGTTATCATTGTACGTGTATGGTTTCTGTTTCGTGGGTTTTGCATCATAGGGATTCTATGAGAACATATGTCTGGATCTACTCCTTTCAAATCTTTGTAACTCCATGCAAAAACATCTCTATATCCGCGCAATAGGGCAACTAATTCTTCTTCTTCTTCCTTCGTCAAATCATGCCCAATGTATGTACATTTCTCTTCTTCTCCTTCTATGGCAACTATTATTTTTTTGGTTTTCTCTCGGTTATCATATACTTCTCCCACTTCAACTTTTCTGTTAGGCATTTGTACCATGATTCTTCTATCTTCTATTTCATGCTCAAACAAGGATTCTTCTTTTTTCTGGCTTGGTTTCTTTCTTCTTTCTTTTCTTGCCTTCACTTTTGCTAGTCACTTGTGTGGCTATCCTCACATCATTCATGATTTCTTCGTGTGTCTGAGGATGAGTCTCTACTTCGTAAAAATATTCTTCTGATGCAAAGGGTGGGTCCATGATAATTGATTCTAAATCGAAATCACTTGCATCCTCAAAGGCATCAGTGTTAGGTTCACATTCTTCTAAAATTGAATCACTCATGATTGGCTCTATCGTGAAAACTGAGATGTCATAGCCATCTTCGTCACAGTGGGGTGTCCATTGTTCCTCATTGATGGCTACGTCCATGGTTGCTAGGATTTCTGCCCAACCATGAGGTTCAAATTCTTCATTTGGGAATACTCATCTGGGAATACTACTGGTGCATAAGCTAGGTCTTGAAGGGTTCATGAGTGTTGTTCTGCACCTAAGGTCCTGGCTTCTAACCGTTCTTCCTCTTGTTTTGCAACTTTACACATCCATAAATGAGTGTCCTCGTGTAACCATGAGGGGTCTGACTCTAATGAGTGTACCGATTCTGTTTCTACCGGTGTCTTATGGATGGTATTCCATTGTATTGGGGGTACGTCTCGATGTGAATAGTCTTTAAGATTGACTTTAGTAGTCACTCCTAAATGTTGCAAGTACAAAGAATTAGTTCCCCAATCTTGTACAATTTGCAACTGACGCATGAATGGTCGTCCCAATATCATCTCATAAGCATGATTTTTCACAAAGTCACAAATGGCAAAGGTATGCTCAAACTCCACACCACAAGTGGTGAGAGATATGCCTTCTAGTAAGCCTAATGGTTTCTCTATGTGTCCATCAGCCATTTGTAGTTTCATCCTGGTAGGTCTGAGTGCTGGCTTACCCCAACATTTCCATAAAGCGGTGGTAGCAATGGCTACTCTGGCTCCTGAATCTAAGATGGCTTTCGTGGTGTAGCCCTGATGGGTTATTGGAAGATACGTGTTACCTTCCTCTCCTTCGCTTACATCTCCGATCTTTTCTACTGGTATCTCTGGTACCTTCTTTTGTGATCCTATCTAAGAGGAAGTTGTAGCAAGCTCAGAGAATTGATTTGCTATATGTTTCCACAGTTCCGGTTTAACATTTAACAACTCCTCTAGAGTGAGATTACACTGTACTTTAGTGTTCTCAATCTTCATTCCTCACTATTATCGTGGGTGCTCTCATACTTATAGACTTTGCTTCCCAAGGTCCTGCGAACTGAGGTAATTCATGCAAAGAATTAGATTCAAAATCTGTATGTTCACTCAGACGTTCTTCCTCTACATCATCATAAATAGAGGGGATATCTTGTGGAAATTGCTCCTGCAAGTCGTCTATTTCTTGAATAGGAGGATGGGTTCCTTGTTCTTTTCTCCATTTCTCTTCTTGGATTTCTCTCAAAAATTCATGTGAATATTTATGTATGGAAGACAGGTTGTCTTGATTCTCTGTATTGGGTACTTGAGACAGGGATGGTGCATTCCTTTCTTGTGTCTCTAGGACACTAAGATTCCTATGCTGATCCTTTTTCTCTTTGCTTTCTATCAAGTATTCTAGCCTCTCCATTAGTCCTTGAAAATGTAGTTCCGGCTTTGCCATGTTATTCCAATTAAGATATCTAGAGGCTTCGAACAAAGCTTGTGCTAATTCTACCATCTTCATGCAAAGTTTAGTCCTCTCAATTTCTAAGTCTGCTCGAGGGTAGTTCTTACTCATCTCAGCTACTTGAGGTCCTTCGTTTATTCTAGCTTGATATGCACGAAACATCATGTCTAGATTTTATGGTATGGGTTCCGCTAAAACTGATCCTGATTTTTGAGCTAGACTCTCTTGATTCAACTCCTGTGAAGTCAATTCTAGGATTTTGGCTCTCGACTCTTTTAAACTTCCTTCCAACTCAGTTATCTTCTTACTCCATTTTCTCTTAATTCTTTCTCTAGAATCTTTCCAAGATTTTGTCTTTTTACTGCTAGATTCTGCAACTTCACTACTTCCGGCTACTTTCTCTTGATTAAGTTGTTGGTTCTGTAAGAGTGCCTGGGCTCTTGTTATAGCTTGGATAGGCACGAATGTAGGGTTGGATCCATCTGCATTGTTTACAATACCTATCATGTTGATCGTTGTCACATTTGAAGCGTTAACTGGGTTCTTAGGACAATCTTTGATTATGTGCTCTTTGCCACAATCGGCACAAAAGCCTTGGATGTTATAGTACTGTGACTGTCTTGCTATTGGAGGATGTGGACAATCCTTTATGAAATGATCTCCTTGGCACCTAAAGCATGGTCCTCTAGGGCCCTGTGGTCTCTGTTGTCTTACTTGGGGCCGTGGATTTGGGTTTGTGTACATCACATTAGCATAGTCTGGCTCCCAACTAGGTTCCACTGGTGGACTATCATAATGATATGTCTCCACATGTTCTGGTGACTCCGTATAATAAGCAGGTGGACTATCTACATGAGTGGAGTCAAAACTGTTTGAGTTCGGGTCACTCTCTGTGATCAAAGGTGAAGAAGGCACTAAGGCCCTACTTAGGTTTTCTTCTGCAGCAGCATATTTAACTGAGATGACATTCGCTGGTGGGGGTGGCTGCTGAGCTAAG
Organism: Ceratopteris richardii; assembly: GCA_020310875.1. Taxonomy (NCBI): domain Eukaryota; kingdom Viridiplantae; phylum Streptophyta; class Polypodiopsida; order Polypodiales; family Pteridaceae; genus Ceratopteris; species Ceratopteris richardii. The sequence goes on from CM035406.1 coordinate 134,935,619, forward strand.
ACAGGTTGAGGTCTTTGTTGCACCTGATATGGGTAGTTCTGAGGAGGCCTATAGTAATATGGCTGAGCATTGTATTGGCCTTGATACCTACCTGGCTGTGCGTATGCTTGCGGGTAGTTCTGTCTCACTGCTTGTTTGGTATATGGGCAGTCTTGAGCCATGTGATTTGTGTATCTTCTCTCAATCGTACAGTATTGGCCACTAGGATTGGCTTGTTTTTGTGTTGCATTGGGACACGCGTTTGCCAAATGATTTCCACCACAAGTGTAACAACGTACGTTAGTTGTTAACTTGGGCACCTGTTTACTAGAAACTCCTAGTTTCTGGGCCACTTTTTCTGCTAGGTCCTCTATCGAGTTAGACAATTTTGTGGATGCTACAGATGAACAATCTGAGTCCTTATAGACCTTTGAGAGTTCCAACTCGTCTCCTAAGTTGTCCTCAATGTCTATACATATTCTTACACACTTCTCTAGCGTTCTGGGTTCTTTTAAGTACACATAGGAGCGTAGTTTAGAGCTCAACAAGCCGTCTAGAAACAATGACACTTGCTTGGCCTGTGAGGGTAGCTCTTGCATTGGACATCTTTCAACAGATTGTCTAAACCTACGTCCTGCCAGTCTAACTGTTTCTTGAGGGGTCTGTTTGAAGCTATGAATCAACGAAGACGTGTCATGCCTAATCCCACTTTTAGAGAATTCAGTGATGAATGACTCTAAAAAGTGATGGATGTCTCTAAATTTCCTTTGTTGCAAAGGTTGGAACCAAGTTAAAGCGGTATTCTTTAACGTTAGTCCAAATGCATTATATTGCGTGAACATGTCTTCGACTTGTTCTGCTCTTAGTACTTGCTTGAATTCCGCTACATGGTCATAGGGATCTCCTGTCCCATCAAAATAATTTTTCATTGATTTTACTAATTGAGTGGGTCTCAATATTCTTGCATGTTCACGTGGTCTAGGTAGAGGAAAATCATCTCTACCACCTAGTATTCCATGTTCCCTTTGTCTATCCGCTCTATTAGTGTCCGTGGTTGTTCTATCTCTCCCTATGGGGTGATTGAAACTTACTTCATGTCTATCTTTGTTTTTCTCTCTTTGATTACCATGGGCTGAGGATGTTCCTGCCCCTTGGTGGCTCGCATTTACGTTTGTTCGTGATGGAGGGAATACCAATTCACCTCTCCATGTGTAGGTATTTCTAGCGTGGTCTGGCACCACAAATACTCTTTCTGAAGTTTCATCCAGGTATACAACCTTTCCAGGTGTATCCGGATCCTTGAACTCGTAAATTATAATGGAGCCTACCTCGCTAGGTTGTTCCGTTCTATATCTCCAAAATGCTTCTTCAGTTTCTTTATTTACAAACAGCTCTATGCTTCTGTTGTCCTGAGGGGTCCAATCTGGAACTAGTACCCGTGTCAGGACAGATTTCCCTCTAGGTGTTCTAGGTTCTTCTCCTACTGGTTCTTTTCCTTGGGATTTTGCTTCTGTTTCCCACTGAATTACGCCAAACTCATTCGTATTGTTTGGCTACGTACTTAAGATATACATCGTTCCTTCCTTGTCTATGTACGCGTCTCTCTCGAATTTCACCACTGGACGTTCCAATCCAATGGGTTGATCGGGGTTATGCATTTGCACCACTTGTCTTCTCAAACCATCCTCATAGATGCGGGCACCTAAGCGGTTGGTTCGAAGAAACTCCAATTGAGTCCTATAGGGTCCTTCAGGTCTTTCTAAATATGCAACATTCGACCCTCCTTCTGGTCTTTCTGTGCTAAATGCCATTTCTGATTCACTCGTGTCTGAGTTCTTGTAGGGGTAATTACTATTCAATTGCTGAGCCCACGATCGAGCAGTAGTGCCTACACTTGCTTCTGATGATCTAAGGCTTCGTCGATCTGGCTTACCTATATGTTTGCCCGATCTAAGGTTTATTAATTTTCTTCCTTACATGCTCAACACATGCTCAGATCGTCAATGATTCTTTGTTATTACTTTCTTGATTCTTTTTAAATTTCTTTAGATTCTTGTCTTAATGTATGCATCAGGAATTCGACTTTTTGTGGTACTTTGAGTTCTCGTTCCGTCAAACTTATGTTCTTTCCTTTAGGTTTTCGTATCACACACCTTTACTTTTAGTCTTGAACTTGATAAATTTAATTCTCTTGAACTTGAGGCATTCCTATCGTCTTGAATCCACAATGCTAACGTTTAGCCTAAGCTAAGAATTGACTGAGGGGGTTGAGTAATCTTCCAACCTCGAGTCAGCTTTTCTGGTTGCTCTGATACCCAAGAAGCCGTGCTTCCCAAGCTTTATGCCCTTCACTGCCTTGCCTTGAATGCCCTTGATTGCCTTTGCTAGACCTGGAAAAATCCAATATTAGACTAATATCACAAATGGATGATCAAGCACCTAAGTTTATACACTTTTAAAGTCCCTTAACTTTTGGCAAAAATTTTCTTCCCAAGGCCCTCTTCCTTTCCTAGTCCCAACTATGTCAACCTCAAATTAGCTTATCTAAAAATCAATGTATTCTTTATAAAAAAAAAACAATTGAGGTCACGTAGTACTCGTAAAGAGCTTTCTAACGAGCTATAAAGCTCAAAAAACGGACTTCAGATGAGAAAGATATGAGCGTTCAGGCCCTCGAGGGTAAAAACTCACAAACAGGTTTTTCTTCAAATATGAGCTAAGGGGTCTCCTATGAGTGCAATGATCCAAAAATTTCCCAAAAATAGCCCCAAAATTGGCCAAAAAATGAAACCCTAAAATTTGCGTTTGGGGTGAGCAATCGCGATGGTCTGGGACCGTCGCGATGGTCCAGGCGAACCGTCGCGATGGCGTGAGCGCGAACCGTCGCGATGGTCTGAAGTGCACGGTCGCGATGGTCTAAATGTGAGCAATCGCGATGGTCGGGGGAGGCGTCGCGATGGTCCGATTGAGTGAACAATCACGATGGCGTCAGTCAATGGTCAACGTGAACCGTTGTGATGGTCCGAAGTGAACCGTCGCGATGGTCACAGATGCGATGGCGTGAGCCAATCGCGATGGTCCAAATTTTGAGTTGTCGCGATGGTGTATGGGTCTCGTCGCGATGGCGTGGCTAGTGAGCAATCGCGATGGTCTAGCTTGCCACGTGGCACTATCGAGGCGATGGCATGGGCCAATCGCGATGGCGTGGGGTCGACGGGATCGTCGTGATGGTCAAGGACAATCGCGATGGTTCAAGTGAACCGTCGCGATGACGTGAGACTGTCGCGATGGTCCGGCCGAGCCGTCGCGATGGCGTGAGCCAATCGCGATGGTGTGACACAATCACGATGGTATGAGCCAATCGCGATGGTCCACCAAAATGTGAATTTTTGAAATGGGTCTGTGGATTCGTGCATACGCTTGTGTCGCCTACCTCGTGGTGTGGTTGCTTACCAAAAATACCGAACTTGGCAGACCATCGCGATGGTCTGACACACTCGGCAGATTTCTAACAGAAAGTGAATTTTTACCTTTTCCAAGCCTTCCTGATGCACTGGAGCTCTGTACCTGCAAGAAAACTAAAAAACACACAAGTACACACAAGCACAAAAGCTCTCTCTCTCTCTTGCACATGCACAAATGAGGGGAAATGAGGAGAATGGGTGGATATGGTGATTTTTCTGATTTTTTTGGAGATGAAGATGATGATGCGGTGATGAAGATGGAGTGTGGGGGAGGTGAAAAACACTAAAAACTAACTAAAAACAACAACAAAAACTGAAATTTTTACCTTCCAACGCCACTTCTTGCTATACTCTTACCATCACACATTCGTCCTAGACTCAATCCCCGGCAACGGCGCTAAATTTGGTGTTGCTCTAGCACAATGGTGAGAACCACGTTAAGAAGCTCCACCTCCTTAATGTCAATCCGTGGAAGAGATAGGAGTGATATGAAGATCGTGAATGTGAGATGAAGTGAGAGTGAAGGTGAGAAGCATAGAGATGCACACACACATACACACACACTACGAAGAGACAAGCAAGACACGATGGAAGGAGAGAAATCAACTCTATTACTCAAGAACACTCTTACAAGCTCAAAATAGCTCTAAGCTCTTCTCTACTCACACAAGCTAACCTCAAAAATGAGCTCTCTAGCTCTTTTTATAGTTTCTAGACTAGTTTTGACCGGTTTCACATCTAGTGACCGGCATAGTTAAAAAATAGGTCCTATGCGCTATTTGAAGGGGTAAACGGTGTCTAAAAATAACCAAAATTGATACACTCATTCTACCTAAGCTCCTCAAGCTTGAGGACTCCTCGGCTTGCACAAAATGGAGCTAGAAATTAAGAAAGGGTTTTTCTATATTACATATGTTACAATAGTGATAAAAATCACTATTGGAGGTTTTTGAAAAGTATTTTAAAACATAATTCTTTGAAAAAAGATCGGACTGACTCCCTGCTCCGCCTTTACATGCTTCCGCGTCTTCTATGCCTCTGGCTGCTGCCAACAACTACCCATTCTAAAACTCAAGGCCAATGTGAGTGCAAAGATTCTATGCAAACAAAGATGGATGCAATAAAAAAAGAACAAGACTTGGACACTTGTTCCAAATCCTACTATTCATCAAGTCATTGAAATTAAGTGGCTATACAAAGTTAAGTAAAAGTCAAATGGTACTTTGGACAAATACAAAGCAAGGCTTATAGCTAAGGGTTATAAGCAAAATCATGGCATTGATTATGAAGAAACCTTTGCCCCTACTACAAGGTTTACAACTATTTGAATCACTCTTGCATTATGTGCACACTTCAAATGGCCCATCTACCAACTCGACATCAAAAGTTCTTTCCTCAACAGTGATCTTCAAGAAGAGGTATATGTAGGAAACCCTAAAGGGTTCACGATCAAAGGAAAGGAATATCATGTATAAAAACTTCACAAAGCACTTTATGGACTTAAGCAAGATCGCGGGACCTGATATGGAAAGATCCATAAGTCCTTTGAAGATAAATAATTTCAAAGGAGAACTACCGATGCTAACTTATACATATATCGAAAAGAGTCTTTAGTTGCAATAATCATCCTCTATGTAGAGGACTTGATTTTGACAGCATCAAATGATGAATGCATCCAATTCATCATCACACAGCTTCACTTTGAGTAATCAATGATAGATCTTGGTCTAGTTCACTACTTCTTAGTCATGGAAGTGTGGTAGATGGAAGAAGGATATTTTTCTCCCAAAAGAAGTACTACTTTGATCTTCTTTCCACATGTAACATGGACCAATGTTGCTCAGTATCTACATCGCTTGATCTAAACATCAAACTCAGAGACTCATCATTGATGGGGATTGATTATAACACCCTAATACAATTGTATAAAGAATTAAAATGAAACTTTAGAGAATCAAACTAGAATTTAGGAGCTATCCAAGAAGCAATGAATAATTCCAAATGGATATTCGAATTGGGAGAACCATCCTTTACAAAATAGGCTACTTTTTTGCAGCACTCTTTGCCTATCTTTAGAGATATAGCTTCACAAACTTGGAAATTTCACTTAACTCACTTAGTAAAAGAACTTGAAACTTTGAAACACTTTGGGCACTATATGAGAGACCAAATGAATCTCGAAATCAATGAAAGTTAGTACAATGAGGGAGCAAAAAATGCAATGAAATCTAGTGCTATTAGATTTGAGAAAGCCTAACTACACCTTTAGACAGAGAGGAGCAAAATCATGAGAAAATAAGATAAGAAAGCAAGAGCGTTGCTTGCTAGAGTTTAGAACTTCACTAAATTAAGTGGGAAACTTGTGGAACTCATAAAACTCAAGAAAAAAAGGTAGGATGCTTCTTATATAGAGCTTTTACATTTCCTACAATCTAGCTAACCACCCACCAATAACTGTAGGTGCATGTTGTAGAGAAAAGAGGCACAAAAGAGGAGCCCCAACATTTTCAAATTAATGGGCATAATTTTCTTCTTCAAAATCCTAGGAAATTCCCTCAAAGCTATGTAAATGCACTAGAGGAGTCCTCTAGATGCATAAGCCCAAATCATTGTAATATATTCTTTGTAAAATAGTAGGAAATTAGAGATTAGCCAATAAAGTGCCGATCACTTGTGTGAAAGGAACATTTTTTAGGGCACATGTATGTAAGTCACTTGGTGACTCTTTGCAAAGACTTTTTTGCCATTATGAAGAAGGAGAGCTGAAATTTCGAATTTGCTTCTTCCCTGTAGATTTTCATCTTCTCTATGATCTTCTGTGTGTGTGTGAAGCTTGGAATGTGTGTGTAGGACTGTTGTCTACCCCTCCCCATCACTTTTGAACTACTATAGTGTGTGTGTGTGAGCAAGTACGAGTTGTGGAACGAGTGAAGGTGTTTCCTATCCTTCACTATTTTGGCCATAACTTGAAGATCGGTTGTCAAATTCAAGTGAGAGTACTACCAATAGATGTGTCCCTTCAAGAGCTTTGAAAGGAACCTACTATCGCCCATATTCGAAGTTCGAAGCTGGGAGGAACATTCGAATTTGTATTTACTATTGTAAGTGGTATTGTGGCAGACACTTCTAGAGATTGAGTGAGTTGGAGAGGTATTTTAGTCTTTTCTCATGCATTTTAGCTGAAACACTTCACTTTCCATCATGTGTGCACACGTCCTCATACACTTGGTTCAAGAGGTTCTTCGGATTGATAATTAAGTGTGTGTCAATCCACCACTATATGCGGTTGTGTGGAAAATGAGATTTAGTCTCTTTGACACAAGTCCCTAAGGCCCCGTGACTTAGGTACACACATTTTTGGCATCATTGCCAGGGAGCACACTCAACCAAGGTGCGTTCATGATGGTTATAGCTCTGGAATGAAGGAATCGTACTTGTAGGAGTGAATTCGTTCAGTGGCAAAGTAGTCAGGCACTTCAACACTTCTTACTTCACATCAGAAGGTGTGTGTAATGAGTTTTTAGGTTTAGGGTTAGGAGAGAACGAGAGAAGGAAGTGTTAGGGTTAGGTCAAGGAGAGAAGTGGAGTAGGAGTAAGTTGAAATCACCAAGAAAATTTCCAAAAAAATTTCCAAGTTAGTGTAGGATAAGCTTCAGGCATCACAACCTATAAAAACCAAAAAATTTAGTTCATTTGGCACTTGCTTTGGAACTGGTATCATCTACAGATAGCGACTGGTATTGCCTGAGTAGTATCGCACCCTACAAGCCCAAAAAGCTACCTTGTGAGCTCAAGTTTTAATCAAGACATCCTTAAAGGTAAGCTTCACAGGATTACAACATCAAAATTACTTTAAAAACACATATGCATGTGATTAAAGACGTTTTCAGTATCGCGGGATGGGACAGAGAGATTAAACATGTTCTTTGAGTGAGACAGAGGGTCAGGAGTGAAGAGGAATAAGATAAAAACTTAGGGGTGCAAAAATTTTTGTGATTTGAACAATTTTGGCTGAAGTATCACGGTCGGTCAAGTTTTGGTATCACGATACTGAAATTCCCTAGTATCGTGATACTCACCAAGTATCGTATCATCACATACCACTTGAGGTATCACGATACCATTTTTGGTATCGTATCGTCAAGTTGGTATCGCAATCATGATCTGCCAGTGGTATCGTATCGTGGTCCACTTGGTATCATATCATCCCGGTCACAATATCGTATCGTCGACTGAGCATTATCGTATTGTGCACCATACTCGTATCGTATCATGTACCTAGTATCATATCGTTGAACCTCCTAGTATCGTATCATGACGAGTTTGAGTATCATATCGCGCAAAACTCTAGTATCGTATCGTGCCACATTATAGTATCGTATCGCAACTTGCACCAGTATCGTATCGCGAAGATTCTTAGTATCATATCGTGGATGCAGTATCGTACCATGCATTCAAGTAGTATCGTATTGCCTAAACCATTTAGTATCGTATCGTGTAGTCCACTGGTATCGTATCGTGCAGAGAGTAGTATCGTATTGCGAGGATTGTGGTATCGTATCATCGACTATCCCAAGTATCGTATCGTCACCTGCAGAAGTATCGTTTCATGGTAATTAGTGGTATCATATCGTGGCAAGAGTGGTATCACCTAATGCAGTATCGCCAGAGTGGTATCATCCAGAACATTTTGAGTCTTTTAAGGGCAAAATTTGAGGCAATTGAGGAGCCAATTAGGGGATAGTTAGGAACATAAGGTCAGGACGGGTGCTAAGTAGCCGGAGAAGTGTTATTTCATCGGTAGGAAGTGCAACTTAGGCAAGTCACCGCTCTATCTATTCCGACACCTCTAGTGACTCGGAGGAAGAGATACCAATGGCTTCAAAAGACATGCAAGGTTATGTTCCCAAGAGAAACTTCATGTCCATGGTAGAGGGGGAACACCGTACCTCTCTGCAATATGTGTCCACTAATTCCCAGGAGATTCCCATCTACCGGGATGGTTTAAATAGATCAGTAGCCATGATGGTAACTTCCACTGATACTACAATAGTGCCTAGACCGACAGTCAAGTATGAGGGAGGATTGTACCTGGACAAGTTAGGTCACATCTATGTGGTGATAGAACACCCAGATCGAATCAACAAGAGAGGAGGATTAGAAGGACAAGAAAATTTAGGAAGACCAAACCATGAAGAGTTGGTCACCACTCCCAGAGGCAAATCAGTAGTAACTCGAGTCTTGAGAGGGGATTTGATACCTCAAGATGATTATCTACTGGAGGTCTACTTGATCCATGGATCAGACTTATTGTTACAAACTGACTCACCCACACGTGGACAAGAGGAAAGTCCAATGACCTTCTATGAGTTAAAAGATCCTGAAGATGAGTCTAGAGTCACATACCTAGATAAGAACCAAAGAAGATACTAGCTTGTTGATGCCATTGATAGGGCTCAGTTGAAGTATATGGGGTTGCCTATATTCGCTCAACGAGAGCAGGCAACCACCTCTCAGAATCCTTTTGGGACACAACAAGAGACAGAACATGCAATGTCAGGACAGACAAGCCATTGGAGTGCTCCAAACCGAGCCCAGATGCAATTTACAATGCCAGGACTGCAAGCACACAATCAAACCCACCCAGGACTAGGCAACCAACATCGGCCACTAGTGAGGCCAAGACCACCATTAGGAGTGCAGCCTGGAATGCCTCCAATTAGACCACTAATTCTTGTAATGCCTAGACCACATGAACCCATAAGAAGATTAAGACCGATCCAAGTGGCTAAGTATATGACAAATCATTATGATGGGATGGGAGAACCTTACGATCACATAGCTAAGTTTAAACAAGTTCTACGTGCTAAACAAGTGGATGACTTCTTTGTGCAGTATGAGTCCTTTGGACTTACTCTCACAGGAACGGCTTTGACCTAATTCCAGCCATTAGATCCCAATCAATTTGGAAATATTGAGCAATTCTTCCAAGAATTCATAGGGGAATTCACTAAGAGAAGGATTAAACACAACTCTTCATCTTTAATCCATAGCTTCAAACAAAACCCCAATGAAACTGTGAAAACAACTACCAGAAGATTCAACCAATATGTTGATAGATGAGCAGTAGTAGAAAGGCCCACGCAGCAAAAAATGATATCATTATTCTTGGATGGATTGACGAACAGGACTCTAAGAACCTTAGTCTATGTGAAAAGGCTACAGACGTTGAGTGAATGTCTTAAACAGTGTATTGACCTAGAGGATAACCTAGCGGATGATCTCAAGAGTACACCCAACCCTATGAAATCAGAAGACACCAGAAGTACAGTGACATCCAACTCTAGTAATGTAGAAGAATTAGCAGAGCTGGTAGCCAAGAAGTTGGGAGTCCATAGACAACGGAACTACCAGCATCCATCGCACAACCGGAGCCAGTGTTAGGACAGCAACCGCCACCTCCTCAACATGTAGTACCAGTGAAATATGCTCAACCAGAGGAAAACTTGGAGAGAGCCATAGTGTTAGCATCACCTTTAGTCAGCACGCAATCACCAACCCCAAGTTACGAGCAAACCCAAGGAGATAATTATCCCTATGACTTTAGTATGATGGAGTATGAGCAAGCTTATGACCCGTAATACTATGCGTATAAGGGATATGACAATATCTATGGACCAGAGGTGGCAACACTAATTAATGTACACCACACCCAAAGCACCAACACCTATAAGACCACCCATTAGACCAACTATGCCAAAAGTACCATGCTATAGATATGGAGGAGATCACTTCATCAGAGAATGCACTCAGCCATGCAACCCACCACCCCCTAGGATGTGGGAAGGGTATTGCAATGATTGTGGAAAGGAACATCTCTTTAGAGATTTCCCAAAAAATCCCAATAAAGCTCATGACACTGCACCTATTAATGTGATCGAAGTAATAGAATCGTCAGGAAGTGACAAGGAATACATAGTACCATTAAAAGCCATCACACGAGCTCAAACGAAGGGACAGGAAAGAAAACGAGTGGAACCATAACAAGAAAAGAGCAAAACCCCAGAACCTAGAATACAAGTAGTGGAAGATTCAGAGGACCCACGTGAGAATATCCAAACGGGAAAAAGCCAAAAGTGGAAGGATAGGAGAGAAAAACTCAAGGACAAATGGACGAAAAATAAATGTAAGGAGGACAAGAATAACACACAAGGCAATAAGAAACCTAAGAAACTTGAAATTCAGGAAGAAAGTTCCATCACACCGTAGACACTAGAGCCAGAAAAGCTCGGATCAATTCTAGCATACCCAAAACCAGATGATTTAGACATGTGCTTGAAAGCTTACCAAGCTAGAATCAAGAACGGACCTAATGTAGATCAGCACGAAAAGCTTTACCCACAAGGGGAGTTAGAAAAGGAGAGGCTAGCGATATGTAGAAAACTCATAGAGGTAGCTCAGGCCACCCTAGAGAAGACTATCCCAACCCTCCCCGAGACAAGAATATCTGAGGATCAATACAATGATTGTATTAAAGCCAAGGACTAGAAACCAAAAGAGAGGGATGATAAGCCAGAACTACTGAAAACCCAGGACAAACCTATGTCCACAGTCCCAAATTTAGATGTTGATTGCCCAAAAGAGTTGTGGACTAGAATTTGAGAAGATCAATGGAAAAGGAATGGAGTTGCAAAACCCCCTTTTGAGGAATTGAATGTGGAAGACTATCAACCGATGCCCAATATGGAAGAAATGTATGAAGAAGTTTCTAGGCTAGACCGAAATAGAGAGGAAACACACAAAATTTCTACCCTACCAAACTACATGGGAGACTATGAGAAGGAATTCTTGATCTTCCGTGCTCCCACAGTATGAGGAAAAGAAAAGGATCCTTCAGATAAGAACTCACACAATCTACCAGAACTTAAAAAGACCAAAGTACAATGCCAGTTGATTGTGGAAGAGTTACTTCATGTTAAACCACAAGGAAACAGTTAGTGGGACAATTGAAGTTAGATCAAGAGAAGCACGAGAAGGAGGGCAAGGAAAATGAAAACCCTTCTACCATACAAATCCCGGTGGATAAGGTTGGAGAATTTAGCAAAGGAGATGAGGGCAACACATGTCTACATGTCACGTACAATGGATACATGATCAAGGCTATACTTGACATAGGAGCAGGAGTAGGTATTGCCACCAAAGAGATTTGGGAGAAATGGGGAAAGCCAGCCCTACGACCAACTTGTATGAAGCTTCAATTAGCAGATGGCCATGTTGAGAAACCATTGGGAATATTGGAAAAGATCAAATTAACCACTTGTGGAGTCAAATTTGAGCATACATTAGCTATCTATCAATTTGGAAAGGCAAATAACTATGAAATGATATTAGGACGACCCTTCATGAGACAACTCAGAGTAGTGCAAGATTGGGGACGAGACTCATCATACCTTCAACATCAAGGAAACACTAACAAGATAAACTTGCATACCTTTGCGTACATAGATGTACCCCCACTACAATGGAATCCCATACACAAGGAAGAAGATGATTTGTCTATCCATAGTGCTAGATCAAGTGATCAATCATGGATGCATGAGGATGCCCAATTATGGATGTGTAAGGGAGCAAAGAAAGAGGATAAAAAACTGCAGTTATGGCCCTTAGGACATCACAATTATCGACCTATAGAGGACCCAATGTGTATACCTCAAGTTTTTCCTGACAAAGCATTTGAACCGCACGGTTGGATGGAGATTCTAGCAACCTTGGACATGTGTGTAAATGAAGAAGTATTGACCATGAATGAATGTGTAGACGAAGAAGGCTATGATGTAAACTTGTACATGGTAGTCCTTCAAGAGGTAGAAGCAGGAGAAATAATAGAAAAGGAATGGAAAGAAGAATACGAGAGCATAGAAATGGAACCAGAGTTTGATTCGGAGGAACGTTATCTAGAAGCCATTCAAGCTGAAGAAAAGTATGGAACAACCAAAGTGTTAGCAATAGAAGCAGCCCCTATAGTACCAAATCAGGAGGAAAGCATGAGTAAGACCGAACCAACCCCTAATCTTTTTGAAGTTCCCGAACACTTCAAAAGATACGAAGTAGAGGAAAGGAAAATAGCCATTCAGATGCCTAAGAGAGAGGCAAGAGAAGGAGAAGCGTATGACAATAAGGAACAAACAAGGAAAATCATAGTGACTGTAGAAAATGGAGAAGAAAGATGCACATACATGGGAAAGGATGTGTCGCCTGAGAAAGAAGAAGAATTAATAGGAGTAATTCGATAATATCGAGAAGTGTTCGCATGGACCTACAAGGATCTGAAGGGTGTTGAACCCTCCATTTGTTCTCATAGAGTACCCATGATGCCTGACGCAAAACCATCAAAGCAACACCCTTACACTTATAGTGATGTCTATGCAACAAAGATTAAAGAGGAAATCGACAAATTATTAGCTGCTAGATTCATTTACGAGATAGAACATACCGAATGGGTGTCACCATTAGTGGTTGTCCCCAAAAAGAACGAAAAACTAAGAGTGTGCATCAATCTAAAAAATTCAACGCCGCTACGATCTGTGATAGCTATCCATTACCTATCATTGATCACCTTTTGGAAAGAGTGGCAGGTAAAGAATTCTATAGTTTCTTGGATGGATTCTCGGGATACAACCAAGTAGCTATTGCCACTGAGGACCAACACAAGAGCGCATTTACTACCGAATAGGGGGTCTATGCTTTGAGAGTGATGCCTTTTGGGATCACTAATGCTCCGGCCACGTTCCAAAGATTGATGTGTCACATTTTCAAAGAGTTCCTAAGAAAGAGTATGGAAGTATACGTAGACAACCTATGTACATACTCACATCAGAGGCAGGAACATATTCCGGAATTGCAAAAAAATATTTGATAAATGTCGACAATATAGAGTATGTCTAAATCCTGAGAAGTGCATTTTTATGGTAAGACAAGGAAAAATACTAGGACACATCGTATCTAGAAACGGAATATCTACTGATGAAGACAAGGTCAAAGTAATTCTAGAACTTCCAAGACCGAAATGCAAAAGAAGTGCAAGCATTTATGGGTCACTGTGAATACTATCACCGATTTATCCACATGTATGCCATAATTACCAAGCCTTTGTATGGATTGTTGACTCAATTCACATGGACGGACGATTGCAAGAAGGCATTCAATGAGCTAAAAAAGTGGCTAAGTACAGATCCTATTTTGAAAATGCCCAATTGGAACAAGCCATTTCATATTCATGTGGATGCTTCTAATTATGGAATAGGATGCATCTTAGCTCAACCGATAGATGAAGGAAAATTGGACCATCCAATTGCCTATGTAAGTAGACAACTGAATCAAGCAGAGAGGAACTATACAACTATGGAGCGAGAAGGATTAGGGATGGTGTAGGCTGTAAAGAAATTCAGACACTACCTCTTAGCCAACAAGTTCAAATTCTTCATAGATCATCAAGTCTTATTGTACTTAGTCAATAAGCCTTGCAACATGGGAAGACTTGTGAGATGGTTTCCATTATTAATGGAGTTCAATTTTGAGGTAATTATAAAAAAAGGGAATACCCACGTGAGAGCCGATCATCTCTCTAGGTTAACACATGGAGAACCACCGAGCGGAGTACCCGACGATTTGCTAGACACTTACTTGTTCAATTTGGAAGTGTGTCCTAAGTGGGCAGAAAAGCTAATTCCAATACTCACTCATGGACCACAACACTCAATTAACAAGGAGAGTAGAACATAAATCCTACAATCACGTAACTTACACATAATAGCAAGAAGTGTGTATCATAAAGGATCCAACGGCATATTGTCTAGATGTGTAGAGGAAGATGAACAAAAGAACCTGATTAAACAAGCTCACATAAATAAATGGAGAATCCACAAAGGAACTCATGGAACTCTAAGAGAATTGAAATGGTTAGGATTATACTGGCCTAATATGCCTAAGGATGTCCATGAATATGTCAGTGGTTGCACAGAATGTCAGGAAACCACTCTAGATGACCATACATCTTTACCTTTCTCTACAATAGCACCCAATTGGAGTAAGACATTAATGAAATTCCTAACGACACGAGAACATGAGGAAGGAATCAGCTTAGCAAGGAAACGCTCCCTAGAAGAAATGAGTAAGGACTACGTTATCATGGGAAGATAATTATTCAAGAGAGGGAAAGATAATCAACTACGGCTATGTGTACATGAAGGAGAATACTTACCCATATTAGAAATGGCACATGCAGGTGCTGCAGGAGGACATTTCTCAGCTGAAAGAACCATTAAAATGATCCTCTTTGCAGGCTTGTGGTGGCCAACTCTACATATGGATGCAGACACCTATGTACGAAGTTGCGAGACATGTCAAAGAGCCAAATATCCGATTAGACGAGATGACATGCCATTGAGACCCATGGTCTGCACGAGAGCCTTTTCCAAATGGGGTATTGATTCTATAGGACCCATTAACCCACCAGCCAAAGGATCACATGCTGAATACATAATAGTAGCAACAGATTACCTAACAAAATGGGTAGAGGCTAAGGCTACTAGAAAAAATGATGCTCATACCACAGCTAAGTTTCTTTTTGAGCATATCTTTTCTCGCTTTGGACTACCTATAGAGATAGTGAGTGACCGAGGAACGCATTTCATTAATGAAGTAATAGATTCCTTAATGAATGAGTTCTTAGTGATCCATAAAAAATCAGCCCCTTATCATCATCAAGCCAACGGTCAAGCGGAAAGCTCCAATAAGGTGTTATGCACAGTATTGAAAAAGATAGTCAATAGTGGAAGGTTGGATTGGGACAAACAATTGCATCATGCAATTTGGGCATTCCGTGTCACTTACAAGATAGCCATTGGAACTATGCCATTTAACCTGGTGTATGGACAAAATGCAATCTTGCCAATCGATTTTTTAGTGCCCACTTTGAGAGTAGCCCAACAGTATGAATGGACGGGGCATGAATTGTCCAAGCAACTAGACCAAATTGAGAAGCTACATGAAACGAGAATACAAGCTGTTGCAAGAATTTATGCAGGCAAGAGAAGACAGAAGGCATATTACGATGCACACATCAAAGATAAAGGATTAAAAGAAGGAGATTTAGTTTTGGTATATACTTTGAAACAACATGCCAAGAAGCTACAAAAGCGCGGCTATGGACCTCTGATAATCAATAGGATTTCAACTAGTGGAGCAGTTAACCTAGCTACTTTGGATGGAGATGTTCTTCCTAATTACATAAGTGGTTGTCGAGTAAAACATTACATGGAACCATTAACTGACCAAATGTTAGCACGATTGGTAGGTGCACAAATAGAAAAAGAGAGGAAGGAGGATTAGAGAGGAGGCAAGGCAAGAAGCCCTAGAGCGTATCTAGACACGGAAGGAGTGGATAAGGCAAAGAGATGAACGGTATCTACAAGGGGAAGAGCCTATTCCCATGGCCAACTATCAAGTTCACAAGTCCAACATGAACAATATCAGCATATCCCAACCATACTTAAACTTAGGAATTGGAACAATAGAGTACCAACTAATAGATGCCTTGATAGACTCGGGAGCAGCACTCAGTTGCATACGAAGGACAGTCATCACACATCTTCACACAACCATGACACCTACTAAAGCACACATGATGGGCGTTGGAGATCAAGTTATTGAATGCATTGGAGAAGCCACAATATCCCTCCACCTAGGAAATTCCACTATGGAACAACGAGTCTTGGTGTGTAAGGATGAGGATCTGATAGAGCATCTGATCCTAGGACAAGACTGGATCATTGAAAATGAAGCAAGCATTCACCTAGCTCAAGGATACATATCAACCAAAATATGGCACAAAGAAATTTTTAGTCTATTAGAAGAGAGACCCTCTCATAGGCAGGACATCATCAAGTGTGAGAAACAAATCCTAGAAGAGGAAATAGCAAATGACTCCATCAAAAACCAACCCGAAGAATGTCCGAAGAAAGAAGTGACTACCAACCCTAATGTATGGGTCGAGAACGTGAATTCATCCCACAGGAATGGTGAATCAAAGGAAGATGATGAAGACAACGCTCCTAAAGTCACCCACCACAAGGGAAGAGCATCAATGGGGAAATCTACTTTTCGATTATCGCAAACAGGAAGTGCTAATCTACCATGGGTTCGCAAGGATTGAATGAAGGAAGTAGCAAAGTCAACACCAATACCGATCACTCATCTGAAGGGGGCAACAAATAACAAAGGATCCTCTTCATTACAAGCGGGACCGATGAGACTTCTGAGAGTATGGCTTCCAAAGTCATTAGTAGAAGCTCAAAGAACACGGCAACACATATGGATTCCGAAGAAAGTCAGACAGATGGCAAATCAAGAGATAGATAGGCAAGAAGAAACATTATATTGACAAAGCAGGACCATAAAGCCAAAGAAGACGAACCAAAGGTACCGGAGGAACACTACATCAACTACTCAGACTACACAAACGAAAGAGAAAAAACCGAGAGCATGACAAAACCAAAAAAAGATGAAGCCTCAAACTTCAACCATAAAATGGATATGGAAACCGAAGAAGCAGCAGGGATCGAAACAACAGAACCAAAAAGATTCCATTTTCACACATGACGCTTCGAATGCACCTAAAGTATGCATGACATGGCCACATTACGGGGCCATGCATTTGGCACATGATGCACGTAACAAAATTAGTGGTGCACATTTTCCACTAGGGAATAGATCATAGATTCTACTTCCATAGGAATGGACCTACTATGTACATAAATAAACGCTTTGGCTACACTAATTCTTGTTTTCTTTTAGGAATGAAAATGAAAAAATAGATGGTAAGAGATCTTACTTATGTGAGCAAGGGAAACCGGAGTGACACAATGAACGAAATGTCACTACAAAACACATCACTAAAGACATGTCTTCTAAAGGAAGCTAATGCTCTTTTCATTACGAGTGCAGATGCGTTCTAAGGATTCTAAAGCGACCATTCAAGAGGAGGTGCTAGAATTCCCTCTACAAAGCGTGACTAAAGCAAAAGGTCACTGGTTTAGAGAAGATCAACCGGCAGGGGATTATTTGTTTCTAGTGAAATTTTAAATCATGGACACAGACCATCAGTTCCCCATAATGTCCCAAGACTTCAAAGTAGTGCATGAACTCCCATCAATGGTGGACATCATGAAGAAAGCTGGTATCCATAAATATTTTGAACTCCCTATATACAAATCGAACTTCCAGCGTTGTACACAAGTCATGAACACCTTGCAGCCAGCATTGCATGATCCATTGGTACCTGAGGTTAGAGTCCTAGATGTTGCAGGAGAGTGGATCATTATACAATTAACACATGACCTAATCAAGGAAGCTTTTGGATGGGAAAAGGATGGGAACACCATTTTGAAAGAAGAAAGTCGAGGAGCGAAGACCAAAACATTCACAGATATCAATCGCATTGATATAGAAGAGGAAGTCAAACTCATCCATCAACATTTCTGCTTTCCAAACATGCACAGATATACTGCTCCGCAAAAGATCATAGTGCAAATGCTGTCACATGCTATCAAAAAAATTGGGAATCAAGTCAATATGACTCCACACATTCAAGAATAGCTCTTTGAGGCAAACAAACAGTGGAATCATAAGAAGTTCCTAAATGGAAGTGTTGCCTTAACCATATTGATATATCATGCTTTGGGCATTAGAGAACATCTACAAGAGATGCCATCATCAAAAGCAATGGCGAAGTATGCAAAGATTGCTACAGTTCCCAGAAAGAAGAAAGGATTCAAGATTGTTGAGGAAGTGGAAACAAGCTCCCAGCCTAGAATGAGAGGTACCAAGAGGCTACGAGAAATGATGCAGGGTAGAAGCAGACACCCCAGCAAAGAAAGCACATGTGCTTCCAAGGACTATACTTGAGGACAATTGACCTATTACGGAAGAAGGATTGACAAGAGCTATGGAAGCTACTCATCAGTATATAGAAGGACACGTAAATCTATCGGTGCAAGGGCATTACTATCAACAAGCTCATCAAGACTCAGAACAAAGAAAAAGGTTGACCAAAGTTCATAGATACCAAGAATTGGGACTGATGAACTCAATCTCATCATCAAATGCACAAGAAGAATCGGAAACCTCAATGTTAAATGTGGATATTAAAAAGTGATTCAAAGGATGATGGACAATGGGAGGAATTAAATCAAGTAACCGAAGACTCGGACAAGAAGGCACAAAGGTCGACCAGATGCTTGGCAATAATATCAAGGACATGACAAGGAAGGATGCATCTCAAGAAGGAGTCCATATTATCAAGTTAAATGAGGCATCCAACATCCAAATCAAAGAGACTATTCTAGCATGAAAGGTGTTATTAAAGAATCCCAAGGAAGAAAAGGTCGAAAACACAGTTGAAGAATCGGATCCCTTCACGCCAATAAGGGTAGTGGCAGAACCATCTTCGATGGATGTAACGTTTCAAGGGAGTGCCACAAAATCCATCAATAAGGAAGAGGAAAGAAGAGAACAAGAAGTACAGTTCCAAATAAGGCAACCACATAACGAGACCATACATGTGGAGAAAGGAAAGGATGTACGAATAGGGGAAGCTCCAAGCATTCCAAAAACATGGTTAAACATGGATGTTGCTCAACTCAAGCTAGTTGTACAACAAATGATACAAATTACGATGGATACTCAACAACTAATGCTTGAAGCTGATGTTGACTACGACAAAGCAATGCGGGAAAAGGATCAATTTCAAGAAATAGGTGAAAATCTATCTGCCCAATTAATTCAAGCACAAAAGATAATAGTAGAGAGAGAGGCAGAAGCCCAAGAGGCCAAGCATCAATGCAACACACTAGAAATGGAAAATCAGAAGCTAAAAGAACAATTGAAGGAACTACAAAGCAAATATGAGGCTAGCGAAGCAGACAAAACACGAATGAATGCTAGAAGCAAAATTCTTGAATCTCAAATCAAGATATACATGGACGAAGTAGATAACCTCCAAAACAGGAACAAGGACCTCATGACAACACTTTTACGCAATCAACCGATAGAAGCTCCTTCGGTGACAGAGAAAAACACACGAGCATTGGAAGAAAGGATAGCAAAGTGTGAAGACCAGCTAAAAATTGAGTAAGCTATCATAGCCGAATGGAAGAAAAGATACATGAACGACACGGCAAAACTCTGAAAGAAATGGAAGATAGTAGAAAATCAATACTTTGAACAATGCAAAGAAGACGCAAATCAACTCACTGCCATAAGAGAAGAGCTCCTCAAAAACAAGGCAACGATTATGAAGGCCACTGAAGAAATGAAAGAAAAGGATGAATTAATAAAGCAATTGCAGGCTCAATTAGCACAGCAGGTTAATGAGGGGACACCAATAGTTCCACACTCCATAGAGGCTAGTGAGGAGACTGAGGTGTTGGTGCAGGACAATCACCAATTGATGTTTTGACATGAAAATGAAGTCAAGGATTTGAGAAGAGAACAAGTTGTGAAGCATGAAGGAAGGATACATTCAGAATTTGGAAGATGTGTACACATATGTACATTAGTTCAGATATAGATCACTTATACTTTTGATTAGTCATAAGTTTGTAAATATTTGCCTATAAATACTATGGAAAATGTCGGGGCAAGTATGAGAGAGTATGAGAATAGAGAAATGAGTTGTTGTAAGAGTCACTAGACACATGAGAAGTTAGTTGAATTCTCTCTCATCATTCAATTGTAACTTCCTTTAGAAATGACAGAAATTTTGCACCCGAAGTTTCTGAGTTTTCTCCTTTTGTGTTAGATCTTTTGTGAAATGCTTTTGTACAAGTCTAAGTCTATAGGTGATAGACTTTTGTATAAGTTTTCAGCTTCTAATTGTAATCAGGCTGAGAGAATTGAGTGTAGGAACATTTACATGTGTTAATGAAAGAAGAGAAACTGCAGAAGGCACAATTTCGATGGTCAATGATTTGATCATTTCTCACTCCACAGTTTAAAGTTTTGAGCAAGCAAGCACTCAATCTTTAAGTTGAAAGGTAAGCTACTTGTGGCTAAAAGCATTGGCTTAAACGGGTTCTATTCTTGGAGAACCATGTCTTAGAAGTTGAAGGTGTCAAAATCGATTCTACAGAGTGACAGTTTTAGACATAGGTAACTTGTTGAGTTGATTTCTCAAGTTATACTAAATCTTTTGAAGTAATTCAACTTGGAGGAGGTGCACAATCTTTAGGCGACACCTCGTGCAAAGTTTTATCAAAAACTTTACACATTTGATAAGTCAATGTGAGAGATATGTGCAGCAGACTTTCTGTGTAGTCATCTTCTTCACAGAATTTTTAAACTTTTGATAATTGATCATTGATCCTCTAAGTTGATGAAGGTTTTGACTTACTCTTGATATAGAGGTGTTCTAATTTCAAGAGAAGGTTGTTCTTTTGGAGATTAACACTCTCCATCAGTGGTATCAGAGCAGGAAACATCAAAATTGAGAAAAGGAGGATCCCGACTGCTGCAGTTGCAAAGAATTCAACATCTGAAGGATTAAAAGATGAAAACTTGAAGGCAAAGCTTGAGGAGGAGATCATACGACATCAAGAAAGACAGAAGGAGTATTATTCGAAGTAAAGGTACATCTATTACTCATAAAGTTTGAAGAATTTAATACACAGGTGAAGAAAAGATGGGAGATTCTCTTCAGATAGAGAAATTGGATAGAGAAAACTATCCTGCATGGTTAATGAGGATGGAAGCTCATCTTATGAGCAAAGACTTGATAGATTACATTACAGGAGAAGAAGAAAAGCCACAATTCAGAGATCCTAGTGTTCCAACTAGGGAGGAATTATCAGATTTGAAGAATTGGATGAAAAAGGATGCTCAAGCTAGGAGCATTATCTATATGGCAGTCAATGATTATTTGCTACCTCATATTAGAGGTCTTGAAAGTGCAAGTGATATATGGAATGCTTTGGAGGAGCATTTCCAAAATACTACAAAGTCAAGGAAGGCATCCTTGTGGGCAGAATTTACCACTTTCAAGAAGGCCTCTCAATCCATCTCAGATTATGTAACAAGGATGAAAGACATTGCAGATGCATTAGGAGCTGTTGATGAAGACATTGAGGAGGATAAATTGGTAAGGCAAATACTCACAGGTTTGAGAGGTGATGACAAATGGAAGCCATTCATTTTGTCTACAGAATTATCACTTGATCATTTCACTCCTGATTTAAATCAGTTGCTAGGTCATATGCTAACATTTGAGCAAGATGTTAAAGGAGAAGGTGACAAGAGTACAAGTCATGCAATGTACTCAAAGGATAAGAAGAAAAATAGCAAAGGGAAACAACAAGCAAATGAAGATGAAGGCACAACTAGTCAAGCCAACTTCCTAAGAGGAAGAGGAGGTGGCAAAGGTAGAGGAAGAGGCAGGAACAACAAAGATGGAGTCAAAGCTTGCTAGATTTGTGGTAAGAAAAATCATTTAGCTAATGATTGTTGGCATAACAATCAGAGTAATGGTGGATATAATCAGAATTTTAATTCAAGAGGAAGAGGTGGCAGAAATCAAAGAGGTAATTTCAGAGGTAGAGGTAGTAGGGGTTACTTTGGAAGAAATGCAGGTAGAGGATTCCAAAGTCAACATTACAACAATACCTACTACAATTATGCTTCAGATCAGAAGGAGGATTCAACATTGATAATGAATGCAACTTGTGAAAGGCAAAGTGAAGACCAAAGAGTCTTCTACATTGACTCAGGGTGTAGCAATCACTTGAGTGGTAATATAGCATTGATTACTAATTTAGAAAATAAGGTATCTAATCATGTTGTTCAAACAGGTGACAATACAAAGCATAATGTGAAGTCAATTGGATCAGTGAAGGTTAAGGATGGTAGCACCTTATTGAGTAAGGTCTTGTATGTTCCTACAATTCCTAAGAATCTGATAAGTGTAGGACAAATTGTTGAAAAAGGTTATGAAGTGAGATTCACTAATGAAGAAGTGTTTGTGGAAGACCCTAGTAATGGGTATAAACAGATTGTTTCAAGAAAAAAAGAAGGAAGGTTGTTCACATTGAAGATTCAAGGCAATGTTGGCCATGCCTTGTTCACATATGGAGGACATAAGATCTCTGAGTTAGATCTTTGGCACAAGAGGCTTGGACATTTCAATGAAAGAGGTATCAAAGACATGATTAAGAATGGTTCAGTGCTTGGATTGCCTAATGTCGCAGGTCAACATATGACATACAGATGTGAGGCATGTCAATTAGGTAAGGCTCATAAGCAATCCTATTCCAAGCATGGGTTTATGTATTCAGAGAAGCTTGAGTTGGTACACACAGATGTGTGGGGACCATCAAAGGATTTCAGTATCAATGGATCAAGGTATTATGTGGTTTATGTTGATGATGCTACTAGATGGATCACTATTTATGTGATCAAAGATAAGTCAGAAGTGTTTAATACATTTAAACACTATCATGCATATGCAGAGAGAATTACAGGTCATAAGTTGAAGAGACTAAGGTCAAATGGAGGGGGAGAGTATTTCTCTAATGAATTCATTGATTACTTGTGGGATACAGGTATAAAAAGGGAAACCACTTGCAGGTACTCCCCTCAACAAAATGGTGTAGCAGAAAGAAGGAATAGAACTCTTGTTGAGTTTGCAAGATCCATGATGAAGGAGAAAAATTGCCCAAATTATTTGTGGGCTGAGGCTGTAAATACAGCTACTTATTTGGTCAATAGGTTACCATGTAAAGCCTTGCAGGGTATGACACCTTATGAAGCTTGGTGGGGTAAGAGACCTACATTAGACCATTGCAAAGTATTTGGATGTTTGGCATATGCATATGTGCCATCACAATTAAGGCACAAATTGGAACCTAAAGCTGAAAAGTATGTGTTCATTGGTTATGATGACAAGCAGATGGGTTATAGATTGTGGAGTCCATCCACAAATCAATTCATTGTGTCTAAGGATGTTACATTTGATAGCAAGGTACTTGGTATGCAGGTACAATCAATATTAATACAGGTGATGAAGAAGTAGTGAGTCAAAAGAAAGGTAAATCAAAGATTCAAATACTTGATGAAGAAGAGAATAATGAAGTGCAAGTTGAAGTTGAAGAAATGCCAAGATTTGATCCTGAGTGTGAAGAACCAGAAACCTCAAGGAGTGGAGAACTCAAAAGGTCATCAAGACACAAGTGGCAACCTACAAGGTATAGCTATGATACTTCTTTTTTGGCTACCAAAGATTATGCTTATATGATAAAAGCAGATGAAGATCCTTCTACATATGAAGAGGCAAAAGGTAAGGAAAATTGGGAGAAAGCTATGCAGGAAGAATATGATGCATTAATGGAGAATCAGACATGGGATTTGGTTCCTAAACCAAATAGTCAGAAGATTATTGGATGCAAGTGGGTCTACAAGACTAAGAGGTTTGCAGATGGAAGTGTGTCTAGGTACAAAGCTAGACTTGTTGTCAAAGGATTTGCTCAAACATATGGTATTGATTATGATGAGACTTATAGTCCTGTGGCAAAGATGACAACTATCAGAACACTCATAGCTATTGTAGCATGTAAAGGTTGGAAATTATGTCAATTAGATGTGAAGAATGCTTTTTTGAATGGTTATCTTTCAGATGATGTTTTCATGGAGCAACCTCAAGGATTCAGAGATAAAAGGTATCCAGATCATGTGTGTAAGCTCAAGAGAGCTTTGTATGGCTTGAAGCAGGCCCCAAGGGCATGGAACTATAGACTTGTAAAGTTCTTGAAAGAGCTTGGATTTCAAGTATCTAAGGCAGATAGTAGCTTGCTTGTCAAAGCAAGTGATGATGGGTTCATATACATGTGCATATATGTTGATGATATAATTCTTACAGGTACAGATGAGAAAGGCATACAAAGTCTAAAGAAGCAAATGGAGAAGGAGTTTAAAATCAGTGATTTGGGAGACTTGTCATACTTCTTGGGCATGGAGATTTCATACACTCAACATGGAGTGTATGTGACTCAAGAAAGGTATTTGAAGAACTTGTTAATCAAGTTCAAAATGAATGATTGCAGGGTAGCACCTACTCCAATGGAGGTGAATCACAAATTGAGCAGATATGGAGGTGAAGAATTCAAGGATATGAAGTTATATCAGAGTTTGGTTGGTAGTCTTATCTATGCTACATTAACTAGACCTGACTTGTCATATGTAGTAGTGGTATTATCTCAATTCATGCATTGCCCAAGGAAAGAACATTGGATTGCAGGACAAAGAGTGTTGAGGTACATTAAGGGTACACTCAAAGAAGGTTTGTATTATGGTTTTACATCAGATACAAATATCAAAATATATAGTGATGCAGATTGGGCAGGTAATCCTGATGATAGAAGGTCAACCTATGGATATATGTGTTATGTGGGAGATAAGTTAATCTCTTGGTGTTCAAAGAAGCAACACACAGTTGCTTTATCATCTACAGAAGTAGAGTACAAAGG
Source organism: Ceratopteris richardii (assembly GCA_020310875.1). Taxonomy (NCBI): domain Eukaryota; kingdom Viridiplantae; phylum Streptophyta; class Polypodiopsida; order Polypodiales; family Pteridaceae; genus Ceratopteris; species Ceratopteris richardii. The sequence continues at coordinate 134,960,631 of CM035406.1, forward strand.
AATGGTTGAAGCTGCAAAGGAAATAATATGGCTTAAGACTCTAATGAAGAGTTTTGATACTATTCAGAGTACACCTATCATATATGGTGATAACATGAGTTCATTGTATCTAGCTGCTAACCCTGTTTTCATGCCAGGACCAAACACATTGAGATTCAGTATCACTTTCTAAGAGAGAAGGTGATGAATAAAGAGATTGAAGTCATACATACTTCAACTAAAGATCAGATAGCTGATATGCTTACAAAAAGCTTGGATGGACCAAAGCTACAGAAGTTCAAAGACATGGTAGGCATAAAGAAGATAAGAGAAACCTCAATTGATGATTGAGGGGGAGTTGTTGGTGCAGGACAATCACCAATTGATGTTTTGACATGAAAATGAAGTCAAGGATTTGAGAAGAGAACAAGTTGTGAAGCATGAAGGAAGGATACATTCAGAATTTGGAAGATGTGTACACATATGTACATTAGTTCACATATAGATCACTTATACTTTTGATTAGTCATAAGTTTGTAAATATTTGCCTATAAAAACTATGGAAAATGTCGGGGCAAGTATGAGAGAGTATGAGAATAGAGAAATGAGCTGTTGTAAGAGTCATTAGACACATGAGAAGTTAGTTGAATTCTCTCTCATCATTCAATTGTAACTTCCTTTAGAAATGACAGAAATTTTGCGCCCGAAGTTTCTGAGTTTTCTCCTTCTCTGTTAGATCTTTTGTGAAATGCTTTTGTACAAGTCTAAGTCTATAGGTGATAGACTTCTGTATAAGTTTTCAGCTTCTAATTGTAATCAGGCTCAGAGAATTGAGTGTAGGAACATTTACATGTGTTAATGAAAGAAGAGAAACTGCAGAAGGTGCAATTTCGATGGTCAATGATTTGATCATTTCTCACTCCACAGTTTAAAGTTTTGAGCAAGCAAGCACTCAATCTTTAAGTTGAAAGGTAAGCTACTTGTGGCTAAAAGCATTGGCTTAAACGGGTTCTATTCTTGGAGAACCATGTCTTAGAAGTTGAAGGTGTCAAAATCGATTCTACAGAGTGACAATTTTAGACATAGGTAACTTGTTGAGTTGATTTCTCAAGTTATACTAAATCTTTTGAAGTAATTCAACTTGGAGGAGGTGTGCAATCTTTAGGCGACACCTCGTGCAAAGTTTTATAAAAAACTTTACACATTTGATAAGTCAATGTGAGAGATATGTGCAGCAGACTTTCTGTGTAGTCATCTTCTTCACAGAATTTTTAAACTTTTGATAATTGATCATTGATCCTCTAAGTTGATGAAGGTTTTGACTTACTCTTGATATAGAGGTGTTCTAATTTCAAGAGAAGGTTGTTCTTTTGGAGATTAACACTCTCCATCATGAGGTACATCCTCTTTCTCCCCCGTACATCATTCACTGATAAGGGAGGAAATCAAGACCAACATTGAAGGACATACTCGGGCTGTTGCGGAACTAAGCCCAAATGAGCGGGCACTACTGGTGTCCCAACTTACTAAAGATTTTGAAGATCAAGTAATCAAATTCATGAGGGAAGCAAAGATTGAAAGCAAAAATCTGGAACAGGTAATGAAACCCTTCAATGTACCATATGGATTACTCAAAGAACAAACACCCCAATACATTAAGACCACTACAAATAAAAAGCCAGATAGCAATCTACAGTTCAGCATGCACACATTTACCTATACATAGGAAGAATTCGACAAAGCAGATCCTATATGGAGGAGGAAGTTTTTGGAAAAGAATCCTACACTACGAGTACAATGGGAATCAGCACCTTATATACTTCAAGTAAACCCATCTTTTTGCCTAGTATCCAGAGGACACTCCTGGATGCAGTTTTGGGAAGGGCAGCGACAGGGAAGCTTAAATAATCAGTGGCTCAACTTCCATTACTACGAAGTCCACCTTGTAATTACTTACCCACCAAAGAGTACATGGTTAAAACCATAGAATTTTGGATTGCCAAATATGCAGTTGTACCAGATTTAGCAATCAAATTGACTAACAAAATTTTGAGCATTTTACTAACAGTAATAAAGATATTTCAACATGTGCAGCATACTTTTCTGAATTTCATCAGCATTAACTAGGGATCCGATGCCCTCGTTTTTTTATCTATCAACCATACCTAGCCACTTAACACTAATGGCCATATACTCGAGACTCATGTTTTTGCTAAGTACTTACATGCAAACATTTGCAGAGGCATTTTTTACAGGATTTTTTGAAATGGATTTAGAAATTTTTGCAAAAATTTCTTCGAACATTAATGCAAGACTGGTGGCCTACGAATTAAGTTTCCTTGCAGATCACAAACAGGCACCAGATGACGGGGTGAAGTCAACTCAATGGAAGGAACTAATGCTATGTCAAGCCAATTTGCTTAATCAGAGAGAGCAAAAAGTCATACAAACCTACTCACGTCACCACAAAAAGCCTGTCGGGGATGATAGAGTTCAGGAGGAGGGACGTGTGCAAGGAGAATCCAGCAAAAAGAGAAGAAGAAGATCAGAGAGTAAAACAGCTCAGTGAAGAACAAAGCTTATAAAGAAAAAGAAGCAACCCTCTGCCCAAAGCCCCATTGGGGCACGCATCAGGCGACAACACCAAAGAACTAGGTCCTGAGGATTGGAGATAAAGAAAGATAACAACCAGAACATTTCATGGGAGGTTGCACACAACTTCCTCATCCACCAGGAGCAGGCGGTGAAGCGAAGCAAGCAAGGAAGAGAGACAGCACATGGAGGATTCTTCATCGGATAAGATAACCAATTGTCTGAAGGTCCTAGCTGCCTCCTCGTCCACTGGATGCGTGCGATGGAAAGAAATGAGTCAGGTCCAAGAGGATGACAAAGAAGATTTAAGAAGAGGGCCTTTGAAATGTAATGCTGACTTAAAAGAGAGTAAAGTTCAACAAAGTAAGGTGTGCGACAGGAAAGAAGTAAACAGGCTCCAAGCAATACAACAGGGTCAGATGTGTGAAGACAAAGACATATCAGAAGACCAAAAGTTAGAAAGAGGTAGAGGCTGAGAAGTTGAAGAGAGTGACTAAGAATATCACATTCTTAGCCACTCATGGCATGCGAGATAGCCCGATTTAATGCAGCAACCTAGATTTATGAATGTATGGAATACCAAGGGGATTATAGAAGCAAAGGACTAGTTTTGGATAAAGTAACAAATTCTCTGAAAGTCCTTATTGCTTCTTTGACCACTGGGTGCGTGTATTCAGGAGCCATAGACAAGCGGCAAACGAGAAGCATAGCCTATCAAGCAATGACAGAGACAAAGAGGGGGAGAGTGTTGCAGAGAAAAGAGGCACAAAAGAGGATCCCCAACATTTTCAAATTAATGGGCATAATTTTCTTCTTCAAAATCCTAGGAAATTCCCTCAAAGCTATGTAAATGCACTAGAGGAGTCCTCTAGATACATAAGCCCAAATCATTGTAATATATTCTTTGTAAAATAGTAGGAAATTAGAGATTATCCAATAAAGTGCCAGTCACTTGTGTGAAAAGACCATTTTTTAGGGCACATGTATATAAGTCACTTGGTGACTCTTTGTAAAGACTTTTTTGCCATTGTGAAGAAGGAGAGCTGAAATTTCGAATTTGCTTCTTTCATGTAGATTTTCATCTTCTCTATGATCTTTTGTGTGTGTGTGAAGCTTGGAATGTGTGTGTAGGACTATTGTCTACCCCTCCCCATCACTTTTGAGCTATTGTAGTGTGTGTGTGTGAGCAAGTACGAGTTGTGGAACGAGTGAAGGTGTTTCCCGTTGTTCACTATTTTGGCCATAACTTGAAGAGTGGTTTGTCAAATTCAAGTGAAAATACCACCAATAGATGTGTCTCATCGAGATCTTCGAAAGAAAGCCATGGCCATATTCGGAGTCCGGAGCTGGGAGAAACATTTGAATTTGTATTTACTGTTGTAAGTGGTATCACGGCAGACACTTCCAGAGATTGAGTTGGAGAGGTAGTTTAGTCTTTTCTCATGCATTTTAGCTGAACCACTTCACTTTCCATCACGTGTGCACACGTCCTCATACACTTGGTTCAAGAGGTTCTTCGGATTGATAATTAAGCGTGTGTCAATCCACCACTATATGCACTTGTGTGGCAAATGAGATTTAGTCTCTTTGACACAAGTCCCTAAGGCCTCGTGACTTAGGTACACAGTGCACTTTTCTGTGGGTGATTGATGAGATTTGAATTTGATTGAGTTTGATGAAGCTTATAACTTGATTCCATGACTTTGGGTCCTTATTTTTTATTGGTCCACTTGCAAAAATAATGGATGATTTCTTTTTCATGGTTGAGACTTGATTTTCAACACTCCTCCTCAAGTCTCAATGCTTAGATCCTTCATTCCAATGCATGCCTTGAAGTGTTGTAGCTTTCCTTGATGTTGGCTTCATCATCCCTTGTAATGATCAAATCATCAACATATATACAAATGAAAACAATTTTGCTACTGTCTTCACAAAGAATGATGGTTCTATATGACTCTGATTATATCCACATTTTACCAAGTAGTCCAAAAGTTTTTGGTTCCAAGCCCTTGGGGATTTTTTGAGTCTATAAAGAGATAAATCCTACATACATGATGTGGAAACTTGTCATCTTCAAAGACTTGGGGCTGCTCCATGAAGACTACCTCTTCAAGCTCTCCATTTAAGAAAGCATTCTTCACATCCAACGGGTACATCTTCCAATGTTTTGAGGCTGAAATTGAAATCAAAATCCTTATGGTAGACATCTTTGCTACTGGAATGAATATTTCCTCAAATTCTATGGCATAGCTTTGAGCAAAAGCTTTGCAAACCTACCTTGCTTTATACCTAGAGATGCTCCCATCTACATGCCCCTTAACCTTGTACACCCATATGTTGCCAATGAATTTCATGTCCTTTGTTCTTAGAATTGATGACCAATTATAATTTTCTTCAAGTGCCTTGACTTCCTCCTCTATGGCTTCAATCCATTCCCTATGTTTATTTGCCTCTTCAAAAAAGTTAGGTTCTTCACAAGCTATAACTTGACTCATGTAGCCATAGTTTCTTGCAATGAATGAATAATAAGTTAACCTTTGAATAGGTTATTTTACTCTATCGGATGCCCTTACCTTACCATTAGGTTGTAGGAATCTCCTTCTCCTTGGTTTAGATGCTTTAGATCCTGGATATTCTAATTTATCCACATCTTCATCACTTTTAGAGTCCATGTCTATCCATCAATGGTCTTCGTCATTTGCCTTTTCTTTCCCTTTGCTAGCTCCTTCACTTGAATGAGCTTCATTCCTTGTTCTTCCATGCCAAGCTAATGTATTACTCTCCTCTGATGGTATGTTCGAAGTGTTTAGACCACTCATCTCCATTCTTTGTTGTTTCTCTTTGAACTTCTTCTGGACTTCATATGCATCATAAACCTTTAACACATCTTCGCTACCATACCAAGGTAGCATCTCATTGAATATTACATCTTTAGACACCTTAAGATATTTGGTGCTAGGGTTATAACATCTAAAACTCGTTTGCTCTAAAGAATATCCAAGAAATATACACATATCTGCCTTCGGGTCTAAACTTGTGTCTCAATTCTTGAGGTATGTGAACATAGCACACACAATCAAATAATTTGAGATGTGAAATGTTGGGTTTCTTACCATACCAAGATTCATAAGGTGTAGATCCATGCACTCCTAAGTTTGGACATATATTCATAATGTAAATTTTTGTATTTGCTACACCATCCCAATATAAATTAGGAACATTCATTTCATTTAACATTAGCTCTAGCCACTTATGCTATATATATGTTCGTCCTCCCTACTGTTGAGATATCATGCTCAACATGTGATGATCCAGGATGACACGTACCAGTTTTTCATTTCTCTAACATGTATAGTGGTCACGCCGGTATATGTCAGGGATACTTCATTGAGCTTTATTAGATTTATCTACCAAGAGTGATGGCACATTTTTTCCTTGCCAGCTCACTCATTCGCGGACATTAGGTTTTTCCTTATGTACTGATCTTTATATATTGCACTTGTTGTATTCTTGTTTGTAGGTCATTCTTGTACATTCCTTTTTATGTAATAGAAGAAGAAGAAGAAGAAGATAATTCTTCTTTGCCTCAATCTATGTGTGTGTGCTTCTCCTAGAGAGTTAGCGTGTGTGTGAGCTCTCTTCCTTATCTCCTTCCTCATGACATGGTATCAGAGCCAGTGTGGCTATAGAGAGCTCGTGGAGAAGGCGATGGTGAAGAGTACGCAGCAAGGCATGGAGAAAATGCGATTCACAAATGACCTCCATTTGCTACAAAAATCGGTGTGAAGGTAGAAGACCTCAAAATATTTTCGTGAGTTATTCCTTTAGGATCACTCGTTTTTATCAGATCAAAGTTCCAGAGCCATCTTGACCTCCGTTTCAAGCCCGTTAGGTGGGGCCCACAAAAAAACCAGGTTAGTTTCAGAAATTGTAACTTCCACTATGTTTCGGCAACACTCATATATTCCAGATCCAGAATTTCAAGTGATTCCGTATATTGTTGATACACAAAAACTGTGTTTTTCTGAGATCGAATTGTGACGTCATAGTGCGACAGTGTTCAAGCAGAAGTGCTGCTTGTAGTGTTTAGTACTGTTGTGAATTGCTGCAAAAATGGCAAATGCAGATGGAATGAGTCAGCCTATGAGTGATAAGCTGGACAAGAACAACTTCCATGCTTGGAGATTCAGAATGATGAATTTCCTGATGGGAAAAGGCTATTTGAAGTACATCGAAGGAGAGAACGAAAATGCTTCCCAGTTACATGAGAGGAATCAGACTGCAGAACAAATAAGAGCATATGAGGAATGGAATCAAGGAGAATGAAAGGTAATGTACTAGCTATCTGTTAGCATACAGGATGGCATGATTGGGCACATACAGGATGCCAAGACTCCAAAAGAGTCTTGGAACAATTTGGTCACATTGTACGAGACCAATACAAAGGCACGAAAATTGCAACTCAAGAATGAGCTGCATATATTGGAGAAAAAGAGCATGTCGGTAAGTGACTACACTCTGAAAATCAAAAGCATATGTGAATCACTTGCATCTATTGGCGTGAATGTAGATGATGATGATGATAAGGTGGAAGTGTGCCTTCATGGTTTAGGAGCTGCATATAAGCAGTTCAAAACTTCTATACAGACCAGGGAAAATATTTCAAATTTTGCTAATTTGGTATCCATGCTGATTATTGAAGAAAAGAATCTTGGTGAGGATTAAAACTCCCAAGGAAAGCCCAGTTCTGAGCAGGTATTCTACTCCGACAAAGGAAGAGGTAGAGGTAGAGGTTTTGGAAATGGAAGAGGAAACAGTAACCAAGAACAAGGTCAACAACAGAATCATGCAGGAGGGAGAGGACAGTTTTGAGGCAGGGGGAGCCAAAGAGGTTGCAAAAATTTCCAAAGAAATGATTCAGGTAATGATAGTAAAGGATGTTGGAATTGTGGTAAACCTGGACACTTTGAATGTGATTGCAGGTTGAAGAATCAAAATAACAGAAGGCAACAAAACAACTATGCATCAACAAGTATAGATGATTCTGTGAAGCTGTTCATGGTTCAACATCACATGATGAATACGATGTCTGCTGGTGTTTCAAAATCAAATGATAATGTCTGGTATGTTGATTCAGGTGCTTCAAATCACATGACCAGTCATGCAGAATGGTTTAGTACTAGTACTTTGCAGAAATTGCCAGTTCCTAGATATGTTGAAACAAGTGATGAATACGATGTATGATGGTGTTTCAAAATCAAATGATAATGTCTGGTATGTTGATTCAGGTGCTTCAAATCACATGACCAGTCATGCGGAATGGTACTTTGCATAAATTGCCAGTTCCTGGATATGTTGAAACAAGTGATGACACATCACATCCTATTGAGCATATAGGAAACATAGCACTATCGATGGAGGATGGAAAGGTAAAACATCTTGATGATGTGTTGCATGTTCCAAATATAACAAAGAATCTGGTTTTTGTTGGGCAAATGGTTGACCAGGGATTACAAGTCAGGTTCAATGCTGATGGATTATATGTAGAGGAGTATAGGCAGGATGGACGATTGGTTGCCAAAGGAAACAAAGTGGGTAGGATGTTCACCTTAAATGTGAAGATTCCTAAAATGAATGTAGCCATGTTTTCAAAAGGTGCAGGAGTTATTGCTGGTATAGAGATCTGGCACAAACGAATTAGACATGCAAATCTGCAAAGGCTAAAACTGATGCAGTCAAGGGAGATTGTCCATGGACTACCAAATTTCAAAGTTGCAGAAATGCAAAAGGTATGTGCAGCATGTCAATTTGGTAAACAGTCAAGAGCATCATTTCCACATGACAAGCATGTTAGTGAGAATGTACTAGAAGTAGTACGTACAGATGTTTGGGGTCCAGCAAAGACCACATCTATGGGTGGTTGCAGGTTTTATGTTACTTTCATCGATGACCATACACGCAAAGTATGGGTATATTTCATGAAAGAGAAGATTGAGGTGTTCACTCACTTCTAGAATTTTAAAGCTATGGTGGAAAAGCAGACTGGGAAGTACATTCAAACATTAAGATCTGATGGAGGAGGTGAATATATGTCAAATGAGTTCAACAATTTTCTAAAAAATCATGGAATTCGGCGTTAGTTTTCATGCAGGTACACACCACAGCAGAATGGCATTGCTGAACGCAAAAATAGACATATTGCAGAAATAGCAAGAGCCTTGATGGCTGAGAAGAATATGCCTCATTGTTATTGGGCAAAAGCTGTGCATACTGTTGTATACATCATGAACAGAACTCTGACTGCTGTTGTACATCAAGTTACACCTGAAGAGAAGTTTATAGGTAAACAGCCAAACTTATTAGATCTGAAAGTTTTTGGCTATATTGCATATGTACATGTTCCAGATGAGTTGAGGACGAAGCTTGATCCGAAAGCAGAAAAATGTGTCTTCATTGGATACTCCCTTGAGCAAAAAGGGTACAAATGTTATAACCCACTCACACGACAGGTGAAGGTGAGCAGAGATGTGGTATTTGATGAAATGTCAAGCTTCTATGCAGATGCCAAAGCAAGACTGAATCTTGAACCAAATGATAAAGAAAATGCCGAAAAATCAAGTGCAGAATCTCAAGTTTTGAGTGGACCAGATGCATCACCAAGCAATAGTTCCAACTCAAATCCATGGAATGGAAGATTGCGTGGAAATTTCAGTCCAGCAAATTCATCAAATACATCCAAGAAAGGTAAAGAAAAGCTTTCTGCTGGTAGTAAAAAATATGCAGGTTTTGAAGATGTTGATGGCGATTCAAGTGGTTCAGAAAAGAGTCTTGATGAGGAACTTGGATTGCCCTCTTAGGAGTAAGAATGGCACATGCACATGATACAAGGAGAAGTGACCCAAGACCAAGAAGATCTGGGAGGATGCGTAATTCAGTGCAACGATTGACATATGATAGTTACATGGCTCGCCATTGTGACTACATGACAAAGGTAATACAAGATGTTGAACCTTCTTGTTTTGAAGATGCAGTTGGTAATGCAGATTGGGAAAAAGCTATGGATGAGGAGATGGCTGCACTTTATGGAAATGATACATGGAAGTTGGTTCCATTGCCATAAGGAAAGAAACCCATAGGCTGCAAATGGGTTTACAAGGTAAAGCATAATGCTGATGGTAGCATAAGCAGGTATAAAGCACGATTGGTGGCTAAAGGATATGCACAAACATATGGCATTGATTATGAGGAAACATTCAGCCCTGCAGCTAAAATGTCTACTGTCAAAACACTTGTTGCATTAGCTACTGCAAAAGGATGGATTTTGCATCAGATGGATGTGAAGAATGCTTTCCTACATGGTGAGTTACAAGAAGAAGTATATATGGACTAGCCACAAGGATATGAAGATTCAAAGCATCCAAAATATATTTGCAGGTTGCATGATGAGGCTCTAAGTCCAAGGAAAAGTGCATACACGCAATAGTATTTTGCCCAATTTTCCTGATACTAGGTCAATTTTGGTTTCCCCTAAGCCCACAATTTCTCTCCTAAGTTTTGATGGAGGAGTCGAAAAGATACATGCATCAAGGGGTATCCAACTCTAGTGGTTGCCTCTTGCCCCCACTTTCCCTGCTCTTATTTCTTTTGCCCACACACTCTTGTCCTCCTATACTCAAGCTTACACACTGAACTGCACACACACTACCTTTCCCTTCCTCTCATGCCCTCTTTCTCACTCCCTCACACCTGCTTTGCACACACACATTCACATACGCACTCTTACATGCATCCACATTCTGAAGCAAAACAAAGACCTTCATCCTTGACACGGATTGATCAAGCAACTTTTCATTCTTAGGATCATCCATCGACTGATTCATCAATGTACAAAAGAAGAGGGGCCTAGGGACATGTATTCATAAACAAGGAGCCTTTGGTCTCCATCTGCACAATACCCAATCAGATTCACTAGATTAGGGTGGTGAAGAAGACTCAGCATGAGAACCTCCACTAGAAACTCTCTGTTTCCTTGGAGACCATTCCTGTCAAGTTGCTTAACAACAATCTGTAATAGCCATGTTAAGCAAAATGTGCCATATCAGTGAAAGCTGCAAAAAGACTCCAACCATACATTCCACAGAACACGGCTGCCTAAGATCAATACTTTGCAGAACATTCATCAGTAGCATCTTGGTCATAGGCCCTCGTAAATACACATTTAAAATACTCCAACGAAGTAAAAGCCATGTTTGGGGTGTGACTGAATGACTTCCTAAACATTCGTGTTAAGTTCATCAGTGCTCATTAGTAACTGTGCAAGGGAACTACATGCATTACAATATTCATGTGTAAGAAGATCAAACAACATGTAATGCACAGATCATATCAGGTTTAGAAGGGTGCAAGCCATCATTTTATCATGTTCAGAACTAAAGAACTCGGAGAATGTACATACTAGCATCTTCAGTACCCACAAGTAATTACATGAATGAACAACTTGCAGCAATACATTACGTGCAAGAGAATCAATTTGCATGCATTCCTTTCTAGTTACGATCCTGAATGTGCAAGGAAAATCCAATGCCACAAACAAAATATACGAGTATAAAAATAGCAAGATGCTATCTCCTTTACATGTGAGGAACACGACTTATGAGGCATCATATGCAATGTTACGACAAATAATTAAATTTAATGTTCATATATGTGTCCATTCACATTACAAACGGAGAGGACAAACAACCTACAAAGGATTCAAAAAGAAACTAGAAACTCGAGTCCCATATATACATGATTGCATACTGACAGGCAATAACACAATCTAATATGCCGTTAAAATCTTTATGGGAGAAAAATAGAATAATACATTTTGGTCTAGCGAACTAGCAAGGAGACCTTCAACCTCCAAAGATGGATAGAGTCCCTCACTAAGACAGAAAATCCAGTATAAATACATATGACATGATTGCCTGACTGGGGGGATGAATTATTACTAGGTGGGTTATAGATCCAGAATTCATCCGCTGCACTTCTTTCCCTCTCAATGTATTTATACTTGAATATAGGGTGACCAGAAAAGAGACCGGCATCAAAAGAACTTTAAACACTTTAAACTGTGAAAAAAAAAATCCCAATCTAAATTCCTCGAGGGAAATATGTTAAAAGAACTTGCTTGTCCAGTGCTCTCAAGTCGACCCTTATAGACACGCCCAAGACCCCCTTCTCCAATGAGATAATCAGACCATTGTTAGTGACGTTCCCTGTAGTAGTAGCCCTTTTTCTTCCGGGTGTAACACAGCCGCTCTTTCCATCTGTCGCTGTCTGCCAGCCTTCTCCTCCCAAAATGAAAAAAACGCATTCCCCTCCACCTCTGTGTGTCCCTTTTACATGCTCCCCCCGTGCCTTTTCTGTAGCTGATTTTTCAGAACCGAGGGCTTCCCCCCCTTTTCCGTTTCTTCTCTGTCAGAACAAAAGGGAAGCAAAAACAAAAAACGGTCCCCTCCAGCCTCCTTTTCCGTTTTTTTCGTCAGAGCTCCCTTTCGTACCCTGTAAAAAAAACAAAAAAGAAAACCTCCTCCTTTCCGTTGACATAAGGGGACAAATCCAAAATTCGATCGAAGTGGACATTCTTGTCTATTTTGCCACCAAACCCTCCAGAGCTACTGAATCTCTTGAACTGAATTGTAAGCACATGTGACGCATCATGGATCTTGAACTGCTTGTAGGCTTTTACTTTTCTCCTACATTTACCGTAGAAATATTTGTTGTCACCATCAAGAATATCAATGGCAGTAGATCGCGCCAAGGCCTTCAGTAAAGAATCTGCTTTTACTATATCCAAGCTTAGGTCAAGAAATGGATCATAGGTGTTTGCTAGATGGTTGCACACAGTGCATTTCACCTGACTTTGAAATTGCCCAGCAAAAATTCGTTGAATAAAATTTTTACGTGCACTTGATGGACCACCCACATGAGCATCCAATGGGCAACATTTCTGTAAGGCTTCAATCAGGTATCTCATGTATTCATGAGCATCTTCTTGTCTCCCCATGTGAAATGACCTCGAAATGCATCGCAAACTTTTTACGAGGTGATTCGGTGAAATAACCCTTCCTGGTGATGAAAGTGCCTGCTTCACATGGGTCTCAAGGGAGCACATAGCACAAAATCCCATGAAGAGTTGGTGGTAAATTGCCCAAAGTCAAACATTCGAACTCTACTGAATCAATTTTGTACTTTGCGCTATATTCATCAATCATCAGCTTTGTTGTCCCTTTAATTATTTTGCAAATTGCCTTATTAAGATAAGGCAATAGCTCTCCAACAAACCCATTCAACCAATCAACCCTGTCATAATCAGGATTTTTCACCCAAAGTGTATTTTCGATAAAAGCTTCTGAATACTCTCAGAGTCCAGCTCTCCCAATGGTTTGATTATAGGTTCCTTCACTTCAGTCGACTGCCAGTAAATAAAGATGAAATAGCCGCAGACAAGACCGCAAACAATACCAATGATCGGTAAAACCCCGTCGACAAACACCTGAATCCATCACACACTATGCAAAAGGAATCTTGTCAGTGCAAAAAAAAACAACCACTTATATGGTCTACATACTCCCCTCTTCTTATTTGCGAAGTCGTCCTCGACAAGTCATTCTTGCTGCAATAAAATCCAAACAACCATGAACATGTCAATTTACAATTGGTTCGCATACCTTTTCATCGAGCCATCATTCCAAGTGGACCTGCACTCATTGAAGCTATTAGTGCTAAAAATCACTCATGAATACATACAAATCAGTCACTTCCAAATGATCCAAGAACATGCACACATATGCAATTCCATTTCATCCATGCATCAATTTGCTCATACATTCCATTATGAAAAATGGTCTCAACCAAAATAACACATGCATACCTTTCCATGTTTTACACATGCAACTACCATTGCGGAAAACAGAAAAGAAAATACCGAAATAAACAACAACAACTGAAATGAATCCAACAGGACATGCAAAAATACCCAAAATGCATACCCCATTATTGCATCTACTATTCGCTATGTACAATCATTCCATGACTAGACGTTCCCAAAGAATCCCCATCGTCGTCCTACAAAAATCATCGAAACTCGAGTGCGAGTGAAGGCATACATCAGAACCCTAGAGTGTCCCACACACTAGAAAAACCCTCAGATAGAGCACACAAGTTGTAAAGCAAGACCGTCGCATTACCTCGCTAAAGCCTCATCCATAAGTACATATAGAGTCTCCGTGCCTTCAAGAATGTTGATTCAAAGTGAGCTGATCTGTCGCAAGCCAACACATACCAATCACACAAAATAACGTTCCCTTCCAGGCGATCATCGCCCTCTCCTCTCTTTCTCTCCCCCTCAGAAGTGGGGAATAACTTCATATGAAGATTTTATTTTAATCACACGTTGGCCTACATTGACACTGGATGCGATTCGTGGACCCGACCACCCGATCAGGTTGATTCCACCCATCTACCAACGCAATGCAGCGCACAACACACAAACACATAATGATAACACATAACATATATCAGCTAGCCCATAACGAAACTGGATACGGCTCGTGGTCGTGACTCCCCAGCCACGATGGCTCCACCCACCTACCAACCCGTTATGGCGCGTAGCTAAGACACAGACATATACCTCCCAAGCCTATGGCGAAACTAGCTGCGGCTCGTGGTCCTAACCACCCGGCGAGGATAAATCCACCCACCTACTAGCCCACCATAGCGCATTGGTACGATCACAACAACACAATAGTTTTTTTCTTTTCTTTTCTTCATTTTTTTTTTTCATAATTAATTAGTTCACCCAAGTCCTGAGAATTAGGGAGAGGAAGAAAGGGACCTTCCCACTTTTCCCACACATGCATGCAAAACATATACACACTAGCCTTTGACAGATCAACCACCTCTTCACCTCATTCTCTCAATTACAGACACTACATATGTATTCATCGATTCAACTTTTCACTTGGTAACTACAGCCAGCTATACCTTAGTCCCTCGTATACCTATCCCTAGGTGTCCTAGAATGTGAGTCCCCGAAATGTCTAATGTAGTCTTTCATCGTACTCGAATCCCGACAACTTCTCTAAGGCGAATCAGGCTCAACTTCGGGAGCTCCGTCATCACTTCCTGGCGTTAGCACATCTGCCCAAGCCCATGTGATATCGTTTTCCTCATTAGGCATTTCCCTCAAAGGATCAAAATAGTAGTATCGATCTCCCGCCCATCCTACATGTCGAGCTAGGTATTCCTCAAAACACTCAATGTAAAATGCAACACCCAAATCCTGGTTTATAAAGCATACCAGCCAATGCGCTTCCTCAACATCGTATTCCGTCTCAAAGTCGTCGACATCTATGTCCATGCGAGCGAACGTTTGGTCCGAGAAATATATCCTTAGCTCGTACAAGTAGAGTTGCGTTATCTGATCTGCCATTTTGTTACTTAACTCCTAACCGTCTCTGCGCAACACAAGAAAAATAATTAGAAGTCCAAAGCTTCTAGAGCTAACAAGGAAGAATATTTATGACACACAAATCATAGCTTACATATGTGCATATATATATAACTATACATGTATGTACAAGGAGTCTACTTCGTCATTTCGTTTGGGTCTCGTCTGGCTTCTCCCGTCCTAATATCACTTGAAATATGGTTTAACTCGAAGCGCGTTAACCTTCACGGGAGCATATTCTTCTCCTAAATCTTGAATTTGCATGGAACCATTGGAATTGAGTTCCACCACCTTAAACGGTCCCGCCCATCTTGTCTGTAACTTCCCTGGGAATTTATAATACTTACTATCATAGACTAGTACCAAATCCCCTTCTTGAATCACATAGGTTTTGAGATTCCTGTCATGCCTCTCCTTACGTCTCTTCTGAATAGCTTCCAAACTTTGTTGTGCGATGAGTCCCTTTTCTTCCAGCTTGACCAGTTGTATGTACCTCTCCTTCAATGACTCTTTCTCGCCCAACCTGGCTTCAATGGCCACTCTTAATGTCGGCACTTCTTTTTCGATAGGGAAGATGGCTTCCTCGCCATATACTAGAGAGAACGGAGTGCTCTTTGTCGTCACTCGGTAAAATGTTCTATACGCCCACAAAGCTTCCAAAAGTCTCTCATCCCAGTCTCTCCTATGCACAGCTACTGTTTTTGTCAGAATCTGTTCCAGAATTTTGTTGGTGACCTCCACTTGTCCATTTGCCCTAGGATAATATGGAGTGCTTTTTCTATGTTTGATCTTATAGAGTTCCATTAATTCTTCAATCAGTTCGTTGACAAAATGTGTCCCTCTATCACTCACTATTTCCAACGGGCATCCGAATCGAGTGATAATTTGTTCATACAAAAATTTCGCTACATCAACAGCTCGGTCAGTCTTCAGAGCTTTGGCTTCCACCCACTTGGTAACATAGTCAGTACAGACCAAGATATACCTATTGGATCTTCGTCGTGAAGGAGGATCAATAGGCCCCACAAAATCAATTCCCCACTTCTCAAATGGCTTAAGAGCCAACACTGGCGTAAGAGGAGCGGCATGTGCTAATGTGGGTTTTCCCATTCGTTGGCATTTGTCACATTTCTTACAGTATGTGTGTGAGTCTTTGAACAGCGTTGGCCACCAATACCCGGCTAATAAAATCTTCCTTGCCGTCAATTCACCAGCAAAATGTCCACCGCAAGGTTCGTCATGCAAAGCCCTCAACACTAGATTTGCCTCTTCTTCCTCGAGACACCTCCGATAAATGCTCTCATGAACAAAATATCGATAGAGTTGCCCCCCAATGATGCTATGGTACTTTGCCAATGCTAACAACTTTTGCTTCTCTGTCTTGCTTGCTCCTGGCGGATATTTAGTAGTGCACAAGAAATTCACCAAGTCGGCATACCAAGGTACTTTAGCTTCAACCTGGAATAGATGTCCATCAGGAGCATTGTCGGGCACACCAGAGATTGGCTCCTCATTAACAATTCGAGATAAATGGTCAGCCAATATATGTGCTTTGCCTGGTCTGGTTACCACTGTAAACTGAAATTCTTGGAGAAGTAGCATCCATCTCATCAATCGCCCTGATAACTCTGGTTTATTAATGATGTACTTAAGGGCTTCGTGATCCACATAAAAAGTGAAATGCTTTCCCATCAAGTAATGCCGATATTTGTTCACCGCAAAGATCATCGAGAGACATTCCTTCTCCGTAGTCGTATAGTTCCTCTCAGTGCTATTCAAATTGCGACTTGCATAGTAAATAGGATGGTCCAACTTCTTCTCGTCGGCTTGGCATAGTACTGCTCCAACTGCAGTATGAGAAGCGTCGGTATGTACATGAAATTCCTTCGTCCAGTCAGGTGCTACCAAAATCGGTGCATTTATTAACCTCTCTTTGATCGAGTCGAATGCGACTTGACATTCTCCCGTCCACTGGTATTGTTGGTCCTTCCTCAAAAGAGTCGTCAGTGGTGCCGCTATGGATGCAAAATTTAATATAAAACGTCGATAATAATTTGCATGGCCCAAAAATCCTCTGAGTTGTCGCAAATTTTGTGGAGGTGGAAGTTGTCCAATCTTTTCCACTTTATCCTCGTCAACCGCAATCCCTTTTTCAGAAATAACATGTCCCAAAAGCAATCCTCTTCGTACTCCAAATGTACACTTTTCAGGATTTAATGTGATGCCTTTTTCGATGCTTCTTCTTAAAATTGCTTCGATCCTCTCCATCATGTTTTCATCGTCGCCTCTGATTGCAAAGTCATCGAGAAATATCTCCATCCAATCCAGCAGGTAGTCTTGATATGCAGCTATCATTGCTCTTTGGAATGTGGCCGGTGCATTGCATAATCCAAATGGCATCACCCGATATGCATACGTACCCCATTCTGTCGTGAAAGTAGTTTTTGATTGATCCTCTTCATGGATTAGGATTTGGTTGTACCCACTGAAACCATCCAAAAATGAGTACAATTTATGACCAGCCACTCTGTCCAATATTTGATCAGTGAATGGCAAGGGAAAATGATCCTTCTTTGTGCGCTCGTTCAGCTTTCGATAATCTATGCAAATACGGATTTTGTTATTTTTCTTCGGAACGACTACAATTGGTGATACCCACTCGCTGGATGCGATGGGATATATGAATCCTGCTTCCAATAATTTGGTCAATTCCAGCTTGATCAATTCCGAGTAGACTGGATTCGTTCGCCTGAGTCGTTGACATATTGGTCGTGTGCCTTCTTCCAAGTCTATGTAATGTTGGCAAATTCGGGGATCAATTCCTCTCAGATCACTGTATGACCATGCAAAGGCCTCGCTAAAATTTTTGAGTGTCGTTTTAATGCAGTCTCGTACTCCATCTGGTAGCTCTGACCCTACACTCAAGAACTTTTCTGGAAAAACTTCCCATTTTTCCAACTGAGCTTCTCGCGAATATTCCTTATTCCTTGATGACACTGTGATTGGAACATGCTCTCCAATCACGCGTGCATGGTTGGCCAGTAAATCATTGTTTTGTTCTCTTTCGATTGAACCTAGTTTCTTCAATTCAGCTTTTGCAATGGCTTCCGACGCTTTAGTCTTACTCTTCGCTTCTTTTTCCGATTCTCGACTTCTCTTTAGAATCTCTGCTTCTAGCATTCTAACTCTTTCTCTCAACTGTTGTACTTCCATTGTCGGAGCTAGCTCTAGTTTCAACTCTTCTCTTGAAGTTCTCTTCTCCATGGATTGAGTAGCTTTGTTTTTACTTGAGTCTATACTCAACATGTAGCAATCAAATTTACTTGTATGTGTCAACCATCCCAGCAACTCCTGGTCCGAATCGTCGTTATAGAGCAGTGGATTTTGATACTCTCCCATTTTCGTGTCTTGATTCTTAAAGAGCTGCAAGTTGAACCCGTCTTGAAGCAGATTCTTGTAGGTGTCCGTGTTCAAAGAAAACCTAGCTCGTGCACTCTCGTGCCTTGCTTTCTCCTTTTCTTTCTTTTCCATCTCATCGACTATTATTGTCTTCTTCTTGTTGCTCGAGGGTGGGGATACTTGCAACTGAATCCGATCACACTTTGGCCCTATTGAAATAAAACCTGTGCGCCAGTCATGCACACATTCGGCTTGCACCAACCATGGCCGTCCAAGTAGGATCAAGAAGGTAGCCTCCGAGGTCCTTGGTCTTACTATCAGATAATCGACTTTAAACTCTAGACTGCCCACAACTGTGCTTACATTCTTCAAAAGACCCGCAGGCTTCACTTGTGTTTGATCTGCCATCCTCAAAGACATCGGCGTTTCTTCCATGTGGTTAAGGCCCAAAGCTTTCATCATGAACTCAATCATAAGGTTGACTGCGGCTCCACTATCTAACTGAGCACCAGGGACTGCATATCCTTTAATTTCGACCGTCACAGCTGGAGCGTTCGAATCAATTTGCGTCGTAATACTTTGAATGATTCCTTGGACATCCTTATCTTGTCTATTTTTATCTCGAGCTTTCCTCGGATTCTTAATATATTCGTTGTAGAATTGTTTCCTGTAAGCAGGTGAACATTTTAGCAATGTGCCAATATCCAGCGTGACTTCCGTATCAGCGAGCAACTTTACAATATCTACTTCTTCCGAACTTTGTCTTTCCTTTCTAATCTTAGGAGCTTTCAATCTTTCAGGAAATGGTGCTATGCCCGGCACAAACTCCTTGGTCACGGGTGGAAGAATCTCAATCTCTTCCCCATCCTCAAGCTCTTGCTGCTCAGCAAATCCTCCAACTTGGTTTTCTACCTCTTCGTGTTCGGCTATCTTCTCTTGACTCCCGTCTTCACCTTCGCCTCTTGGGTTATTCTTCCAGTACTCTTGAGTCCTTGTGACTACTGCCACAGTTGGATCTTTGTGTGGTTTCTTGGCCTCGTAAGCATCCATAAAGTGCATTGACGAGCTAGAGCCTTCTTGAGGGTTTGGTGTCTTGAACACTACTCCGATCGTAGGAACGTGCTCTTGAGCTCTTGCTGTGGGATGCATCTGAGTATCAACATAGTTTGAGGACCCTACTGGTCCTTTTTCCTTGCCGGCGGCAGCTCTTCGTTTTGGACAATCCTCATCAAAGTGGCCCTCCCCACTACAGTATCTACATAGTGGGGTATAATCAATTGGCTTCTTTTCATTTGGACATCTAGATTGAGTGTGGCCAAAGCCATGACATCTCCAGCACTGGATTGGACCATCTCTTCTTGGATCACGTACGGCTCCTCTTGGATAGTCTCCTCCTTGACCCTGAGCACCATATCCATAAGTCGGTCTGTTTTCCCAACGAGATGTAGGTGGTACACTTTGAGCGGGCAATCCCGTGTAAGGTCTTTCTCTTGTATCTCCTGGTTTCATGGTCCTTTCTTCATAGGCTCTCTTGTTGTAACATCGGTCCTCTGTGTGATTTGTTCTTCCACAAAAAGTACAACGCATCCTAGGTGGCAACCTCTCTGTGAATACTCTCGAGACTATAGGGCATTCTGAAGCCAAATGGCCGTAACCATGGCACTTTCCACACCATGTATTTGATCGAAACACTTGATTCGGGTTTGTTGTGACCTCTGGTTTTACTGTGTATGTCTCCTGAGTCATCGTGGCAGCTTTTATAGCTTGCGTGACCAACTCCAATATTCGTTCTTCAGTTAGCGCAGGTTTTACCTCGACTGGCGTGCTAGTGGCAGCTACAAAAGCTGGGGTCGCCAATGCGGAACTTCCTCGGCCAGGATCTTTCATCGGTATGTTTCCCGGGCCTCCCATAGGCTCATATAAGAGTTCCATCTTCCTTTGTTGGCATAATTGTACTTCCTCCCAAAGCCTCGCTTGCTCTTTAGCATCCATTAAGGTCGCAGGTCTTGTCAGACTGATATGCTGCTGTGCCGTAGGATCTCGCAATCCTGAAATGAATCTACGTTTCAATGTCTCATCGTTCGGGGCATTCACGCCCATCTTTCTTACTAATGTTTCCATTCTCTGAATATAGTTGTCGATGCTCTCATTGACTCCTTGTCGCAAATAATCCATTTGTTGGGCCAATCTATCTTGGAAGCCTTGTCGCCGAAACTTTGCCAAGAAGGCTTCCTTGAGCATTTGATAAGTTCCACGCTCTTGTGGTGTCAAATTCCCATACCAATTGGCTGCCTCATCACGGAGAATAGCCGGAAAAATTTTCAACCTTTGATCCTGGTCAACTACATCATTGGCCTCACAGGTAACCTCAAACAACTGGATAAAACTATCCGGATCTTCGTCCCAAGTACCTGAAAACTTGGTGAAGTCCCCCAAATGAACTGAAATTCGCTGAGCCATTTCGAACAGAGGTGTGATGTCGATATCACTTCGATCCCAGAAATTTAATGCACGTGGCCTCAGGATCCCTCCTTCAAACTTTCGCACTTGATTTGCAACTCTCCTACGGGAGTACACGTTTTTGACTGATTTCTTCGAGCCAATCGAGGTCCACTCACCTGGCGGTTCCCACCTTCTCCTTTCTCTTTCAAGGGCTCTTCTCTGAGCGTGTTCCTCTCTTTGAGTTTGTGTTGCTCCTGACGATGAGCTCCCCTCGCTCATGTACTAGATCGTGGGGTCCGCAAGCTCGGCCAACCTGTGGCGCTAGGCGAACCTATGGCACTCTCTTATAGAGACGTATCAAGCTAATTCCCGGCAAACGCACCAAAATGATGAGGCTCTAAGTCCAAGGAAAAGTGCATACACGCAATAGTATTTTGCCCAATTTTCCTGATACTAGGTCAATTTTGGTTTCCCCTAAGCCCACAATTTCTCTCCTAAATTTTGATGGAGGAGTCGAAAAGATACATGCGTCAAGGGGTATCCAACTCTAGTGGTTGCCTCTTGCCCCCACTTTCCCTGCTCTTATTTCTTTTGCCCACACACGCTTGTCCTCCTATACTCAAGCTTACACACTGAACTGCACACACACTACCTTTCCCTTCCTCTCATGCCCTCTTTCTCACTCCCTCACACCTGCTTTGCACACACACATTCACATACGCAATCTTACATGCATCCACATTCTGAAGCAAAACAAAGACCTTCATCCTTGACACGGATTGATCAAGCAACTTTTCATTCTTAGGATCAGCCATCGATTGATTCATCAATGTACAAAAGAAGAGGGGCCTAGGGACATGTATTCATAAACAAGGAGCCTTTGGTCTCCATCTGCACAATACCCAATCAGATTCACTAGATTAGGGTGGTGAAGAAGACTCAGCATGAGAACCTCCACTAGAAACTCTCTGTTTCCTTGGAGACCATTCCTGTCAAGTTGCTTAACAACAATCTGTAATAGCCATGTTAAGCAAAATGTGCCATATCAGTGAAAGCTGCAAAAAGACTCCAACCATACATTCCACAGAACACGGCTGCCTAAGATCAATACTTCGCAGAACATTCATCAGTAGCATCTTGGTCATAGGCCCTCGTAAATACACATTTAAAATACTCCAACGAAGTAAAAGCCATGTTTGGGGCGTGACTGAATGACTTCCTAAACATTCGTGTTAAGTTCATCAGTGCTCATTAGTAACTGTGCAAGGGAACTACATGCATTACAATATTCATGTGTAAGAAGATCAAACAACATGTAATGCACAGATCATATCAGGTTTAGAAGCGTGCAAGCCATCATTTTATCATGTTCAGAACTAAAGAACTCGCAGAATGTACATACTAGCATCTTCAGTACCCACAAGTAATTACATGAATGAACAACTTGCAGCAATACATTACGTGCAAGAGAATCAATTTGCATGCATTCCTTTCTAGTTACGATCCTGAATGTGCAAGGAAAATCCAATGCCACAAACAAAATATACGAGTATAAAAATAGCAAGATGCTATCTCCTTTACATGTGAGGAACACGACTTATGAGGCATCATATGCAATGTTACGACAAATAATTAAATTTAATGTTCATATATGTGTCCATTCACATTACAAACGGAGAGGACAAACAACCTACAAAGGATTCAAAAAGAAACTAGAAACTTGAGTCCCATATATACATGATTGCATACTGACAGGCAATAACACAATCTAATATGCCGTTAAAATCTTTATGGGAGAAAAATAGAATAATACATTTTTGTCTAGCAAACTAGCAAGGAGACCTTCAACCTCCAAAGATGGACAGAGTCCCTCACTAAGACAGAAAATCCAGTATAAATACATATGACATGATTGCCTGACTGAGGGGATGAATTATTACTAGGTGGGTTATAGATCCAGAATTCATCCGCTGCACTTCTTTCCCTCTCAATGTATTTATACTTGAATATAGGGTGACCAGAAAAGAGACCGGCATCAAAAGAACTTTAAACACTTTAAACTGTGAAAAAAAAATCCCAATCTAAATTCCTCGAGGGAAATATGTTAAAAGAACTTGCCTGTCCAGTGCTCTCAAGTCGACCCTTATAGACACGCCCAAGACCCCCTTCTCCAATGAGATAATCAGACCATTGTTAGTGACGTTCCCTATAGTAGTAGCCCTTTTTCTTCCGGGTGTAACACAGCCGCTCTTTCCATCTGTCGCTGTCTGCCAGCCTTCTCCTCCCAAAATGAAAAAAACGCATTCCCCTCCACCTCTGTGTGTCCCTTTTACATGCTCCCCCCGTGCCTTTTCTGTAGCTGATTTTTCAGAACCGAGGGCTTCCCCCCCTTTTCCGTTTCTTCTCTGTCAGAACAAAAGGGAAGCAAAAACAAAAAACGGTCCCCTCCAGCCTCCTTTTCCGTTTTTTTCGTCAGAGCTCCCTTTCGTACCCTGTAAAAAAAACAAAAAAGAAAACCTCCTCCTTTCCGTTGACATAAGGGGACAAATCCAAAATTCGATCGAAGTGGACATTCTTGTCTATTTTGCCACCAAACCCTCCAGAGCTACTGAATCTCTTGAACTGAATTGTAAGCACATGTGACGCATCATGGATCTTGAACTGCTTGTGGGCTTTTACTTTTCTCCTACATTTACCGCAGAAATATTTGTTGTCACCATCAAGAATATCAATGGTAGTAGATCGCGCCAAGGCCTTCAGTAAAGAATCTGCTTTTACTATATGATTCCAAGCTTAGGTCAAGAAATGGATCATAGGTGTTTGCTGGATGGTTGCACACAGTGCATTTCACCTGACTTTGAAATTGCCCAGCAAAAATTCGTTGAATAAAATTTTTACGTGCACTTGATGGACCACCCACATGAGCATCCAGTGGGCAACATTTCTGTAAGGCTTCAATCAGGTATCTCATGTATTCATGAGCATCTTCTTGTCTCCCCATGTGAAATGACCTCGAAATGCATCGCAAACTTTTTACGAGGTGATTCGGTGAAATAACCCTTCCTGGTGATGAAAGTGCCTGCTTCACATGGGTCTCAAGGGAGCACATAGCACAAAATCCCATGAAGAGTTGGTGGTAAATTGCCCAAAGTCAAACATTCGAACTCTACTGAATCAATTTTGTACTTTGCGCTATATTCATCAATCATCAGCTTTGTTGTCCCTTTAATTATTTTGCAAATTGCCTTATTAAGATAAGGCAATAGCTCTCCAACAAACCCATTCAACCAATCAACCCTGTCATAATCACGATTTTTCACCCAAAGTGTATTTTCGATAAAAGCTTCTGAATACTCTCAGAGTCCAGCTCTCCCAATGGTTTGATTATAGGTTCCTTCACTTTAGTCGACTGCCAGTAAATAAAGATGAAATAGCCGCAGACAAGACCGCAAACAATACCAATGATCGGTAAAACCCAGTCGACAAACACCTGAATCCATCACACACTATGCAAAAGGAATCTTGTCAGTGCAAAAAAAAACGACCACTTATATGGTCTACATTGCAAAAGGCTTTGTATGGGCTGAAGCAAGCCTCTCGTGCATGGCATTGAGCTTGAGGGGGAGTGTTGAGATATCAAGATCAACATGTGATGATCCAAGATGACATGTACCAGTTTTTCATTTCTCTGACATTTATAGTGGTCACGCCGGTATATGTCAGGGATACTTCATTGAGCTTTATTAGATTTATCTACCGAGAGTGATGGCACATTTGTTCCTTGCCAGCTCACTCATTCGCGGACATTAGGTTTTTCCTTATGTACTGATCTTTATATATATATTGCACTTGTTGTATTCTTGTTTGTAGGTCATTCTTGTACATTCCTTTTTATGTAATAGAAGAAGAAGAAGAAGAAGATAATTCTTCTTTGCCTCAATCTGTGTCTGTGTGCTTCTCCTAGACAGTGAGAGTGTGTGTGAGCTCTCTTCCTTATCTCCTTCCTTGTGACATCATCCTCGTGAGCTGCAAGTGAATTGCCTTTTGATGCCATGATCATGGAGAAAATCTAAAATTTCATTTGAGAAACTCTCCCCCTCCATCCTATCTGAGAGTCTTTATATACTTCCTTGTCTCCTTCTGCACTAGGTTTTGGAACCTCTTGCAATGGTAAAACACCTCTGAATTTGACTTCATGAAGTACATCCAAACAAAATTTGAATGATCATCTATAAATGTGATAAAATATCTATTACCTCAAATGGATGGCTCCCTTATATGTCCCTATACATTTGTGTGTATGAGATTCAACACTTCATTGCTCACATGTGCTTCCTTCTTGAATGAAAATATGATTTGTTTACCTAATTGACAAGCATGACACAAATGTTGCATGTTTTGAGATGTAAGATTAGGTAGACCACTCACCAAGCCCTTAATTTGCATTTCCTTCATCTTTTGTAAGTTTATGTGGCCAATTCTTTTATGCCACAAGTCAATCTCTGCAATCTGTTTATTTCCAATTGACAAGTAGATAGTGTGAGGGGTTGATGGCTCTACCTCCATGGTGAAGAGTCTTCCTTGCTTCTTTCCGTTTGCCATGAGATTGTAGTCCTACATGGGGTCTTCAACAAAACATCCTTGATCATTGAACCTCACCTCATAACCTCTTTCAACCATTTGACCTACTGAAACGAAGTTCTTGCCGATGGTTGGAACTTGGCACATGCACCACATCCTTGAACACCTTAGAGTTTTGAGATCCATTCAATGCAACATCTTCCACATGTGTAATCTTGTGCTCAATTTCATCCACTGTCTCTACATGTCCTTGAGTGATGGGTGAGTGTAAACTAAAGAAAATGTCTTTATTGCAACTCATATGGTTGCTACAACCACTATCTATGTACCATGTAAAATCTGAATTGACTCTTTCACTTGAACCATACATCACAAAAAAAGTTCTCATTTTCTAGATTTGTTGAAGTACTAGCATAATTACCTTGGTTACTTTTGTATCCTTGATTGTCTCCTCCTTTGGACCAACAATCTCTTGCATAATGGGACGATTTTCCACAATTGTAGCATTCTCCATTGGAAACTTCTCTTCCATGTGGTCTTCCTCCTCATCCTCTGCGCCTTCCTCTTCCTCTTGATCCATAGCTTTCTTTGGATCCTTCTTGGTTGCTTTAGCTTGAGTTTGATCTTCCCCTCCCTTTACCTTGGAAGTTTTATCCACCTCTTTTTCCTTTGCCTCTACTTGCATAGAAAACTTGGGCTTGGATGTGCTTTGATTGTGAACCTCCTTGGTTTATCTCCTCAATCACCATCAATGTGATTAATTGATCAAATTCTAGTAGGGAATATTTCACATAAATGTTGTGAATAATTTCCACCTTTAATAGTCTCTCAAGCCATTGAGAGTGTGTGTGACAAGATCTTCATCTTTGATTGCCTCCCAATTGAGCCTAGGGCATTTGCAACCTTCAATATGTACTCATTTATGTTAGTTCTTGGTGCTTTCCTAAGATAATTTGCTCATTATTGACTTGAATTTTCCTTTCTTTGGTTGATAAAGAGTAAAATCTCCCCAAGGTCTCCCAAACCTTCTTGGATGTATCCAAGTGTTGTATTTGCCCTATCATGCTATTGCTTATGTGTTTGGATAGAATGAATATGACTCTTCTATCCCTTTCTATCCATTCATTAAGTGCCTTGACCTGTCCTTGAAGAGATGTCGATTGGTGTAGCCCCATTTTGATGTCTTGTTACTTTGATAAGTCCTCCTTGTGCTTTCATGAGTTGTCTTGATCCCTCCAAGTCTTCAATATGATGTCCAATAATTTCTCCAAACCTCCAAAATGCTCTGATACCACTGAAGGGGGACGATTCTAACACCCCAATTCAACACTGGAAGATGGTTGCCCTCCACTAGGCCCACAAGCAGTGATATGTGCTCACTATTCTTGAGTTTTATCTAAACCTATATAGAGACTTAAAACAAAACTTTGGAAAATTAAAATAGACTACAAGATCTATTCAACAAGCATTAAACCATCCCAAATGGGTATTCCAATTGGGAGAATCATCCACTTTAAAACAGGTTGCCTATTTGCAACACTCTCGATTTATGTGTAGAGATATAGCTTCACAAACTTGGGAATTTCTCACAACTCAGTCAAAGAACTTGAAACTTTGGTACACTTTGGGGTACTATATGAGAGACCAAATGAAGCTTGAAATCAATGAAAATTAGTACAATGAGAGAGCAAAAAATGTTATGCGATTTGGTGCAATTAGATTTGAGAAAGCCGAACTACACCTCTAGATAGAGAGGAGCAAAATCATGAGAAAATAATATAAGCAAGCAAGGGGCTGCTTTTTGGAGTTGAAAACTTCATTAAACTAAGTGGAAAACTCATGGAATGCATAAAACTTAAAAAAAAGATGGGATGGTTCTTATATCTAGCTAGCCACCCACCAATCAGTGTAGGTGCCCTTTTTGGTGGGTGATTGATGAGTTTTGAATTTGATTGATTTTGGAGGAGCTTCTAACTTGATTGCACAACTTTGGGTCCTTAATTTTTATTAGTTCACTTTATAAAATTGTGGATGATTGTTTTTTCATGGTTGATACATGATTTTCAACAATCATCACTAGCGGATGTGCATGCTTATCAATAGCTTGTTAGCTCTTTACTTTTGCAGAATACTCTGATATGCATGTGCATCGACAACTAGTCAACATTGGCCATCGCCAAGAATCCAATCTCTAGTACCATTTCATGCAAAAGAAGCTAGTATCACAAGAGATTATTCTGTAGCAGTATACCTCATAGTTCATTTAGTTGCTCCAAAATGAATGAGCTCATGTACATTTTGTATCCAAGAGACACTCCATTTCATATTATTTACCTGTATCTCATTGTATTCGGGTACCCTGCCATTTGCTTCTACGATTGTATTCATTCTCCTTCAAGGGGAATTATCCCACATGTGATGTACTTTGGAGAGACTCCTCCAGCTCTATATAAGGAGGCCGTATCCTCCACTCTGTACTTGGTTAGAAGCTTATAGAGTAATTCATGCTCTTGGCAAAATTATTTCTAATCCATGTGAGTTTACCCATTTTTTATATCTACACGAGTGCATCTCTATTTTGAATCAAAGAGACACTCCATTTCATATTATTTAGTTTCATTTCATTGTATTTGGGTACCTTTCCATTTGCTTCTACCATTTGTATCAGCATGATTGCATCTTTATTTTATATCCAAGAGACACTCCATTTCATATTATTTAGTTGTATCTCATTGTAGTTGTATCTACTTCATTTCCATTTGTATCCACAAGAGTGCATCTCCATTTTGTACCGAGGAGACACTCCATTTCATTATATTCAGTTGTATCTCATTGTATTTGGGTATATTGCCATTTCCTTCTACCATTATTCATTCTGCTTTAGGGGGAGTTATCCCACATGTGATATACTTTGGAGAGCCTCCTCCAACTTTTCCTTGGGAGTTTGAGTCTCCAACAGGGTTTTTCTTTTAATTATTAGCATGGACACAAAATTAGAAAATTTTGGAATATCCTCACTAGTCTAAATAGAAGTTTTGAACTGCTCATATGTGTTGATATATTTTGGTAGTGATGCATGTGAACACACTTAGGATCATTAGGGGACTGTTTTTCCTATTTAGGAGGTTTTCCCCCTCGGCTTGTATATATGCCTATAACCCTAATGGGTTACTTATCTTTGTACATTCCCTTGGTAATTCATTCACTATTGTATTGTGTTCCAAGGTTCTTCTTCTTCTTCTTCCTTGTTTTGTTTGCGTGCTTTCACAGACCTCAAAATCCAACAATTGACATCAGAACATGTCACCTCTTAATCTAGGGCATTGCCAACACCCCTCCAATCAATCTTAGAATCGCACAAAAGGTGATTATACTCAGGGCAAATAGGAATTCAAAAAAGCTTCAATCTATGGTGTCAAAAATTTGATATGAGCTCATTTTGCCCTCCGAATGCACTGTCACATGCCTATGTAGGCAATTTCATCTTTTTGTGCCAGTATACCGGTACAAGTGTCTCAAAAATTGCTATAAGTTTAGTAGAGCTCAACATGGTAATTTTTGTTCATTTTTTTGCATCAAGGTATTTAGATAGTGGCCATGGTTGAAAGCAATTATGTATTACATATGTTGGCTATTGAGGATAGGTTGGATGGTACTAATTAGCCATTGTGGGAATATATGATGCATCATGTATTGATAGCAAAAGGACTATGGAATACTGTGCAGGGTGTTGAAAAACATCCTACTACACCTGCAAATACCGTTATTGAGGGTGGTGTAGATGACATTGAAGATGATGATCTTCAAATTTCTATTTGTGCTTCGATTCCTATTGCACCTATTGTAGAGCAACTTCATGGGGATGGCAGAGATGTTAAGGCACATGCATTGATAATTTTGTGTACCAAACATGCCAATATCCCTCACATTCACTTTTGAAATTTAACAAAGGATGCTTGGGATACACTTATACCACTTCATACTAGACAAAGAATGAGGCTCTTGTTGCTTACCTCTGAAAAAAATTGGAGAGTGAGCATATGAATGAAGGTGATTCTATGGAATTTTTTGATGAAGATCAAAGATCTGAAGGAGCAGTTGATTTTTGGTGATGACGTCTTGCCAGATATTTCACTTGTGCATACTATTCTTAACGATCTTCGAGATTCATATCAGAGTTTTTCTTCTACTCTTTGATTGATGATGAAAGGCAATCATAATGCCTTAACATTTGAGGAATTACTCTCTGTTTTGTTATAGGAAGGTAAGTCCAGATAGAACAAGTCCATTATGCATGTTGTAGACCAAGATTTGCTAGCTAGTTAGAAGGGTAAACATAAATGGGACTCATCTACTAGTAAGTAAAAAATTTCTAACTCTACACAATCAAAGAAGCAAGAAAAATATGAGAAGAAAACAGAAAAGCAAAAGTAATTTTGAAAATACTTTAAGGGAAATGCTCATGTCATAAAGATTTGTCCAAAAATGGTTGCAAAAGAGGTTGAAATGGTTGTTTTAGATGCTGCTAGGCCTCAAAAAAAGTCTCCTAATCTCGCTTAAAATGAAGAATGGACATTTAATATTGTATGCAACTATGACCCATCTTCTGATGAGCAGTTTATGTTTGCAGTAGATGCAGATGT
The DNA here is from genome assembly GCA_020310875.1 of Ceratopteris richardii. Taxonomy (NCBI): domain Eukaryota; kingdom Viridiplantae; phylum Streptophyta; class Polypodiopsida; order Polypodiales; family Pteridaceae; genus Ceratopteris; species Ceratopteris richardii. The sequence continues at coordinate 134,990,763 of CM035406.1, forward strand.
TTGATACTTTGATAATGGGGCAGCCAAACATATTACCTCACAATATGGTTTCTTTAGTTCACTTGAGCCTACCCTACATGGAATACTGTCACACACACTAAAAACTCCTCCTATCATGTAATGTGAGTTGGTAAGATCATTCTAACTACTACCAATGGGAATTCGCTCACATTGTCAGATGCTTTGTATGTACCAGGGTTCAAGAAAAATTTGTTGTCAGTTTCAGCATTAGCCAAGATTGGCTTGGTTGTCAAATTTGTTGATGATAGATGTACAATTCATGATGTCTCAAATGGTGATGTTATTATTGCTTAACATTTTATTTGATGGGATGTACAAGCTCATTGACTATGCAAAATCTATAAATGATTTCACATGTGCAGTTCAAGATTCTCAGACTATCTGAGATGCAAAGCGTTGGCATGCACACTTTGGCCATCTTAATTTTGCTAGTTTTCTATGCATGTACTAATCTGAAATGGTGTCCTCTCTAGCCAAACTCAAGGCACCTTTAAACATATCTATGAAGGCTGTATTTTGGGAAAAATGCAATGTTCATTCTTCCCAAAAGATTGTTCATTTAGAGCTTCTCTAAATTGTAGCTTATTCATAGTGATGTCTGTGGTCCGATGTAGAAACATTCTTTTGGCAATTACCTTTACTACATGAATTTTATTGATGATTTCTCTAGGCATGCATGGATGCATCCACTAAAAGCAAAGTCCAAAGTGTTGATCTGCTTCAAACATTTCTAGTTATGGCTGAAAATTTGCCAGCATTTAAATTGGGTGCCCTCGATTCTAATTGAGGGAGGGAATACATGTCTTTTGATTTAATGCATTTTTTACTAAGCATGGGATAAAATATTAGTGTATAATTTTGTAAAAATGGAGTTGTTGAAAGAAAGAGCATGTCTCTCATGGAGATGGCAAGGTGTATGGTAAAAGTCAGGCTTTACCACATAACTTCTGGCTTGATGTAGTTACGTGTGTAGCATATGTACTTAGCAAGTGTCCCACCAAAGCACTATAATCTATCACTCCATATGAGGCTTTGCATGGTCACAAGCCATCTATTTCTCATTTGCATGCCTTTGGTTGTCTAGCATATGCATTAGTGCCTAAACAACAATGCAAAAAATATATATGATAAAGTAGTGAAATGTATTTTTCTTGGGTAAAATTCAAAAGGCAGAGGCTATCGTGTTTATCATCCATAGAGTAAATGCATTTTGGTCAGCCGTGATCTGGTTTTTGTGGAGGATGAAATTCCACTATTACTTTCATGTACCAAGGAGAGTTCAATTAGCTCTAGAGATGTGTATGACACTTTGCTACCTCTTTTTAGAGGTGGGGAGTTAAGTGCTAGTCCAAATGAGGCAGTTTCATAGCCTTTACAAGCTCCACATGATGATGCAAATCACTCCATTTCTTATGCAAATTTAAATGATACGCTTGTTGATGAGAGGGATGATATAGAGGAGGCAAAAAATATGCCTAAATGATTGGTGCATACTAGATAATTAGATGCACCTCTATCATATCATACTTGGTCAGGCTCGCATATTCCTTCATTTGCATCAGATTTCTATGCAATGATTGCCTCTGGTCTTTGTGATGAGAATAAGCATGTTTCTTTTGATCAAACATAAGATTCAAAAAATTGGATGGCTGCTATGCAATCAGAATATGATGCTATTATGAAGAATGCTAATTGTTCTTTATGTGATTTGCCTCCATGCAAAAAGGCTAAATGGGTATACGAGTTGAAAGGTGAACCTGATGGAACAATTGAAAGGTATAAGGCTAGGTTTGTCACAAAAGGTTATGCTAAAGAGAGAGGCATTGATTTAGATGAGACCTTTGTAGCCACTTGCCAAATGACCACTATTTGTAGCATATGTGCACTTGCCACTCATTGTGGAATGTGCATGAGTTGGAAATTAAAAGTGCATTTCTGAATAGTGAGTTTCCTAAAGAAGTGTATGTATTTCAGCCTCGTGGTTTTGTGTAGAAAGGGCATGAAGACCAAGTATGTAGGTTGAAAAAGGCATTATATGGTTTGAAGCAAGCACCATGTGCTTCGTATGAAAAGGTACATACCTACTTGATTGCACATGGTTTTGAGAATAGTCCAACTGAAAGCACCTTATATGTTGAGCATGCAGATGCTATAGTTCTGATCATCATAGTATATGTTGATGATATGCTAATCACTAGTCCTAATGAGAGTAGCATTTTGGTCATGAATATTGAAAACCTATTGCCACTCCTATGGAAGCAGGTTTATAGTTGAGTCTTCATGATGTTGGAGATGCATTTTATGTTGTTCTCTATCAGCAAGTTGTTGGCTGCTTGATTTACTTATGCATAACTTAGCTTGATATTCAATTTTTTATCTCTCAGATGAATAGGCTTATGCATTGGCCAAGTCTCAAGCATTGGTAGGTAGTTAAGTGCATCTTTTGCTACTCAAGTGGTACCCGACTACATGGATTGTTTTATCCCAAGGGGGGTCATTATCGCCAGATTTACAAGCTTTTTTTTTTACTTAGACTAGGTTGGTTGATATGACACTCATGTGTCCACTAGTGGTTTTTGCCTTATGCTTGTTAGCTCAAGCATATCTTGGTTGAGCAAGAAGTAGCCTACTATGGCCACTTCTACTTCTAAGACTGAGTATAGGGCTGCTTTCACAATGATTGTTGAGTGTGTGTGTGTGTGTGTGTGTGTGTGTGTGTGTGGCTGAAATGCCTTTTGGCTGATTTGGGTGTTGTTCACTCTTCTACCACCACCATCTTCATTGAGAGTTGAAGCACATTGGAACTTACAAGGAACCATGTCCATGATTGCACGAAGCACATTGAGGTACACTATCATTATGTGATGGAGAGGTTCTTTGTTGGAGAGATCAGTTTGGCATATGTGCCCACACAGGAGAAATTTGTGGACCTTTTCAAAAAGGCTCTACTGAAGGAGAAGTTTGAAGCTTTCCACAAAGGCTTACTTTATTTTGTGGATTGATTTCTTTCCACATAGCTTGGTACTTCCTTATGCCTAAATGCAAGCTGCTTATTCACCACATCACTCCCAAGGGCAATTTGTTGATATATTTCAATAGTTATGTGTGTGAACACACTTAGGACTTTCGGGGCACTTTTTTCCCTCTTTAGGAAGTTTTTTCCCCCAGCTTCTATATATGCCTATAACCCTAATGGGGTACTTATCGTTGTGCATTCCCTTGGTAATTCATTCATTGTTGTGTTGTGCTCCAAGCTTCTTCTTCCTTGTGCTATTCACGTGCTTGTGCAATCCAATTCCTCTCTGGTAACTGCAAGGGGTTTTCATTATCTCATTCAATGTACCTATAGTAGCCTTTTCCCATCACAAAATTCTTCATTCTAAACTTGCAAGCATGAAATTTCTTCTTGTCCAACATAATGCTCATAACTTAAGTCATTCCATCAACATTCTTCTCTTTTACAACAGTTTACAATATTGGCAAAACACTAGAAGCAATAATGCTGCTCAAATACTATCATATTGTGATTTGGTTGTTTGTATTAAAAAAACATAGTTTTTTTGTTGGAAGTGTGGAAGGTCCAATAAATTAATCATATGCTAAATCCAAGATCTTCCAACATTTAACCTTAGAACATTACACACTTTAAGTGTGATCAAGAGAGATAAATGACAATAGAGAGATAAGAAGACAATTATGAAAGTGCAATAGCTTAATGCTACTAGACACATTAGTAAGAAAAATATCAACTAAAATGTGTGTATCATACAAAAATTGATTAATCTAAGATGAATCTAAGTGCAATAGGGTGTCTAAGAGGTGTAATGTGAGTGGATATATGAAAAAATAAGGATATAGACTATTCCAAATAGTTAAAGCAGTACACCCTAAACAAAAAATTAGGAAGACTAGCAACAATCATTCCTTCTAGCGTTGACGTAATAGAAATAGGCCAGATACAACAACTACAACACAAGTAGAAGCTCGAGAATCAACATTCACATGATTAATGTGTGAAGAAGAACATAGGTTGTCTATCTCCAAAATCCTTCAAATTTTCATGTACTCCTCCTCCTTAAGTCCTCGAGTTCTCCTTGAGTCCTCAAGCTCTCCTTGAGTCCTCCTAGCTCATCACCTAAGAGCTAGATAAAATAGCTTATAAAATGATTGATCCTTGATCTAGATTGATCGATGAGGGTGACTAATGAAGCTCTTCTTATATACCATGGGCTAGGAACTCCAATAAAGCAAGGTGCCTTGGGATAAGCTACACAAATCCAACAAAAGCCTAAGTAATCATTTTTTTGGAGGGGGTGCCTAGATTTTGGGGTGCTTTTGAGGTTGCTTTTGCTAAAGAGTACATGAAAATCATGATGAAAAGCAAAATTAGGGCTAGGCTTTTTGAGATTCAAATTTGAAACCAAATGGTAAAGTGTTATATATCCTTAGAAAGATCTCTTAGACTACTTTCCAATGGTGCAATAAAATTTCTTCTCACTTTTGACAAATTTTTGGCTATTTGATCCTCTATGCATCTTTTTCTTTGAATTCCTATCATCACTTCCATTGATTTAACTCCAATGGAGACACCTAACATTATAGGTGTCCAAAAGATGATGTTCTTGTGTTAAAATTTCATAATAGCAAAGTTGTAGAAGGGCATTTGTTAGGGGATGGGCTCTGCAAAGATGCATGGGTATACATGCAAACCTATGGCATTGGCTCTCATCCTATTAGAGATCATGGAAACTTGGATCTTTGTTGGAAAGGAAAGCTATTTTGCTTCAAGAATCTCAAAGTTTCTGGGACTGCTTCCATTGTACAACATGTTTTACAATGTCAATCATGAAATTGGAAAACTCAAACAAAATGAGATATCAAATCAATTTTAATTATTACTCTTTAATATTGTTTGGTTCTTGACTTCTTTTCTTTATTTGTCCTATTCAAATATGTTTTATTTTTTTGCAAATATATTTCCGTCTACCTTAGTGGAGGAGCAAGCACTTCATAGTCTTACAGGTACTCTCCAAGCATTGCATGTAGATGTTGGGTCACTAGTCTTTCCACATGTAATCTCCCCCCATGCAATCTAATTGGAAAGTCCAAATATAGAGTTATTATATCCAAATATAGAGTTACAATGAGGGCAGTCGGTTTGAAAAGAAGGCATGTGAGTAAAAAGTTACTCACTTTTATGGATAGCCTTAGCTTTTATTTACAAAAGTCATGTTCTATAGTGATCCTTATCTCAACCACTAATTTTATGGATTTCTAAAAAGAACCCTCTATATAGGTATTTTATTTGCAAAATATATGAAAATTATAATTTCTCTTATTAGTATCCAGATACATCCAAATAAATCCATGCCCATCCATGCCCTCATGAACCTTCAGCTGCTATATCAAAACACAAAGCACATTAAAATCTCAATAAACTTCAAAAGTTAATATTCCATAAGTGATAACATGCCCTTGAGTTGGAAAACCAATTGACCTTAGTTGATAAGAAATAAAATAAACATGGATAGCCATTCAAATGTTTCATCACTAAACAAAAAAGACATAAGCATGTTCCATGTTAAAACACATGCATGGAAATGTTTGTTTGGAGATTTCAATTATTGTGATTGTGAATGATATGCAAAAATTAAATGATCATAATGAGGAATTAGTGAAGTCTTATGAATCCACTGTGCTTCTTCTATAGAATGATCTTTAAAATTTACTAAATATCTATGATATTGAGTACATGTACATGTAGTGGTTACATCATTATCAATTATTTTATCAAGAATTAAGATTTTTAATGCCTCTTCAAGCAAAGAAGGATCATCAAAAATAGGATTTAGTGGTATAGTGTCTTTGAATGGTTTTAGTAAACTAATATGAAAAGATTCATGTATGTTCCAATTATATGGTATATCTAATCTAAATGAATTTTCATTGATCTTTTGAATAATGTGAAATGGACCATAATAGTGTGGTGCAGGTTTAACTTTAGGATGTTGCAAAATATTTTTCAAATGTCGTTTAATGATACATAACCATTATAAATCATTTTCATTAAATTCTTTTGCTAACTTTTTCTTATTACATTACGAGTTTAACATTCTTGACTTTTCCTAATGTGCTCATGAACTTCATGAAGTATAAAAATGTGAACTTGAGCAATAGAATCAGACATAGGCATATCCATTTGAGTGAGTGGCATGGGAATGGGAAGCCTTTTGCCATAAACAATTTCAAAAGGGTCACACTCATTAGTTGTATGTGTTGTGTTATTGTAAGCAAATTGAAGTAATAGTAAATTTTCATCCCTATTAGTGGGGCTATCTAATATATAACAATGTAATAAATCAATAATAGTTTTACATGTAACTTCACTTTACCCATTACTTTTAGGATGAAATGCAGAACTTAAATCTATTTCGGAACTAAAGTGCTGAAATAATGCAACCCAAAAATAATTGCAAAAATGAACATCATGATCAGAGAACATAAATTATGGGAAACAATGATGTGGGAAAATAATTGAATAAACAAATTAGTAGCCTAAGGTGCAATCAAGTTCTTCTTACATGGAATGAAATATGCATATTTATTAAACCCAATATCCAAGTCATGTCATTGTGAGATGAATTCATAGGAAGAGCAATAATAAAATCCATAAAAATATGTTCCCATGTTTCATTGGGAATGGGTAGCGCCATTAAAAATCCAAATGTTTTACCATGATGACGTTTAAGACGCTGACACACAATCCATTGGGAAACATAATGTGCAATATATTTTTTCTGTATGCGACCAAAAGAAGAAATATTTACAAGCAAGTGTTGTGCTTTGTATGCCCATATGTCCCATATAGGGTGGTTCATGCATTTCCTTCATAATAAAATCTATAAAATCTTGATTCGTGCATAATTTGTGTTGAAAATATATAAAAAAACCATTATGGAATGCATAATGTTCATCACTTTAAGATGGAAAATTGTTGAAATCATTCCATACATGAAAAATAAAAATCCAATGCATAGTTAAGAATCATGTCATGAAATGAATGAATATGAATGGCAAAAATATTATGGACAAAAATAGAATGTAACTATGATTATGGAAAATAACTTACAACATCTGCAATATATATTAGCTTTACCAGGTTGATATTGAATCATAGGCCGAAAAGTTTGAATAAAAGAAGCCCATTTCATATGTCTATAAAAAATCAATGTTTGATTTTTAATAAATGTTTAATAGCTTGTTGGTTTGTTTTAATCAAAATCTCAAAACCCATAAGGTAGTGTTTCCAAATCCTTAAAGCATGCACAACAACTAAAAGTTCCTTATCCAAATCCGTAAAGCACGCACAAGAGCTAAAAGTTCATTATCATACATATTGTAATTATTTTCAAAGGGCTTAAGTTTCCTACTCTCAAACGTAATGGGATGATCATTTTGCATTAAAATTACACCTGTATTTGAGTCACTAGCATCTATAACTACATGAAAAGGTTGTGTGAAATTAGGTAATTGCAAAATAGGTGCATGTGAAAGTGCATATTTGAGTTTTTCAAAAGATTGTTGATGTGCTAGCTTGCATGCATATTTCACTTTCTTTTTCAATAATAAAGTAAGGGGAAGGGCTAAATAGAAAAAACTTTTAACAAAATTTCTATAAAAACTAGCCAACCCAAGAAAAGAATGTATATCATTAATTGATTGAGGTACAAGCCATTCTACAATTACTTTGATTTTCTTTGGGTCTTCATGCACTCCTTGACTAGAAATTATATGCCCTAACAATTCTAGTTTACTTTGGAAAAAGTAACTTATCTCATGATTAGCATAAAGTGTGTTCTGATGTAGTAAACCAAAAAATATTTCTAAATGCTTCTTATGGTCGCTTTCATTATTACTATAAATAGGTATATCATCAAAGAAGACATGAATGGAAGCTTGATAATCAAGGAAAATATTATTCATGATACATGAAAATGTAGCATGAGCAATTATAAGTCCAAAGGCCATTACCATAAACTCATAAAGGCTAGTTTGAGTCCTAAAAGCAATCTTGTAAATATTCCTATGCATCATATGTTTCTGATGGTAACCAGATTTGAGATCAATCTTACTAAAGATACATGCTCCATGAAGTTTATCCGTAAGTCGTCTATCCAAGGAATAGGGTATTGTTAGAAGACACTTTTTTGGATAAAAACGATAAATTGTAAAATTAGATTTATGTATTTTAGAAGGATTGGATGGATGTAAAAATGAAGAAGAGTCTTCTTCATTAGAAGGATTAAATTATGTAATTTTTTTATCATTATTAGAGCTCTTAAATGTATAGAAAAGTGACTTGAAAAGTCTAGAGAACTTAATTTCAAGTGGGAAATATGACACTTGAAAAGGTATATAAGTCAATTTGTGACTTATTTTTGGGATGAGTCATTGGTATGGACAAGACTTGAATGAGAACTTAAGAGCTCTTATCTTTCACTTCTAATCTCGTCAATTGAGTTTCATGGTGGTTTGTTGATGAATATAGGAGTGTTTTCCTTGGATTTGTCTTGTTAATCAGCTGTTCTTTGAGTATTACATGATAATAGAAGTTCTTTTCTTCATTTTCTATCTTCAATCTCATGATATTTGCTGAAGAAGTTGACAGTGTGTATTCTGTCAAAATCACGATTGTCTCCTCTTGATGACATAGGTATTGAAATTAACTTTTGACTTCATATTGTTAATTTATATGAAGATGGCATGAGTTAGTCACAAGAATCATCTCAAAAGATTATTTATAGCTCAAGATATATGAAACCCTAGTATGCCACATAAAATTTTCACTCAAAAGATTATTTATAGCTCAAGATATATGAAACCCTAGTATGCCACATAAAATTTTCATGAAATCTCTCTTGAAGCTAAATTTGTTGACAAATCTTGGATATCATTTTAGCAAGGCAGATTCTTCTTTATTTGTAAGAAGAACAAATCAAAAGTTATCTACTTATGTGTCTATGTAGATGACATCATCATTACAGGGAATGATGCTAATGGCATCAAGCAGGTTAAGGCTCAACTAATGGAAGAATGTAAAATCCGTGATCTTGGTTTATTAACCTACTTTCTTGGCTTAGAGCTTGTGTATATAGATTTTGGTATATTTATTACTGAAAGGAAGTATATACATGATATGTTGGTAAAGTTCAAGATAGAGAACACTAAATGTGCAGGTACTCCTATGAAAATCAATCATAAGCTGAGTTCTCATGAAGGAGAACTACTTGATGATGTTACAAGTTATCAGCAACTTGTGGGAAGTCTCAATTATGCTACTCTAACAAGAGTAGACATTGCCTATGGATTAAGTACATTGAGTCAGTTTATGCATGCACTAAGTGTAGCTCAGTGATGAGTAGCACCTCCTTTAATGTCAATCCGGGAAGACGTGAGGATGGTATGAAGACCTCGAGCAAGTGGAGGCACAAGTGCGTGAGTGAGAAGCACACTAACATGCACACACATACACATACACGCGCACACACGGCAAGTCAAAGAGTGAGAAGCAATGGAGTTCTTAGATTACTTTCAAAAAGCTCTTACGAGTTCATATCAATTACAAGCTAACCTCAAAAATGAGCTCTCTAGCTCTATTTATAGTTTTTTACTAGGTTTTGGCCGTGTCCAGACCTAGTGTCCGGCCTAGTTAAAAATTAGGTTCTCTACCCTATTTGGAGGTTCAAACGAAGTCTAAAAAATGTGGAAACCGACAGGTAGGTACTTCTAAAGCTCCTCAAGCTCAAGGACTCCTTGGCTTGCACAAAATGGAGCTACAAAAATATGAAATGGTATTTACAATGGTTTTTAGTGATGAAAATCACTATTTTTGTAGGGTTTTCTATTAACATTTTGACATACATTTCCTGGAGCTCCCTACTTGCTCCTTCTCCTTGTGTGTCCACCTCTTTTATATGCGTTAGTGTCCTGAAAAAATATTGGCCTACTTGCCAGATCGTCGTTGACTGCTCTGTCTGCTTGTACTTTCTCTTCTCTCTGACTCCCTTCGTAAGCTTCCTTGCCTGGTGAGTCCTTCAGTTCCAACACCCCCCCTCTCTCGCGTCTGTCATCCCTGACAGACCCTTGTTGGGTGGGTCGTTGGATGTAGTACTCAACAACATCTTGTGCTAAGTGATGTTCTGCAATCCGCAACCCTTTGGCCAAGTCCGTGAGTAGAGCATCCCAATCTACCGGCCCGGGAACCTCTGGATGTGGTATACGTAACTTTTCTGAATGAAGAGCTTGTTCCACTGCAAACAACTGCAATAAATGTGATGGTCTGGGAATGAATATCTCTGAATGATATTCCCAGAATCCCGTGACAAACATTTCTTCAAACGTCTGTTTGAAGCAGGATGGTAGATACTTGATACGCGCGTGCCATGCATATACAACCTTAATAGATGGTGTTGCGCTCATGTCGTAGACAAGGTCCTGATTACCTTCATTAAATCCAAGAGCTGACAGATGAGGTTCCTTGACATTATTGAAGGTCCTGAAGGTGACCAACATGAGTTCAAAAATTTTAAGGCACATTTGGGCCATGACATCTGGTACATTTTTAAACCTGACCCCCCAATGCCGAATCGTCGAGATCATATATCCTATGGTAGGTTGGCCTTTAGGTGGTGCTAAGTAGACATAATTGAGCCATTTCTCGCATCCTTTGGTTGTCAGCACAGTTTTTGTGTATTCCGGCCATGACCTTCTTCGAAAGACAGGGCAGTAGCATGGGTTGTATTTGATGTACAAAGGCATGTTATTCCATGTTCTTACCATCTCTGGGTAGGTTTCCAATAGACGAATCCTCCACGTCGGTTGATGTATATTGCCCTGCTTGGCACTTGCTGGGATGTCATCCGGTGCAAACTGTGTAGCCAAGGTTGGTTCTTTTGAGGTGCGGTGCTTGATTTCGGCATTGTAGTCCGCCATTAGGACACAGAAAGGAACATACAAATCGTCGGATGTGCCGATCCACCTATGATGGGAGAGGTTTCGAAAGTACTCCGATTTTATAACTACCTCTTCCAATCGTGACATTGACGCTATCTGAACTTCCACTCTATCATCATGGTTTGTGGCCACTTTCTCTAACCTCTGCATCCATTCAGGAGCCTCTATCTCGATGGTGTCCATGCCTTCTTCTGTTTGCTTGCCACCTGGTGCAGGCATGGGAACATATGGATCTTCGAATGTTTCCTCTATTTCAATGGGCACTAAATCTTCAGGCTCGGGCTCTACCAGGGGAGAGGGTTGACGCTCGTATTGCATGACTTTATTGTGTAATTCTTCGAGTTTTGCGTTTAGTTTTGCAACTTCTTCCGATGTGTCGACTGCGGCTAGGACTTTGCTTGGTGACTCCTGTTGAGTTGCCAGTTGCTTGAGTAGGTCATCTCTTTCTCGTTCTAATGCTGCATGGGCCTCCAGGAGGTCGGCATGGGTTTCTAACACAATTTGCATATTCTCGGAGGGAATGGCCTTGAATTTTTCTGGGTCGATTTCCTGCGAGGAACCCTCCATTGCTGCTTCCAAGTTCTCTTCATTCTGTTTCTGCAGTCGTTTATTCTCTTCGAGTGTTGTAGACATGTGTTTTCAGAGGAGGGCCAGATTGCGTCTGAGCTTGAGGTTCTCCGTTATTTGGGAGTGTAGCAATTCATCCATATGTTGCCTTTCTTCTGCATCTGACTAGGGTGGATTGGCTACTAACTGTTCATGTTGTTCCTGTAAAGTGGCATGCTGTTGTTGTAGTAGCCGCTTTTCCCTTTCGAGATCAATGAATCGTAGTTGAAGTTCCTCATGGCTTTGAAAGAGTCGCGTATGTTGGTTATCAAGATGCTGGTAGTGCTGTTGTAGTTGCGACATACACTGATACATATTATTAAATACATTATTAATAGGGGTGGATGCGGGAAGGGTGTTGAATGCAGAAGGGAAGGGAAAGGGGAAGGGGAATGGAAGTGTGGATGCGGTGCTGGAAAATGGTGAAGTGGGAGGTGGGGGAATGGGAGATGGTGGGTGTAGGGGGGAGGGAGTGTTGTATATTATTGAACAATGCATTGCTAAAGTGTTATATTATTAATGTATTAATATGTTTTTGATGTTTCTGATATAGCAGCTAAAGGTTCGTGAGGAGCGTGCAAGGCGTGAAAGGGCGGACATCAATAATCCGAATAATTATTATTTAGCTTGTAAATAAACCTGCGTAGAAGGTTCTATTGTTAGAAAAGTAATGGTTAGAATAAGGGTCGTTGTAGACCGCAGTTTCTGTTATTCAAAGTAATGGCTTTCTGTAAAAGTTACTAACTTTTAGTTTCACGCCTACTTTTTGAAGCCGCCCTCATGTAACCACTATTTTCGACGTAATCAAAAGTCCTATAAATACATGCACTCTGTGGACTGTCGAAACAGAGTGCATGGGGGGAGATTGCACCCAATCTGCGTACTTTCTCGTCTCTTGTTGCCTCTATTTTCTGTGTGTTTTTCTGCGTCCGTAATCTCTGTATGCGCGTGAGCAAGATCCTGACATTGACTCTGGTATCTGCCTTGTTGAGGGTATGGCTGAGGGTACGTCTGCGTAACTGCTTGCTTATTGTAGGGGCAATCTTGCGCGGGGTGATTGGCGTATCTTCGTTCTATGGTGCAGTACTGGCTACTAGGATTAACTTGGGGTTGAGCCATAATGGAACAGACATTCGCCATATGGTCGCCTCCACAAGTATAGCATCTTTTCACAGGGGCGAACCTTGGAATTTGTTTGCTAGAGACACCTAGTTTTTGTGCCACTTTCTCAGCGAGTTCCTCAATTGATGTGGATTGCATGGAAGAGCGGCTAGAGGCACTATCTGAATCTTTGTAGATTTTGGAAAGCTCTAGTTCTTCCCCTAGGTTATCCTCGATGTCAATGCACATGCGTACACACTCTTCTATGGTCCTAGGGTCCTTCAAGTACACATATGATCTCAGTTTGGTACTTAGCAATCCATCCAAGAATAAAGCCACTTGCTTAGCTGATGTGGGTAACTCAGGGACAGGGCATCTCTCCAGGTATTGCCTAAATCTTCTTCCAGCAAGTCTCACGGTCTCTTGAGGGGTTTGCTTGAAGCTGTGAATCAGCGAGGAAGTGTTATGTCTTATGCCACTTTTAGAGAATTCGATAATGAATGCCTCTAGAAGTTGGTCTATGCTCTTGAACTACCTCTCGTTTAGTGGTTGAAACCATGTCAGGGCAGTGTTCCTAAGGGTTAGACCAAAGGCATTGTACTGCATGAACAGATCTTCAACTTGTTCAGCTCTCAAGACTTGCCTAAACTCAGCCACATGATCGTATGGATCTCCAGTGCCATCGAAGTAGTTCTTCATGGACTTAACTAGCTGAGTCGGTCTCAAAGTCCTCGTGTGCTCTCTAGGTCTTGGTAGAGGGAACTCATCCGCATTTCTTTGATTCCTGGGAGCTCTAAGTACCTAAGGTTCTACTCTATTTGTTTCTGTCCTCGTTCTTTCTCTGCCCCCTGGGTTGGCAAAGCTTACTTCTGGCCTATCTCTACTTCTGTCTCTTTGAGTTCCATGAGCTTGGGATGTTCCAGCTCCAGGGTGACCATAGGACACATTCGATCTTGGTTGGGGGAAAACGAATTCACCCTTCCAAGTGTAAGCATGTCTATCATGTTCTGTAACCACAAAGATCCTCTCTGAAGCATGATCTAAGTAGGTCACTCTGCCTGGGCTATCTGGATCTTTAAACTCATAGATCATGATTGTTCCTACATCATTTGGCCGATCAGATTTATACCTCCAAAAGGCTTCGTCAGTCTCTCGGTTCAGAAGCAGATCTATACTCTTGTTGTCTTGGGGAACCCACTCGGGATTGAGGATTCTAGTAAGAACAGATTTTCCTCGAGGGGTCCTAAGCTCTATACCCCAGTTTCCTTGCTCCAGGTCACCTAAATCCGCTTCTGAGATCACATTCCCAAATTCATATGTCCTATCTAGGTGACTGGTGACTACATATATTGTCCCTTCCTTGTCTAGGTATGCTCCGTTTTCAAACTTGACAACTGGGTGCTCTAGTCCTATGTATTGGTCAGGGTTTTTAATCTGGACCACGGATCTTCCTAGGCCGTCCTCATAGATGCTAGCACCTAATCGATTGGTCCTAAGGTATTCCAGCTGCGTCTTGTAGGGGCCTTCCACCCTATACAGATATGGCACACCTGAACTTCCTGTAGGTCTTTCCATCCCTTGAGACATCTCTGATTCACTAGTCTTAGAGCTAGGGTAATGCGAGTGGTGGCTCAACTGCTGGGCCCAAGACCTAGCAGTATGATTCACGCTAGCCTCTGAAGACCTAAGACTTTGTCTATCCCTTACTAGATGCCGTCCTGACCTAAGGTTCATATGCCTATTTAAGTGGACCCTATTTTGCCCAAGTACAACCTCGTTGTTGAGTTCTTTTGTACCAATTATTGGATTCCTTCTTATGTTGATTATCGTGTTTATGGTCTTGTCTGATATCACGTCGTCAGGTATACTTGAGTGTATTTCCACACTTGAAGTTGATTGTTCCACGTTACGTTCTTTTTCCTTTAAAGTTCTCAACCGTACAAAGATTATGTTGTTAGCTTGAACTTGAGTATTTAGGTGGTCTTCACTTGATAAATGCCTATCGCCGCCCTGGCCTACTCCTATCACTAGTCGTTCTTAGCCTCAGCTAGGAATTGATAGAGGGAGTTGAGAGTTTCCAACCTTTTGTTTTCATCTTGGTTGCCCTTGAGTGCCTAGGAAGCGCGTTCCCAAGCCTGCACTTACTCTTGCTTAGAATGCCCTTCGATGCTCTCACTGGATTTGTAAGAGTTCCAAAGTTAGCTCAAGACTTAAATTCCAAAGACAGAACCAATTACTTTCATTCATGTAACACAAACACCAATTTGCACTATGATTTTTTGGAAAACCATTCTAGAGATCCCTGAATTTTATTCCCCCTGGGTATGGTCACTTCAAAATACCCTATCTAATAATCTTGATCTTAATTTAACCATAACCAGTGGAAGTTTTGGTTGTACTGGACACGAGCTTTCCAACAAGACAAGAATCACAGCAATTGGATTTTGTATGACAAAGTTATGCCAGTTCAGGGTTCTGGTGCTAAAACAGGGTTCAAACAGGCTGACAGATCATAGGATTTTTCTCAAAAACACATGTGTAGGGACCTCACAAATCACTAATGACTCTCTAATTATGCCCAAATTCCCCAAGGACTTGGAAAAATTAACCCTAAAATTTTGGCCGGAAAGCCTGTCAATCGCGATCGACAGGTTTGTCAATCGCGATTGACAGAGGTGTCCGTCGGGGCCTGTCGGTCGCGATCGACACGTCAGTCGCGATTGACAGTGTCAATCGCGATCGACAGAGTCGGTCGTGAGTGCTGTCAATCGCGATCGATGGTGTCAATCGCGATCGACACTTTTTCTGGGATTTTCACCGTGATTTCAGTCAATCGGGGATGTGTCAGTCGCGATGGACACGTGGCTATGCGAAAAAGTCAATCAATCGTTGAAATTAAGTCGTTCGCGATCGACGGTATCAATCGCAACTGACGGAGGTGTCGATCGTGGCTGTCGATCGTGGCTATCAGTCGCGATCGACGGTGTCAATCGCGATTGACAGGGTCCTACATGGCAGTCAGTCGGTCGTGGGGTCTGTCGTTCGCGATCGACAGGTCTGTCGATCGCGATTGACAGGGTCTGTCGATCGTGGCTGTAGATCGCGATCGATGGTGTCGGTCGCGACTGACAGAGAAACATGGAATTTTTCAATTTTGTTTAGTGATTTGCAATGTGCTCTTTGTGCTGGTCCTAGTGATGCACTTAGTTTTACCAATTGGTCGAATTTTCTGTCGATCGTGATCGACAGAGATCGGTGACACACAGACAGTTTCTGAGTTTTCCGTACCTGCGCAGCGTGCTGGAGATGATGATGCAGCAAGTACCTGCAAGAAAGCTCAAAAAACATGCAAAAGCACAGCACATAAGTCGCTCTCTCGCTCTCTCTCACAAGTGGAATGATGGAAATGAGGTGGAGAAGGTGATATGATCAAAAACTGAAAATTTTCACGATGATGGAGATGGAGGTGGGAGATGGTGATGATGATGATGGTGATGATGGTGGTGAGGTAAGAAAGAGAAAAATAAGAGGAGTGAAGAAATTACCTACAACGCCAACGTCTCAAATCTACGTCTTACCATCACACGCTCGTCCTCAAAGCTCGATCCCCGGCAACGGCGCCAAAATTTGGTGTAGCTCAGTGATGAGTAGCACCTCCTTTAATGTCAATCCGGGAAGACGTGAGGATGGTATGAAGACCTCGAGCAAGTGGAGGCACAAGTGCGTGAGTGAGAAGCACACTAACATGCACACACATACACACACACGCGCACACACGGCAAGTCAAAGAGTGAGAAGCAATGGAGTTCTTAGATTACTTTCAAAAAGCTCTTACGAGTTCATATCAATTACAAGCTAACCTCAAAAATGAGCTCTCTAGCTCTATTTATAGTTTTTTACTAGGTTTTGGCCGTGTCCAGACCTAGTGTCCTGCCTAGTTAAAAATTAGGTTCTCTACCCTATTTGGAGGTTCAAACGAAGTCTAAAAAATGTGAAAACTGACAGGTAGGTACTTCTAAAGCTCCTCAAGCTCAAGGACTCCTTGGCTTGCACAAAATGGAGCTACAAAAATATGAAATGGTATTAACAATGGTTTTTAGTGATGAAAATCACTATTTTTGTAGGGTTTTCTATTAACATTTTGACATACATTTCCTGGAGCTCCCTACTTGCTCCTTCTCCTTGTGTGTCCACCTCTTTTATATGCGTTAGTGTCCTAAAAAAATATTGGCCTACTTGCCAGATCGTCGTTGACTGCTCTGTCTGCTTGTACTTTCTCTTCTCTCTGACTCCCTTCATAAGCTTCCTTGCCTGGTGAGTCCTTCAGTTCCAACACTAAGAAAGCCTCATATGGAAGCTGCAGAAAGGGTGCTTAAGTATCTTAAGGTTATAATGAATGAAGGATTGTTCTGTTCCTTCACTTCTGACATAGACATAAAGATGTATTCTGATGCAGATTGGCCTGGCTCCAAGGAGGGTAGGAGGAGCACTTCAGGGTACCTATCCTTTGCACGTTCAAAGCTTATATCATGGTCAACAAAGAAGCAACCAACTGTGGCTTTATCTTCCACAGAAGCAAAATATAGAGGTTTGGCAAATGCAACTCAAGAAGCTATGTGGCTTAAGCAACTATATGCAAATTTAGAGATACACTCTCACACTCCAATAATCTTTGGAGAAAACACTAGTTCAATTCATTTGGCTGATAACCCTGTATATCATACAAGGACTAAGCACATTGAAGTGCACTATCATTATGTGAGGGATAAATTGATTAGTAAGAAGATTCAACTCTCTTATGTATCAACTCATTTACAATGTGCGGATATACTCATAAAGTCATTGGATGGAACAAAGATGAACAGATTCAAATTGATGATTGGTTTGCAGGAAATCAAGGAGGAATGAAGACCAAGCATGTTAGGCTTGAGTGGGAGTTGTTGATGCAATTAAAACCAAGCCCACATACTTGGTTGATTAGCTCATACTTGATTTATTGACATAACTTATGCAAGGCTTCATATGATCAACCTCTCGTATAAAGTTCTTCACATTTACCTTTGTAAAAGTAGTACACATCCATGTGGAGTTAGGAAGCTCTAAAATCATGACTCATTTAGTTGTTGATTGATGAGGGAATCTATCCTATACTTTAGGATCCACTTTTAGGTAGAGCTTTGAATTTGAATTCAAACTTTGGCTCCAAGTACAACTATAACAAGAGGATCAAAGACCCGCATGCATCTCAAGCCCATGAGATCAATTTGAGGGAGATTCATTGTGAAGTGAGAGCTTATCTCATAGCTCATTCACCCCTCACATAATGAGTAAAGTATGATTGCCAATGACATTTTATTTGTAAATGATTTAATACATATTTTATCATTACATTCTCGTTTCACTTCTCTGCTATAACTCCATTAGAATAGTGATCTTCTCAGAGCTTGTTCTCAGTGCATGATTAGTCATTTGTCATGTTTTAAAGCATGGTAGATTCAGCATACTGTCTAGTACATTTCTAGATAATCTCATTAGCATTGCTTCTCAGGATGGTGAGATATTAACTCATATTTTCTCATTGGTCTGTTGACTGTTGAACCCCGAAATTGTCGAGATGGTCTTATGATTTGCTAAACATCTTTCTCTATGTGTATTCCATCATTTTTTATGAAATCACTCATGATTGATAGCTTGATAAGCTAACTAGAGTTTTCTAAAAGGAATTAAGCCAATTGTGGATGTGCTCAGAGAACCATTCAAAACATTGAACAGGTGTAGAAACAAAAATAGTAAGTTTTTTGTTCTTGGATCAATTCCTACGTATCTGTTTTAATCCATTTGATTACTGGATCATGTTCCAAGCAACATATATGCTTATTTGTGATAATTAGCTAGCTAAAGAGGCCCACTACACTCTTTAGCAATCATTCTTAGTAGGTGTGAAGCAGGATCTAGCAACACCACTTCATCTCTTGAAGACTATCCACCATCTCCTCCAACACTAGTGAAGTATACTCTAGCAGAGGAAAACTTGGAAAAAACAATGGGAATATCTAAAGAATACTAAGGAGATCATCATCACCTTATGAAGATTATTTTGAATCATATGATTGGGATTACACCTATAATAAGGAACTAGAATTACAAGCATTGGATTTGGGTAATGGGAGAATTGAAATGGATGCAACAACCTTTATGTACATAAACAACAACTACATGTGAAATACAAAACCCCAATTCAAGACTACTCAAAAGATGACGTGGAGGAGATCAGTTTGTTAGAGATTGTACTCAACCACCTACATTAAGAATAGAGTGAGCCTACTATGAAGATTGTGATAGGGGTCACTTAATAAAAGATTGCCCTAGAAATCCTCAAAAACAAACCTCTAATTCCAACATCCCTTTGAAATCAGTAGAAATTCTTGAGAACATGAAAGAGGAACTGTTGTAGAGCAAAGAGAGCACAAGGCAGAGAAAAAGAAGGACCCCAAAATTTTTCCGATTTGGACACCTTATTTTTGTATCATAATCATTTTGTAATATATTTTTCGATGTAAATGCACTAGAGGAGTCCTCTAGATGCATCCCCACAGAAGATTAGAAGCTTACCCATGTAAATTAGTAGGAAATTAATCTTTTAGTGAATAAAGTGCCGGTCTCTTGTGTGAAAGGACCATTTTTAGGGCACATGTATATAAGTCAATTTGTGACTCTTTGTAAAGACTTTCTGCCATTGTGAGAATCAAGAGCACAGGATTTCGAATTTGTGTCTTCTCCACTCTATATCTTCTTCTTTGTGAGCTTGTATGCATGTGTGTTGCTTGGAAAGAGTTTTAGGAAGTGTTGTCTATCCATGAAAGCGTTTGTTTGTTGTGGTTAAGGTGTGTGTGAAGTGTAGGAAGTGCTAAAGTGTAGGAAGGTCATTCCCATGACTCAATATTTTGCTCATAACTTGAAGTAGAAGCGTCAGAATTGAGTGAAAATACCACCATTGGATGCGTCTTCTTGAGAGCTTTGAAAGGCATATGCTATTTGCTATATTTGGAGTTCAGAGTTGAGAGACAAACTCAATTTACTGTTGGCTGCTGCACCAAGTATCGCGACACCATGACTGACAGTTGAAGCTTGTTTGGATTAGCCTTTGCCTTGTTTGCACTCTTTGAGAAACACATTTGCATTGATCGTCATTTGAATGCATGTCCTCATACACTCGGCTAGGTTTTGATACTCATCGGATTGATAATTAAAGCGTGAATCCCCACTATATGCACTTGAGGGGGATTGAGGTATAGTCTGTTTCTCCACAAGTCCCTAAGTTGGTTCTTAGGTACACAGGAACAAAATGAGACAATTCCCATACAAGTAATAATAAGAGCAAGAACAAGAGAACAAAAATCAATAGCAAGAGAAGAAAAAAATGAAGTAAAAAAGAATGGTTCATGGAAGGAGAGAAGGGCAAAACAAAAAGCTAAATGGGAGAAAAAACTCGAGGAAGTTGAAAAAGGAACACAAAGTGGAAGGGTTGTACATCACAAAACCAAGACTTAGAACCCATCCTGGAGAGAAAAATATCTAAAGATTTGTACACAATAATCCAAGCTTACAAAGGAAGAATAAAAAAAGGGCCCTAGTGAAATAGCCCATGAAAAATTATACCCTTTACCTGAATTGGAAAAAGAAAGGATGGAACTTTGCAAAGAAGTAATTGTAATAGGAAAAATACAAGGAAAATCCAAAACACCTCATGAATAGGAAGAAAGGGAAATGAAGAAACAACCAACTAAGGAAAACCAATTGTTGAAAATGCAAGTCAAATTGCCAAACCATTGCAGGTTGCAATGTCATTGGACATTGGAAGAATTGATTCAAGAAAATCCTGATCTTTAGAGTTTCATCATAAAACCAACGGAAATCTTTGATAAATTAGAAAACGAACCAATTCTACAAATACCAATAGACAAAATAGGAGGATAATGTGAACGTGAGGAAGGAAATACTATACTTTTGGTTCATTTTGGTAATAAGCAAACAAAGGCCATTTTGGATAGTGGAGTAGGTGTAGCCATCATGACCAAAAGAACTTAGGAAAAATGGGGAGTTGAAACACTTCACTCCACCAAAATCAGACTTCAATTGGCATACACACTTTTGCAATAGTAGAATTTCAACAACTCACTTCATATGAGATTATATTGGTAAGACCTTTTATGAGACAGATGCAAGTGGTTCAAGATTGGAGAAAAGACTATTTGTATCTACAAAACAAAGGAAATATTACTAAAGTTAATCTCAGAAGTGGAAATTATCATAATATACCTCCACAAGAATGGTATAAGGAGCATCGTGAACATGATAATATGACTGAATTTGATGAAAGTGGAGATAATGAAACTCCACTTTGGACTTGTGTTTCCACAAATAAGAAATTGCCAAAAAGATTCTTGTTAAGAAAGGAAGATTGCATAAATGAAAGAAACATAGAAGATAAAAGGTATAATCCTCAAAGATTTAATGATGAAGAATTTAAACCATATGGATGGAGTCAGATTCCTTCAACTTTAGATGTAACAAATAATGAACATGTAAGAGTAAACTTTCAAAATGAACAAGGCTATGATGTCTTTTTTGTGGGGTTAAGAATGATCAAAACAACGAAGGAAGAGGAAGCAATTCAAAGAAATGAAAATATTATAGGAATCCCTAATAAAAAGACATATTTGGAAGAAGTACAAGCTACAGATGCAATTAAGGATGAGATCTCAGGAAGTGTAGAAAAATAATAAACACAAAGAAGAATGGAAACAGCACTCTTGACCTAAGTATCAACTTAGGGACTTGTGGAGAAAGAGACTATACCTCAATCCCCTTCAAGTGCATATAGTGGGGATTCACGCTTTAATTATCAATCTGATGAGTATACAAACCTAGCCGAGTGTATGCGGACATGCAATCAAGTGATGATCAATGCAAATGAACTACTCAAAGAGTGTAAACAAGGCAAAGGCTAATCCAAACAAGTTTCAACTCACAGTCATGGTGTCACGATACTTGGTGGAGCAGCCAACAGTAAATTGAGCTTTTCTCTCAGCTCCAAACTCCAAATATAACGATAGGATATGCGTTTCGAAGCTCTTGAGAAGACGCATCCAATGGCAGTGATCTCACTCAATTCTGACACTCCTACTTCAAGTTATGAGCAAAATACTGAGTTGTGTGAAAATCTTCCTACACTTCAGCACTTCCTACACTTCGCACACACCTTAACAACAGCAAACAAACACTTTCATGGATAGACAACACTTCCTAACACTCTTTCCAAGCAATACACATGCACACAAGCTCACAAAGAAGAAGATACAGAGTGAAGAAAACACAAATTTGAATTTCTGTGCTCTTCTTTCTCACAATGGCAAAAAGTCTTTACAAAGGGTCACAAATTGACTTATATACTTGTGCCCTAAAAATGGTCCTTTCACACAAGAGACCGGCACTTTATTCACTAAAAGACTAATTTCCTACTATTTTACATGGGTAAGTTTCTAATCTTCTGAGGGGATGCATCTAGAGGACTCCTCTAGTGCATTTACAACGGAAAATATATACAAGTATGGTTATAATACAAAAATTGGGTGTCCAAATCGGAAAAATTTTGGGACCCGTCTTTTTCTCTGCTTTGTGTTCTCTTTAGCTCTACAACACTCTCCCCCTCTTTGTCTCTGTCGTCCCTTGACAGGCTTTACTTCTTGTCTTCAGTTTGTTGTTCGCATGCATTTTTTGGTCAATTTTGCCTGTTCATCAGTCTTGCATTACGTTTTAGTGGTCCTCTGATTTGTCCTGGTTGCACACATCGGACCCTGCTGTATTATTCAAGCCTGTTCACTTTCTTTTCCTTGCACGCAACCCTTGCTCAGTTTTGCCTGTTTATTAAACAGGTGTTCAGTTTTGACGGCCTCTTCTTAATTCTTGTTTTACATCCTCTGGGCCTGATGCATTTGTCTTGCTTGATAAGTCGGGTTGCCACGCACGCCACCAGTGGAAGGTATGAGGATGTGGTGCTTCAGTCTTCGATCTGGACCTGCCAAAGATCAAGAGGTTGAAGCACCCTAGTGGGTTGCGTCCTTTCCTTGGTGTGTGTGCCACTGCGGGGCTCTATGCAGAGATGGGTGTTGCACCCCTGCGGGGCTTCTTGCAGGATATATCTTCAGATGTTCCTTTTTAGTGAAGCTTCTTTCGTTGTCTTCTTCTTTTCTTCTTTTTTCTTGATTCTCCCTCAACATTGCCCCCCTCCTGGACTCTGTCGTCCCCGACAGGCTTTGACGAGCGACGGGCATATGTTCTATATATTTTTTGCTCTGTTTCATTAAGCAAATTGGCTTCACGTATCATTAATTTTTTCCATTGTTCTGCCTTTACACCGTCATTGGGTGGGTGTCTGTGATCTGCGAAGAAGCTAAGTTCGTATGCCACTAATCTGGCATTCAAATTAGATGACATCTTCAAAAAGACTTCTGAATCAATTTCAAAAAATCCAGTAAAGAACGCTTCTTCAAAAGTTTGCATATATGTACTTGGCGGAAACATCAATCTCGAATAATAAGCCATTATTGTCGGTCGGCTAGGCATAACAGATAGGTCAAAAATGAGGATCTCTGTGCCTTGATTAATACCAATGAAATTCAAAAATGTGTAGGTTGCATGCTTGAATACCTTCAACACTGTAAGTATCATACTGAGTATTTTATTTGTCATTTTGACAGTTAAGTCAGGTACTGTCGCATAATTCTGCAACCAAAATTCGATGGTTTTGACCATATAATCTTTCGTTGGCAAGTAATTATGTGGCGGGCTTGGAAGCAGAGGGTAATTCAACCACTTTTTATTTATAGCGCCATTTCTTTGCAAGTCCAAAAATTCTCTAGTATCCCTTCTGCGTGGTATAGGACAAAATGAAGGGTTTACCTGTAAGAAATATGGTGCTGCTTGCCAATGCACCCATAGTGTAGGATGTTTCTCCAAAAACTTTCGTCTCCAAACAGGTTGTGCAGCTTCGAATTCTTCTTGACTGTAGGCGAATGTGTCATGTTTAAAATTTAGCTGCTCGTCAGGACTTCTATTTGTAATTTTCTTTATATATTGTCTTGTTTTCTCTTTCAATAATCCGTACGGAATGTTGAAAGGCTTCATGATCTCTTCCAAGTCCTTACCTTTGATTTTGGCCTCCTTCATTACTTTGATTACTTCATTTTCAAAATTTTCCATCAATCGGGACACCACTAGTGCCCGTTCCTTCTTACTTATTTCTGCAGTGTATGGCATTGGATGATCATCATGTATATCCGCCATCTGCTCATGTATTGGAGAATTATAGATCGGGGGAGATAGAGGATGTACCTCTACCTCATCAGTAGGATTTTCCTTAGATGGCACTACTGGTGTCCCGATCATTGCGTTCTGGTTGATTTGGAGTTCTAATTGCTCTATTCGTTCAGTTTTGGCTTTGCTTTCCTGTAGGGCTGCTCTGAGCGCTTCTTTTGCTGCAAGCAATTCATTACCAATTTCAACGACATTGTCCATGTTTTCACTGTAGCTTGCTGCAAGTTTCCCATGTGCTGTATTCAACTGCTTTTTTAGTTCATTTATTTCTTGACTGTACTTCCGTTCCGATTCTTCTCGCACTTCGCGCTCTTGTCTCAGCAAATCTGCATGTTGTGCTAGCTGATCTCTTAATTCTTTTTCTTTAGTTTCGGATGCCTCCTGTTGTTCAATAGGTTGGTCATATAACAATGATTTCATCAATTCTTTATTCCTGCTTCGTAAAGTGTCATTCTCTTCCATGTACAACTTTAGCTGTGTCTCAAGTAAAGTGCTTCTAGCCTTCATTCTTTCTTTGTGAGCCTCGCTTGCATCATGTAATCTTTGTAAATCCGCGAGCTGTGCTTGGAGTTGGCGATGCTGAGTGATTAAGGTGTCATATTGCGTTTTGACTTCGAGCAACTCCGTGTTTTTTACTGCTATTTCCTTTTGGGCCTGGATTAATTGCGATGACAATTGTTCGCTCATTATTTGGAATTGACTTTTTTCTCTCATGGCTTTATCATAATCTGCATCTGTTGGTACAAGTCAAGCCTTCACATTTGGCTTGGACATCTACTTTAAAGATTATACATGAAGCGAAGACCATAGGAACTTATGCCTATGATTTCTTACCATTTTATCTCTTGTAAAAATATAAATGACTTGGCGTATTACGCAATCACGCCTAATTGATTGAAAGTCGTGAAAAAGCGGTTGATTGATCGAGAGAATATCTCAATCAACTTTTTTAGGTGAAAGATTTTTGGAGATTGATTTGAATTCTAATTCAAGTCATCACTCAATTCCTATAAAAGCTACAAGGAAAAATGTCGCGGTAGGTTCTTCACTCATCCCGAGGCATTACTGTATCAATCACTGAGTGTGTGAGGTCTACTTTATAGCCTACACCTCTGAGTACCATTGAGCTATGTTTATCATGCCAATGGGAATGTACATTTACATGATCTAATACAAATACTTACATTCATCTACTCTGTGATTCTCTGAGTCATCATCTTCAAGTCTGTCAACCTTGAAGAAGTATATCTCAGGATCTACTGAACCAAATCAAGTGATTCAAAGCTTGATAGATTCAGCTCAAAGCATACCACAAACATACAAAGTTTGAAGCAACTTGATTCAGTCAATTTCGAGAAATCAAGAAATTACAGTCAAAGTGCTCACTGTTGCAATTCTTATAGTAAACGAGTAATTTTTCGGTAGAAGAACGAAGTAGATCTCGCAGAGTAATGCGAAGCTTTGTATGAGAGATAGCTCACTCTATAGCTAGACATCTCTACTTTTAGTTGATCAATCTTTCCGGTGAAAAAGATATCTACACACAGTACAAAGTCTGACCGAAAAGAGGCTGTTTGAACTAGAGGAGTTTTTTCTTAAACTTCAGAAAGAGTTCAGTAAGTTAAGAAAGCTCACGTGTCACTTCCTTACTTCATGTATGTTCACTTGAAGTAATTATAAACAGAATTGAAGTTCATTCCGGTACAATTCCGGTACGATTACGGTGTCAGTCCAGTGGCAGTCCGGTGAAATTTCAGTGAAATTTTTTCCAGTAAAGTTAGAGCACAGTCTTATATTTTCCGCAAGACTCAGTCCTCATCGCGTTATCAAGGAGTAGAATCAGTGAAAAGGATCAAAGAGGGCTGGTGCAAAGCAAGATTAGCAGTACCAACTCAATCTTCTGAGTGCATCCAACCATCACTTCCAACAGTGGTATCAGAGCAAATAAAGTAATCATGGGTGATGGTTTTCCTTCATTCATTGACAAATTGGACAGAAACAATTATCAGGCTTGGTCTCTAAGGATGAAGACCTATCTACAAGGAAGGAGCTTATTTGGATACATATCAGGAGATGAGGAATTGCCCTCATTCAAGACTAGAGGACTACCCACAAAGGATGAACATGAGAGACTCAACCAATGGTGTGCAAAAGATGCTTTGGCAAGGTCTTATCTTCTTAACTCTATATCTGACTTTCTTTTACCTCATGTAAGGAATTGTAAGACTTCCCAAGAGACTTGGGAAATCTTGTCAAACTATTTTTCTTCCAACACAAGGGCCAGGAAGAATCAACTATGGATTGAATTCACCACTCTTAGAAAGCAATCAAAACAATCAGTTTCAGATTTTGTCACTAGGGTCAAAGACATTGCAGACCAACTGGCAAGTATTGGAGAAGAGATTGAAGAGGAACAAATAGTAAGGCAGGTAATCAATGGACTAAAGGCTGATGACAAATGGGAGAGCTTTACCACAGCAATGGACTTATACATGGACATCCAAGCACCTGATCTAACAACCTTGATTGGTCAACTCTTCACACATGAAGCAAAGCTTACAAAGAATGGAGAACAATCAAAAGGTAACAATTCCTTTGCTTTATACACTGATAAAAAGGTTAAAGATAGAGGTAAAAGTAAGAAGGTTGATGAAGAAGGCTCTACCTCCCAAGCAAACTATGCAGGGAGAGGTAGATCTTCAAGAGGTAGAGGCAGAGGAGGTAAGTCAGGTAGGGGGAGACCCTACAACCAATCTCCATGCAACATTTGTGGATTGTCTAACCATACCACAAATGAGTGCTACAGAAATTATAAGAATCAGAGAGGAAGAGGCTACTCTAGAGGAGGATACTCTCAAGGTAGAGGCAGATTCAATCAACATCAAAGCTACA
The DNA here is from genome assembly GCA_020310875.1 of Ceratopteris richardii. Classification (NCBI taxonomy): domain Eukaryota; kingdom Viridiplantae; phylum Streptophyta; class Polypodiopsida; order Polypodiales; family Pteridaceae; genus Ceratopteris; species Ceratopteris richardii. Next base: position 135,017,772 of record CM035406.1, read on the forward strand.
ATGGATACAACAATCAGTACAACAACAATTACAACCACAACCACAATAGTAACTCCCAAGGTGGATCCAGAAATAGAAGGGATTACAACAACTACACAGAGGAGCAAGATGACTCCCTATTGATCATGAATATGACCTCCAAGGAAGGTACAAATGATGATCATTTATTTTATATTGATTCAGGATGTTCTAACCATGTAGCCGGTAATGTGGCACTACTCTCTGATTTGGAAGAACCCAAGGGCAAACATCAGGTACAGACAGGTGATGATACTAAGCATTCTGTTGTAAAGGTTGGTAATGTAAAGACTAGTGATGGTAATCAGAATTTATTGAGCAGAGTATTGTATGTTCCAACAATCACCAAGAACCTAATGAGTGTAGGTCAGATTGTGGAAAAAGGTCTACAGGTTAGGTTCACACAACATGGAGCATATGTGGAGGACCCAAGACATGGATTCAGAAGAATAGCGAAGGGAGAAAAATCAGGTAGGTTATTTACTTTTGAGCTTGAAGACACCAAAAACATTGCTCTGTACAATTACAAGGATCAAACGCTATCGGAATTGGAAATTTGGCACAAGAGGTTAGGTCACATTGGTGAAAGGACCTTAAAGCAAATGTGCAGGGATCAATGTGTGCTTGGGATACCTAATGTATCCAAGCAACACATGATATACAAGTGTTGGGCTTGTCAATTCGGTAAGTCACACAGATTGCCTTATAACAAGAAAGGTTTTATGCATGAGGATTATCTGGAATTAGTGCATACAGATGTTTGGGGACCTAGCAAAGAACCATCCATATCTGGATCAAGGTACTATGTGTCCTTCATTGATGACTATAGCAGGTGGACTGTCTTATACTACATGAAACATAAAGATGAAGTATTTAATTGTTTCAAAAAGTATCTTGCACTGGTTGAAAACCAAACAGGAAGAAACTTGAAAAGGCTAAGGTCAGATGGTGGAGGAGAATACTTCTCCAATGAGTTTGAAGATTTCTTGCAGGAAAGAGGCATCAAGAGGGAGATTACTACAAGGTACTCACCTGAACAAAATGGGGTAGCTGAAAGAAGGAATAGACTCATTGTAGAAACAGCGAGGTCTATGCTTAATGAAAAGAAGTTGCCAAATTATCTTTGGGCAGAGAGTGTATCTACTGCCACATATCTCATTAACAGGTTGCCATCAAAGACACTTGATGGAATGACACCTTATGAAGCTTGGCATGGTAAGAGACCATCTTTGGATCATTGCAAAATCTTTGGTTTTATTGCATATGTGCATATACCTTCACAAGTAAGAGGAAAGCTAGATCCTAAAGCTGAAAAATGTATCTTCATTGGTTATGACTTGAACCAGAAAGGGTACAGATTCTACAACCCCTCAAACAAAGGTTTCAAGGTAAGCAGAGATGTTATCTTTGATGAGAATGACTCATGGTATGAGAATGAGTGCAGGAACGTTAGTCTACCTTATGATATAGAAGAAGACTTCCCAAAGCCTACCAAAGAGGAACCAGTCCAGAAAGAAGACTCAAGTTCAGATGATGATGTTACAATAGATCTTGAGGAGTTCAAGGCTTGGAAATCCAAAGGGAAGATGAAGATGAAGAAGCTAGAGAATATACCAGAATCCTCAACTCAAGCAATGAGGAGATCTCAGAGAGAAAGTAAGAAGCCTATCAGATATGGGTATGATACTTCTCTTGTAACTAAGCATTCTGTATACCTTGCAAAGGATCTATTGAATGAAGAACCAGGTTCATTTGAAGAAGCAATCACTAAACCAGAATGGAAGGAAGCAATGGATGAAGAAATGCAGGCTCTCAAAGAGAGTGATACTTGGGACTTGGTACCCAAGAAAGAATCTATGAAAGTGATAGGATCCAGATGGATCTACAAACTAAAGAAAAACTCAGATGGTACAATAAACAGGTATAAAGCTAGGTTGGTAGCCAAGGGTTTTGCACAAACCCAAGGCATTGATTATGAGGAGACATTTTCTCCTGTGGCAAAGATGCCAACAATCAGAATATTGGTGAGTATAGCTGCATCCAAGAATTGGAACATGTATCAATTGGATGTGAAGAATGCATTCTTGAATGGATGGATATCGGAAGAAGTCTACATGTCACAACCACCTGGCTATGAAGAACCCAATAAGGTAAATCATGTTTGTAAATTGAAGAAGGCTCTGTATGGTTTAAAGCAGGCACCTAGAGCATGGAATTACAGGTTGACAACCTACCTCCAAGACCAAGGATTTGTGATGAGTAAAGCAGACACTTCTCTGTTTATAAAGAGAAGTAGTACAGAGGTAATATATTTATGTGTCTATGTTGATGACATCATCATTACAGGAAATGATGTTCAGGGAATTAGACATATCAAAGGACAGATGATGAAGGAATTCAAGATCAATGATCTTGGATTATTAAAGTATTTCTTAGGTCTTGAATTGGTCTACACAAATTCAGGTATCTACATAACTCAAAAGAAGTATATACAGGATATGGTCAAGAAGTTTGGTTTGCAGGATGCTAAAGTATCTACTACTCCAATGGAAGTCAATCTAAAGCTAAGTGCTCATGAAGGAGAAGAAGTCAAAGACATCACAGGATATCAAAGCATGGTAGGAAGTTTGAACTATGCTACCTTGACTAGAATTGACATAGCATATGGTGTAAGTGTGCTTAGCCAATTCATGCACAAACCAAGGGTACCTCACCTAGAGGCAGCAAAGAAGATCTTGAAGTATCTAAAGGGAACTCAGAACCATGGTTTGTATTTTCCTTATACATCAGACATTGATATTAAAGTGTATTCAGATGCAGATTGGGCAGGATGCAAGGATGATAGGAGAAGCACATCCGGATACATATGTTTTGCAGGTGATAAACCTATTTCTTGGTCAGCCAAGAAACAACCTACAATAGCTTTGTCATCTACTGAAGCAGAGTATAGAGGGCTAGCAAATGCCACTCAAGAAGCTATCTGGTTGAAGCTTTTGTATACAGAGTTAGGCCTATATACTAGACCTCCAATTATCTTTGGAGATAATACAAGTTCTCTTCACCTTGCAGCAAATCCAATATATCATGCTAGGACAAAACACATAGAGGTTCATTACCACTATGTGAGAGGGAAGTTGCTAAGCAAAGACATTCAGTTGACTTATGTGTCCACTAATATGCAATGTGCAGATTTACTAACTAAAGCTTTGGATGGAACTAAGTTATGCAAATTCAAATCCATGATTGGATTGCAGGATGTGATTGAAGAATGAAGCTGAAGACTTGAGCCAAAATGTTTGGCTTGAGGGGGAGCTGTTGGTACAAGTCAAGCCTTCACATTTGGCTTGGACATCTACTTTAAAGATTATACATGAAGCGAAGACCATAGGAACTTATGCCTATGATTTCTTACCATTTTATCTCTTGTAAAAATATAAATGACTTGGCGTATTACGCAATCACGCCTAATTGATTGAAAGTCGTGAAAAAGCGGTTGATTCTCAATCAACTTTTTTAGGTGAAAGATTTTTGGAGATTGATTTGAATTCTAATTCAAGTCATCACTCAATTCCTATAAAAGCTACAAGGAAAAATGTCGCGGTCGGTTCTTCACTCATCTCGAGGCATTACTGTATCAATCATTGAGTGTGTGAGGTCTACTTTATAGCCTACACCTCTGAGTACCATTGAGCTATGTTTATCATGCCAATGGGAATGTACATTTACATGATCTAATACAAATACTTACATTCATCTACTCTGTGATTCTCTGAGTCATCATCTTCAAGTCTGTCAACCTTGAAGAAGTATATCTCAGGATCTACTGAACCAAATCAAGTGATTCAAAGCTTGATAGATTCAGCTCAAAGCATACCACAAACATACAAAGTTTGAAGCAACTTGATTCAGTCAATTTCGAGAAATCAAGAAATTACAGTCAAAGTGCTCACTGTTGCAATTCTTATAGTAAACGAGTAATTTTTCGGTAGAAGAACGAAGTAGATCTCGCAGAGTAATGCGAAGCTTTGTATGAGAGATAGCTCACTCTATAGCTAGACATCTCTACTTTTAGTTGATCAATCTTTCCGGTGAAAAAGATATCTACACACAGTACAAAGTCTGACCGAAAAGAGGCTGTCTGAACTAGAGGAGTTTTTTCTTAAACTTCAGAAAGAGTTCAGTAAGTTAAGAAAGCTCACGTGTCACTTCCTTACTTCATGTATGTTCACTTGAAGTAATTATAAACAGAATTGAAGTTCATTCCGGTACAATTCCGGTACGATTACGGTGTCAGTCCAGTGGCAGTCCGGTGAAATTTCAGTGAAATTTTTTCCAGTAAAGTTAGAGCACAGTCTTATATTTTCCGCAAGACTCAGTCCTCATCGCGTTATCAAGGAGTAGAATCGGTGAAAAGGATCAAAGAGGGCTGGTGCAAAGCAGGATTAGCAGTACCAACTCAATCTTCTGAGTGCATCCAACCATCACTTCCAACAGCATCTATGTCCATCATCTGTTGTTGTGTATCCATAGCTGTCTGAATCATTTGCTTGACTACAGGTTTCAGCCGAGTGACATCCACATTAAGCCATGTTGTTGGTATATTAGGTTCTTTGCCTGTTGTGACACCTTTGCCCTGTGTCACATGTAACGTAGTGTCATGTGGCTGCCTAATCTGAAGCTGGATCTTCGGCTCAGCCACCATGTGTTCATTGTTTCCTTGAGGTGTATCATCTGGTACCTCAATCACAATCTGCTCTTTGTTTTGTAATAGCTCTGAATCCGTGTTCATTGGAGTTTGTACTTCCTCTTTGATAGGTGGTTTTGCAGACGTAGTAGTTGTTGGAGCTTCTTTGATGCTGATTTTTGTAGTATCATTCAATTGAATGACATGCTCAGGCTTATTGGAATATTCTATGTTCTGTTCCTTTTCTTTATGGTTGTCTGGCGTTACTTCGACCTGATTGATCTCATTCCATTCTTCTTCTTGAGTTTCTGTCCTTATGTCAGTATCTAGAGTGTCTTTTTCGGGACTGGATTCTGCATCAGAACTAGAATCATCTAAACCCAATTCTTTGTATCTCCCAGGTTGTTTTGGTGTCTTTTCGTCACTCCGTTGTTTCTCTTGACTTGCTTGTCTATAATGATGACCTTGGACATTCAGGTTTACTTGCCCTTGCATGTACTGATGTGTCTCTTCTAGGGCGGCAGAGAGATCTCTCTTTGTAATAGGCATTTGGGCCATCGTAATCTTTGGAAGAATGTGTGTCCGCTTTGATTGGGGTGTAGCTTGAGCTTCTTCCTCTCTTAGACGCTTTGTACCCCTCATGGGTTTCTGTGAACTGGTTCTTGCTTCTTCAACAACAACAGCTGCTTTCTTTTTCTTGGGGACCGTAGCAGATTTGGCATATTTGGCTAGCCCTTCTGAGGTCGGCATCTCACGTAAGCAGTTTTTCATCTCTAGAGCTTCATATATAAGTAATGTCAAAGCCGAACTCCCATTGAGAAACTTCTTCTAGCCCCACTTCTTCTGGGCTTCAAATAATCTTTCTTGGACATAGCGAGTCATGTTTACTTTATTTCCCACTTGTCTCATTGCATGCGAGAGTAGTTGTACTACAATCTTTTGTGGTGGAGTATATCTGTGCATACTTGGGAAACAAAAATGTTGGTGCACTAGGCGGACATCATCTTCGATATCAGTCCTGTTGATATCCAAAAAGGACCTCTTTTTAGGATCATGACATTCCTCTTTGACATTAGTTATCCCTTCTTGATTCCATCTGAAGGCTTTGTTGATTAGTTCATGTGTGAATTGAATGATTTTCCATGTTCCTACTTTATCCAACACTCGTGCTTCGGGCACTGATATCTTAGTCGCTGCAGGCTGCAATGTATTCATTACTTGTGTACACCTTTGAAAATCTGGTAGATAAATCGGCAATTTAAGAAATGCCTCTAGGCCTGCCTGTGTCCATACATCCTTGATATGCGGTAATCCTTGTATTATAGTCTTGAAGTCTTGTGACATAATAGGGAAATAATGATCCCTATCCATAATCTTGATAGTTGCCATGAAAATGAGGTCTGACACTGGTTGGTCGTCCAGAAACCAATGGCCTCTTGCTTTTGTTGTAGATTCGAGTGGAAGAAGCTGGACCTCTTCTTCTTGCATAGCTTTGGAATTAGTAGATGCCATCTGCACTCAATATAGAGTATGAATTAGTGGTCATATACTATCAGAAATCTTCCTTCATTTGTTTGTCATAAGCTTGACGTTGCTCCGAGTGAATGATGTTGTCCCTTTCCCGTGGGTGTGAGAAAGGTAATACCTGGATTTTCCCATATTTTAGATATTTTTATATTTTCATCTGAAAGGAAAAACAGAAAAGTTAGATCATAGCCGAATTGGTTATTATTTTTTGAGTGATTTTCTTAATGTATGTACAATCGCTCTCCTATTTCCCAGTAGGAAAATGTGCTCAACTATCCTGAAATAGAAGAAAGATGTGCCGAATGCTTGGCCTTGTAATGTGGCCCTACCATGCATACTTTGGGACCTGATAACTCCAAATGTGTGCAACTTGAAGTAGTTGGATGATGCATGCAGTTTGTCTTGTCTTTCGGCATCCAGATCTGCTTCATTCTGTTGGGACGTATTGTATCCCAAACATTCATGATGAATGTGGTGCTTCTCCTGTTGTACGTCTGCTCCATCTGCTTCTTGAATCTTGGACTGGCTGTTGTTGCAACTGCACACTTCTTTTCTTTCCTGTAGCTAGTCTTCCTTGGTTGTTTTGCCCTTAGACCATATTGGTTCTCCTTGTGCAGTGATTCGTCGTTTTGGTTTAGCTTCTTTGGAGCACATGATTTTGGAATCCATATTTGCACTCGATCCGGTTGGGCGGCTACTACTTTCTTTGGAATCCATATCCTAGCACTTCGTTGTTGACTTTGGTGCTCAAAATGATTTGCTTTCTTATTTGATTGGTTTCTCTGATGTCGAAGATGTTTCCGTTGTTGAAGATATGCATCCTTTTGATCCTTTCTTATCCACGCTTGTTTGGTGTACGGAAGAGGGTATATTCCAATAGGTACAGACCTTGAATGACTCAGAGAACTAGTTTCTCTTGTGCATGTTGCTTCACTGGTACAGGATTCAGATTGATTGACACTCTTGTGACTTGCTAGACTAGAAGATAGAATGCAAGCAGAATTCAATGTGTCCTCACATGAAGTACTTGAGGAAGGGGTTTCTATAGTACTATTGAACATACACTCATAACTTTGTTCATTAGAGTGAATTTTTGGCTCTATGCTTGCGACTTTTATTGGTTGCTCGTCTAGCAAACTGAATACTTCACGATGTCCTATCCTGGCTGAGATATAGCCTAAGGCCAACTGAATGGTCACCTCATATTCGTAAATCCACTCTTGACCTAACACTACATCTTTGAGTAAATCCTCATCGTGACACACTAATAGCTTTTGTTCCATAGTGTTGTTGCCAAGATGTAGAGGTAAAGTGATTTCACCTATACATTGAGTAATGGTTCCTCCTATTCCTATCGACTGTGCCATTGATGGACATAATTCCTCCCTGAGTTTCTGAGTCAAAGAAAGTTTGATACAGCTTATAGCGGCTCCTGTGTCAATGAGAGCATCCACTAAGTGGTACTCCGTTTTACCTGCTCCCAAATTCAAATATGGTTGTGTTCTCTGTGAACCTAGGTTTTTGGTGGCTCTAAAATTAGCCATTGGGATGAGTTCTTCTCCTAGTCGATATCTCTCATCTCTCTCTCTCATCCACTCTTTTCGTTTCTTAATTCGTTCTAGTGCTTCCTGTCTCGCTTCTTCTCATATCCTTTCCTCCTCAATACGTCGATTCTTGCCCTTGATTAATCGAGACATTGTTTCTTCTGTCAATGGTTCTAGATATTTTTTAACTCGACATCCACTGATGTAGTTTGGTAATACTTCTCCATATAGGGTTGCTAAGTTGATGGCTCCACTTGTTGATATACGATTGATGATTAATGGGCCATATCCTCTCTTCTGCAACTTCTTAGCGTGTTGTTTCAAGGTATATACCAAAACTAAATCTCCTTCCTTCAAATTTTTGTCCTTGATGTGAGCATCAAAGTAGGCTTTCTGTCGTCGTTTAGCAGCATAAATGCCTGCTACTGCTTGTAACCTAGTTTCGTGAAGCTTTTCTATTTGATCCAATTGAGCTGATAGTTCATGTCCCATCCACTCGTAAGTAGTTGCTACTCTGAGAGTGGGAATTAAGAAATCAATTGGCAAAATAGCATTTTTTCCATACATTAAGTTAAAAGGAGTAGTGCCTATGGCGGTTTTATAGGCTACTCGAAATGCCCATAAAGCATGATGTAATTGCTTATCCCAATCAGATCTACCATTGTTAACAATTTTTGTGAGAACTTTACACAAGATTTTATTCGAGCTTTCGGCTTGTCCATTGGCTTGTGGGTGATAGGGCGCTGATTTCTTATGAATTACCAAGAATTCATTCAATAAGGCTTCTATGACTTCATTCACAAAGTGCGTACCTCTATTACTCACAATTTCTATCGGTAGTCCAAATCTAGTAAAAACGTTCTCAAAGAGAAACTTGGTCGTAGTTCTTGCGTCGTTTTTCTTGGTTGCTTTGGCTTCTACCCATTTGGTCAGATAGTCTGTGGCTACAATTATATATTCGGCATGGGATCCTTTCGCTGGGGGACTAGTAGGTCCTATGAAGTCTATTCCCCATTTAGTGAAAGCTCTGGCACTCATCATGGGTCTCAGTGGCATCTCATCTCTTCTAATTGGATATTTTGTTCGTTGACAAGTATCACATCGTTGCACATAAGTTATGGCATCTTGATGTAGAGTTGGCCACCACATGCCAGCAAAGAGGATCATTTTTGCTGTTTTATCTGCAGAGAAGTGCCCTCCTGCAACTCCTGTATGTGCCATCTCTAAAACAGTAAGATATTCGTCTTCATGAATGCACAATCGTAATTGATTATCTCTTCCTCGCTTGAAAAGTTGTTTTCCTATAATGGCATAATCCTTGCTCTGCTCTACAAGTGCACGTTTCCTTGCTGAAGTGGCTCCTTCTGGGTATTCTTGGGTCTTTAAGAACTTTACCAGAGGCATGCTCCATCTCGGGGCTATTGTGGAGTAGCATAGAGTAGAGTTCTCTTCTGGATTTTGTTCTTGACAGGTTTGGCAAGCTGATACATAGTTATGTGCATCCCTCTGCATGGTTGGCCAATATATGCCTACTCTCCTCAGGGTTTGCCATGTTCCGTTTGCATTCACATGAGTTTTCCATTGATTCACATGTGCTTTCTGAAGCCACATTTCCTGTTCCTCCTCTTCAACACATCTCATTAGTAATCCACTTGAATCTTGGTGATACAAACTTCCAGCAATGATATGAAGGTTTTTAGTCTTCCAAAGGTCTTGGATTTGGTTTGGTGTGATCCCATCTTTAGGTCCATGTGTGAGTATAGGGACCAACTTTTCTGCCCATTGGGGACATACTTCCAGGTTAAACAGGTACGTATCTGGCAGATCATCTGGTACTCCTATGGGTGGTTCTCCATGGGTCATTCTTGATAAGTGATTTGCTCTTATGTGGGTATTTCCTTTCTTGAATACTACCTCAAAATCAAATTCCATTAGTAATAAGAACCATCGTACTAGCCTTCCTGTATTGCAAGGTTTATTGACTAAGTACAGCAGGGCTTGATGATCAATGAAGAATTTGAATTTGTTTGCCAACAGGTAATGTCTGAACTTTTTCACTGTGTACACCATCCCTAGGCCTTCTCTCTCAGTGGTGGTATAATTGCATTCCACTTGATTTAGTTGTCTACTGGCATAGGCTATAGGGTGTTCTAGCTTTCCTGTATCTGCAGGTTGAGCTAAGATGCAACCAATGGCAAACTTGGAAGCATCCACATGAATGTGAAATGGCTTATTCCAGTTAGGTACTCGAAGGATTGGTGCTGAACTCAATCGATTCTTTAACTCATTGAAGGCTTTCTCACATTCCTCGGTCCAATTGAATTGAGTCAAGAGTGCATAGAGGGGTCTAGCAATTATGGGATACATATGTATAAATCTTCAATAATATCCACAGTGTCCCATAAATGCTTGTACTTCCTTAGCAGACTTTGGTCTTGGTAAATCTAGAATTACTTTGATTTTGTCTTCATCAGTTGAAATTCCATTTTTAGAGACAATATGCCCTAATATTTTTCCTTGTCGAACCATGAAGACACATTTTTCTAGGTTGAGGCATACTCGATATTGTCGACACTTGGCAAAGATCTTTTCTAGTTCAGGGATGTGCTCTGATCGTATAGCTGATTAAGTACATAGATCATCCACGTATACCTCCATACTTTTTCTCAAGAACTCTTTGAATACATGGCACATCAATCTTTGGAAGGTGGTTGGGGCATTCGTTAGACCAAAAGGCATGACTCTGAAGGCGTATACTCCCCATTCGGTTGCGAAAGCGGTTTTGTGTTGGTCCTCAGGAGCAATGGCTACCTGATTATACCCTGAAAAGCCATCCAAAAAACTATAAACTTCCTTCCCTGCCACTCTTTCCAACAGATGATCCGTAATTGGTAATGGGTAGCTATCCCTTATGGTCGCAGCATTTACTTTCTTCAGATTGATGCACACTCTTAACTTCCCATTCTTTTTTGGTACAACCACCAAAGGTGACACCCATTCCGTGTGCTCAATCTCATATATGAATCCAGCATCTAACAATTTATCTATCTCTTCCTTTATCTTTGTTGAGTACACATCATTGTATGTATATGGTCTTTGTTTAGAAGGTTTGGCTTCGGATGTCATGGGGATTCTATGAGCACATATAGATGGATCTACTCCTTTCAAGTCCTTACAGGTACAGGCAAAGACATCCCGATATTCCCTTATGAGGCATATTAACTCTTGTTCTTCCTCCATTGAAACATCCTGTCCTATGAAAGTACATCGTTCTTCTCCTTCCTCTACGGTTACTACTATCTTCTTGGTTTGTTCTTTATTGTCATATGTTATTCCTGGCTGTGCTTCTCTTTTAGGCATTTGAATAGCAATTTTTCTCTCTTCTACTTCACATTTTTTGAAGTGGGCTGGCACTTCAAACTGATCTTGTGGCTTGTTTTCTTCACCTTCTGGCTCTTTATCTAACTCTAGCTCTTCTTCCTTTGTAGGTTCCTGGTTGTTTTCGTTAGCGGTGACACCTATTTTTTTATTTTCATCCTCTGGTTCCATTGGTTCTTGTTCCATCTCAATGCTCTCATAGTCCTCCTTCCATTCTTTCTCTATCACTTCTCCTTCTTCAGCTTCCTGAAGGACTACTACATATAGACTAACGTCATATCCTTCCTCATCAATACATTCATTCATAGTTATCACTTCTTCGTTCACACATACATCGAGGGTCGCTAAAATCTCCATCCAACCATGAGGTTCAAACTCTTCATCCAAAAAGACTTGAGGCATGTAAGCTGGATCTTGTACAGACCTAGCCACACCTTGCCTTTGCTGCCATCCCTTTCTCCTATCCTCTTCCTTTTTGGCGGTTTGGCATATCCATAGATGAGTATCCTCGTTCATCCAAGATTGGTCACTAGAACCTATGCTGTGAATTGACTGATCGTCTTCCTCCTTATGAATTTGGTTCCATTGTATGGGGGGAACATCTTGATAAGTATAAGTGTGGAGGTTTATTCTCGTGGTAGTTCCTTCATGTTGTAGGTATACACCATCTTTTCCCCAATCCTGCACAACCTTTAACTATCTCATGAAAGGTCTCCCAAGTATCATTTCATAATTGCTCGCCCTTTCAAATTGACATATTGCTAAGGTGTGTTCAAATTCAACTCCGCATGTGGTGAAGACTACTCGTTCCAATAATCCCAAGGGTCTTTCTGTGTGTCCGTCTGCCATTTGTACTTCATGCGCGTTGGTCTTAAAGCTGGTTTTCCCCATTTCTCCCAGATTTCTCTAGTAGCAATGCCTACACCAGCTCCGGAATCTAAGATGGCTTTGGTGGTATAACCCCTATAAGTAATTGGAAGGCAAGTATTTCCTTCATCTCCCTCACTAAAATCTCCTACCTTATCCACTGGGATCTTTACTGTGTTTACGTCATCAGATATCTCTTTTTCTTCCGTCTTGATCTCCAATTGATTGGTTAATTTCTCCTTCAAATGTGGTTTAACCTTCTGCAGTTCTTCCAAAGTTAGGGTGCAAGGGATTTTTACCTTTCTAAAGTGTTGGATGATATCCGATGTTTGGACTGATGGGTTCGGTTCTTTTTTCCTTATTGAGGGGATGCAATACAATTCTGAATTATGTTCGTACTCTCCTGTGTAATTTGGCAAAACCTTTACACTCTCATTTTCTTCATTACTCGAATCAATTGGTAATGATTCATTTGAATTCAACTCAGGTATTGAATCCTCTATTCCATCTTCTGCTTCTAGTTCTCCAAAAGGTGGTTCAATTCCTTCAACTTTCTTCCATTTGTCTTCTTGGACCCTAGCCCACAAATCTTTAGGCCATTCCCGTTCTACTTTGGGAACAATGGATCCTCCCCTTTTATCCTCGCAATAGTTTCCATTTTGTGTCTTACTTGCTTCAGTTTTTTCGTGATCATTAGTAATGACACACTCTTGGAATTCTCTTTCGGAAATTCGTGTATTGGGTAATGGCAACACAGGTTTTTCTAAGGTCTGTTGAGCAACTTCTATTAATTTTTTGCAGATCTCCAACCTATCTTTCTCTAGGTCACCTCTAGGATATTCTCTTTCATGTTGTTCGATGGTCGGTCCTGCTCTTATTCGTGCCTTGTATGCCTGAATCCACATGGCTAATTCTTCAGGCATGGGATCTGCTAAGACTGATCCCTCCTCTTCTTTTTTGTACTTTTCATTCTTGTTTTCTTCTTCAATTTTCTGTTCCTCTTTTGGGTTTTGTTCGTTCTTCTCATTTTCCTTCTTCTGTAGTAACTTCTTTTCTTTTATCCTATCTCTATGGTTCTTCCATCTTTGTGTTCTTTTACTTACAACACTTTTCTCAGGCTCTTCCGAGTCTTCAACTCTCTGAGGTGTAGGTGTATTCATCTTTGGGTCACTTTGATTGTGTTTTTCAGGTTTTTCTGGGGTCTCTCTAGCTTTAGCTCTTGTTATCACCTTCAATGGTACAGTGTATTCCTTGTCACTTCCTGATGACTCGATTACTTCTATCACGTTGATTTGCACGTTGGATGTAACCTTGTTGGGGTTTTTGGGGCAATCTCTGAAAAGGTGTTCCTTGCCACAATCACTACAGTAGCCTTCCCAGACTCGTTGTGGTGGTGGTGGGTTTGGCAATGTACATTCTCTGATATAATGATCACCTCCACATCTGTAGCATGGTCCTCTGGGTACAGGCGGTCTATTCATGGGTCGGGGTGGTATGGTTGCTCTAGGGGCTGTGTACATTAATGACACATAGTCCTGCTCATATCCGTAGGAACTGTCTGGTACTTCCATGACATAGGCATATGGTTCGTACAGTTGTCCATATTCTATCATAGAACCTTCATAATTGGGATATGCTCCTTGACTATGGTCGTAAGATGAATCATATGGTTCATTACTAGCTAATGGTGTGGCTGGGACTATCGCTCTCTCTAGGTTTTCTTCAGGTTGAGCTATCTTGACTGGGACAACGTTCTGAGGATGGGGCGGTTGTTGTCCTAGTACTGGTTGTGGTTGGGTGTATCCTTGATAAGCATATGGTCGTGGCACTGGTGCCTGCTACGGATAAGTAGGGTACCTCCATGCCTCACCTCCTTGCTCTCTCTGAGGGTATCCATAAGGCCTCATATATGGTTGTGCTGGTCTTGATTGCCTATTGTAAGGGCAATTTTCTGTACTGTGATTGGTATATTTTTGTTCTATACTACAATATTGTAGAGGTCCTGGGACGGTGGGTCTATTATAAGCGTAAGCAGGTGGTGGGACTACTCCCCTGGTGCACAAGTGAGAGGGATGATCACCTCCGCACTGCATACATCTTCTAAGCATGGGCACTCTTATAGGGTTATTGGGGTAGTTCCTCTGTCCTTGAACGTTCAGCTTCTTCGCTACCAAATCAGCTATTTCCTCTACATTGTTTTTAGGGTTTGATGTGCTACTAGCCGAATCTTCACTTTTCAGACTACCTTGAGGTATTTTCAAATCTTCTGCTAGGTTGTCTTCTAGGTCTATACATTCCTTCATGCATTCTTGCAAGGTTTGAACTCTCTTTACATATACTAGAGATCTTAATGATCCGTTCAATAATCCTTCCAAAAATAATGACACCATTTTATTTTGGGTAGGTCTTTCTTCCACTGGACATCTGTCCACATATTGCTTGAATCTTCTTGTTGCCAATCTTACTGATTCTGTAGGGGCTTGCTTAAAGCTATGGATCAATGATGAAGAGTTGTTTTTAATTCCTGACTTAGTGAATTCCTCAATCATTTCTTGATAGACTTGTTCCATGTTTTGAAAATTATTAGGGTCCAAAGGCTGGAACCATGCTAACGCAGTGTCTGACAAAGTAAGACCAAAGGACTCATATTGGATCAAAAAATCTTCTACTTGTTTGGCTCTGATTACTTGTTTAAATTCGGCTATATGATTGTAAGGTTCACTAGAGCCATCGTAGTGGTTTCTCATGCATTTGGGAACTTGAATTGGCCTTAATCTTCTTCCTGCTTGGGGCGGTCTAGGCATTACTGGGAAAATTGGTCTTCCTATGGGTATGCCTGGTCCTCTTACTACCGGTGGTCTGACTGGGGCAGGAATTCCATGTCTTGGGTCAACAGGTGGTTGAGGTCGGTAATTAGGGTTATTTACAATCATTGCAAACTGCACATGTGGTCTGATCGGAATTTGGGTTTGTTGTGTTTGTTGTGTTTGCCCTGACTGTTGATATGAATCATTCTAAGACATTACAAGTGGGTTTCGTGAAGTAGTGGCTTGGTCCCTAGGGGGAAACACTGGAATACTCTGATATTTCAACTCAGCTCTTTCCAGTTCCGTTAAGGGCCAATATCTTCTCTGATTCTTGTCCAAATATGTGATGATGGTGGGGAAATCAGGATCTTGTAACTCATAGATGGTGACAGGATTAGGGCCAGCTTCCCATATTGAAGAATGTGCTCTAAGAAGAGATTCCATTCCATTGATCAAGTATACATCCATTAGGGAGTCATCTTGAGGAATCAGGTCTCCTCTCCAAACCCTAGCAACAGTAGATCTCCCTCTAGGACTAGTTACTTGCTCTTCATTCCCTTCTCCATTTAGGTTTGAAGCATTGTTTTCTTCACCAAGTTCATTAATGTTTTCCGGGTGTTCCGTGACAATATACTGGATATCTCTTTTGTCCATGTAAATTCCTCCTACATACTTGACTACTGGCCTACGCACTATGTAAGCCTCTGAAGCCTTCTTTAACCTGGCCACTGATCTGTTTAGACCATCCAAGTATATGGGTATCTCATGTTGGTTGGTGTTCACCTACTCCAAAGAGGTCCTGTACTCTCCTTCAATGATTGACATCATGCCAATCATGGGTATTGTGTTCTGCATATCCTCTGAAGCCATGGGAATTTCTTCCTCTGACTCACTGGAGGTCTCCGAGTAATGTGAACGGCTACTTGGCTCGGCTACACTACCTACAGAAGAGATTACACTTCTTTGGCTTCCTAGGGTTCTTCCCGATCTCTGGTTCATCCACTTCACAACTCTGGTCAGTCCTTGCTAACCTCTAGCTTCCAGAACTCTTCACTATGGATTAGAATTCCATAAAAATTTTGGCTGGGAATTGACTGAAAATGAAATTTTCCAGTCACGATACTTAGCTCAGAACTTCACGATACACAATCTGTGACAAGTATCGCGATCTGTGAAGACATGATACCTCAAAAAAAAGACGATATTTGGACTCCCACGATACTCAATACCTGATTTAAACGATACATGATACTTTGCAAGTATCGCGATCTGCAAACCACGATACATGATACTTGAGCTTACACGATACACGATACTTCAAGAGGGACGATACTCGATACTTAGATAACACGATACTTGGACCACACGATACACGATACTTCAAGAGGGACGATACTCGATACTTGGATAACAAATACTTGGATAACACGATACTTGGACCACACGATACACGATACTTCAAGAGGGACGATACTCGATACTTGGATAACACGATACTTGGACCACACGATACACGATACTTCGATAAAGATGATACACGATCGGTGAGAAGTATCACGATCTGTGAAGACACGATACACGATACTTGGCTCAAAACGATACACGATACTTCTCAAGTATCGCGATCGATAGATCACGATACACGATACACAGTAGGTATCGTGATCGGTAACAACACGATACATGATCTTTGCAAAGTATCGCGATCTTTGCAACGCGATACACGATATCTGGGAAATATCGCGATACTCAACCACAGGAGATCACGATACTTGCTAAGTATCGCGATACTCGACCGCGGGAGAACACGATACTTGACCCTTTGTCAAATTTTTGAGAGATTTTCAGATTTTGATTCAATACACTTGTTTTCTATGCTTTGCTACCCTTCCCTCTCTCTCTGTATCACTCCAAGCACACTTTTTAACCCTTGTAAGTTTCCCATGATAACTGACGCAGATCGTTTTGTTCTGAAAAATTTGATTTCCTGAGAAGTTATGAGTAAGAGGTGAGTTTGCTTACCTTGGATACTCTTTCCCAACACTCCTAACACCCCCTCTTGTTCAGCACAACTCCCAATCGTTGTATTGATCAGACACGATACTCGGCAGCTCCTCTCACGATACTTGCTTACAAGACAAGTGATTTTCAAATGGCAGTTTTTTGGCTCTTATACTTGGCTTTTCCTACTTACTGAAAATAAAACAACAAAACAAGGAGTGAAAGCTACTCTAACTACCTAGCCTACTCCCTTACTCCTCCTACTCTACTCATTCTACTCACTTCCCTAGACTAACAACTCACTACACACACTCCAAGAATGAGAAGTAGTAAGTGCGACTGAAAATGACTTACCAAAGAAGAGAAAATCACCACTCCTCCTCTCACTTCAATGCAAAAATTCTACTTACCATCACACGAATGCCTCGGTTTGATTCGACACTCCCCAGAAACGGCACCAAAAAACGTGTTGACCTAAGTATCAACTTAGGGACTTGTGGAGAAAGAGACTATACCTCAATCCCCTTCAAGTGCATATAGTGGGGATTCACGCTTTAATTATCAATCCGATGAGTATACAAACCTAGCCGAGTGTATGAGGACATGCAATCAAGTGATGATCAATGCAAATGAACTACTCAAAGAGTGTAAACAAGGCAAAGGCTAATCCAAACAAGTTTCAACTGACAGTCATGGTGTCACGATACTTGGTGCAGCAGCCAACAGTAAATTGAGATTTTCTCTCATCTCCAAACTCCAAATATAGCAAATCGCATATGCATTTCGAAGTTCTCGAGAAGACGCATCCAATGGCAGTGCTTTCACTCAATTTTGACACTCTTACTTCAAGTTATGAGCAAAATACTGAGTCGCGGGAAAATCTTCCTACACTTTAGCACTTCCTACACTTCGCACACACCTTAACAACAGCAAACAAACACTTTCATGGATAGACAACACTTCCTAACACTCTTTCCAAGCACACTTCGCACACACCTTAACAATAGCAAACAAACACTTTCATGGATAGACAACACTTCCTAACACTCTTTCCAAGCAATACACATGCACACAAGCTCACAAAGAAGAAGATACAGAGTGAAGAAAACACAAATTCGAATTTCTGTGCTCTTCTTTCTCACAATGGCAAAAAGTCTTTACAAAGAGTCACAAATTGACTTATATACTTGTGCCCTAAAAATGGTCCTTTCACACAAGAGACCGGCACTTTATTCACTAAAAGACTAATTTCCTACTATTTTACATGGGTAAGTTTCTCATCTTCTGAGGGGATGCATCTAGAGGACTCCTCTAGTGCATTTACAACGGAAAATATATACAAGAATGCTTATAATACAAAAATTGGGTGTCCAAATCGGAAAAATTTTGGGACCCATCTTTTTCTCTACTTTGTGTCCTCTTTAGCTCTGCAACAAGCACGAACTCAAAAAGAAAGAATTAAAAAAAAACAAGATTCAAAGAAAGAAGAGGAAAATTTTGATGTTCCATCCAATTTTTAAAAATATGAGGTTG
Organism: Ceratopteris richardii; assembly: GCA_020310875.1. NCBI lineage: Eukaryota > Viridiplantae > Streptophyta > Polypodiopsida > Polypodiales > Pteridaceae > Ceratopteris > Ceratopteris richardii. Next base: position 135,036,131 of record CM035406.1, read on the forward strand.
AGGAGAGATCGTTGCTTAAGATAAAACCCAAAAGAGAAAAGAAGAAGGGAGATTCCTATGATGATGAAGAAGAAACAAAAAAGATTGTAGTATCTAGGGACGAGGGAGAAGATAGACACATAAACATAGTAGATGACATGGCAAAAGATGAAGAGGAGACCCTTATTAAGCTAGTCAAAGAATTCAAAGATGTTTTTGCTTACAATTATAAGGATTTAAAAGGAATAGATCCCAATATTTGTATGCATAAAATACCTATGGCAACAGATGCAAAATCAATTAAGCAAAGACATTATACTTCTAATGGTAAGCTAAGATTAAGTAAGAGATAGATAAGTTACTAGCATCAAATTTCATTTATGAAATTGAGTACACAAAATGGACCTCTCCAATAGTTGTAGTTCCCAAGAAGAATGGTAAACTTAGGGTTTGCATTAATCTTAAAAAAGTCAATGTGCAACTATCATGGATAGTTATCCACCATCAATAATGGATCATTCATTAGAAAGGGTAGCTGGAAAAGAAGTTTATAGACTTTTGGATGGATTCTCGGGATATACCCAAGTACCAATCGCATAAGAAGATCAACACAAAACTGATTTTGCAACTCAATGGGGTATCTATGCATTTAGAGTTATGCTTTTTGGCTTCACAAATGCACTTGCCACATTTCAAAGGTTCATGTGTCATGTGTTTAAAGATTTTACAAGAAATGTAATGGAAATATATGTGGATGACTTATGCACTTTTTCAAATCAAAGGAAGGATCATCTACATGACCTTGAGAATATATTCAAAAAATGTAGAACTTACAAAGTGTGTCTTAATCCAAAAAAATGTGTTTTTTTGTTAGACAAAGAAGAATGCTAGGACACATAATCTCCAGAAATGGAATATCCACTAATGAAGATAAGATAAAAGCTATAATGAATATGTCAAAACCAACAACTATAAAAGAATCAGAAACATTCATGGGTCATTGTGGATATTACAAGAAATTTGTGTACAAATTTGCAAAAATTGCCAGACCTCTATATGCATTAATTAACAAATTTGAGTGGACCAAAGAATGTGAGTAAGCCTTTGAAACTTTAAAAACTTGTTTAGTCACTTCACCAATTCTAAAGACACCACAATGGGATGTAATATTTCATGTACATGTTGATGCTTCTAATTTTTCCTTAGGGTGTGTACTACCACAACCATTGAAGGAAGCAAGATGGATTTCCCTATTGCCTATGCAAGTAGATAGTTGAATCAAGCTGAAAAAAATTACACAACAACTGAACAAGAAGGTATAGGCATGGTCTTTTGGTAAAGACATATAGACACTATTTGTCGGCTAACAAGTTTAAATTTTTTGTGGATCATCAGGCATTACTCTACTTAGTAAATAAAGTCGGTCGTACAGGAAGAATAGTAAGATAGTTCTTACTTCTCATGGATTTTGAGTTTGAGGTGGCAGTGAGACAAGGAAAAACCTATTTTAGGGCAAATCATTTATCAAGAATCTTCATAAAAGATAATCCAAATCCTACTGATGATGAGTTTCCTGATACATATCTTTTCAATGTAGAAAATGTCCCTGAACGGGAAAAATCCCTAATTCCAATTTTGACTATTGGAAAAAAAGCAAATGACAACCAAACACATGATATTGTGAAAAGTAATTTTTTTTTATTTTTGATCATTTATATCATATGAATTAGATTGGAATATTAGAATATTGTGCTTCATAGGAAGAATATGTAAATTATTTAAAGAAGGTACATTTGTGGAATCCATGTTGTCATTCTAAGATTGTTACTTTAAATATTTTAGAAATAATGGGAGTACACTGGCCAACAAAGGACAAAGATGTGGAAAAGTACATAGCCCAATTCCAAAAATGTCATTCCCAAACCCAAAGTAATATAAGTACTTTGTTTTGGTTTCAAGGAAATCCTCAATGGACTACACATATAGTGGAAATACTAAAACAAGGTGATGATTAGAAAGTATAATTGAAAAATTCTGAATTGAGAAACATGCATGAATTGAGTAGAGATTTTGTTTTATTAAAGGATCATGTATAAAAAGGGTATGTATGGATACCTGAGAATTTTTGTTCCTGAAGATAAATGTTTGGAAATGTTGGAAATGGCTCATTCAAGAACAATAGGAGGTCACCTTTCAGGAGAAGGAACTGCTAAGTTAATTTTATATTCAGGATTTTGGTGGCCAACATTATTTTCATATGCTAGATTGTTTGTACAAAGTTGTGATATCTACCAAAGAACAAGGAAACTTGGTAGAAGAGATGAAATGCCTTTGAAACCTTTGATATCTGCTAGAGCTTCTAGTAAATGTGGAAAAAATTTCATAGGACCTATAAATCCTCCTGCTAAAACTCACATGCAGAATACATAATAGTGGCAACAGACTATTTAACAAAATGGGTTGAAGCCAATGCAACAAGAAAAAATGATGCTCATACAAGTTATATGAGTATATCATTACTAGGCATGGCTTACCAATTGAATTGGTAAGTGATAGGGAAACTCATTTGCTAAATCAAGTTATTGAGGAATTGACTTCACAATTTATGATCATACATAGGAAATTAGCACCATATCATCCGCAAGCTAATGGTCTTGTTGAAAGCACCAATAAAGTGTTATGTATTGTAGTTTCAAAATTAGTAAATATAAAAAGAATAGATTGGGATATGCAATTGCATCATGTCCTATGGGAATATAGAGTAGCTTATAGCTGCTAATAGGACAACTCCATTTAATTTGTTGTATGGTTAAAATGCAATTTGTCCCATGTAATTTTTTATACCAACTTTAAGAATAGGAAATCAGATGCAATTGATGGCGCATGAACTCTCTGAGAGGATTGTGGAATTAGAAAAATTGGGAACTTCAAGAATGCAAGCAGTCATGAGTATTTATGCAGATAAAAGAAGACAAAAATCTTATCATGATATACATATAAAGGAAAAATATTTGCAAGAAGGAGACCTAGTGTTGGCATATACAGTCAAAGAACATACTAGAAAATTGGAGAAAAAAGGACATGGACCATATATTATTCATCAAATTAGTCCTAGTGGAGTTGTACAGTTAGCGAACCTAGATGGTGAAATCATGCCAAACCATATAATTGGTTGTAGAATCCAAAGATATAAGATGCCTTTAAAAATGGAGAAGAGTACAACAATCACATAAAAGAAGGCAGGAAGAAGAAAAAATTAGGACAGGAAGAAGCTAAAACAAGAATGAGAAAACATAAAACATTAAGAGCAGTATTGATATGTAAAAAAATCATAGGAAAACAAGAAATGCATTTGCCAATCATACAAATGAAATACAAGGAGAAGAAAATCAGGGTCTTATTGGACTTTGGATCTCAGGTAAACTTGATTAGTTCCAACATACTGAATCAACTCCAAAACAGAAGAAAACCAAGTTCTACTTCAATCAGAACATTAGATAGACAAATACTTCTAACACTTTCAACTCTAAAATTTTTTCTAAAAATAGGACAAGAAGAATCCATAGTAGAATGTGAAGAATGGCCGAAAAATCTGATGCCAAAAAAATTAATATTAGGACAATCATGGATGAATAAAAATAAAGTATCAATTGACTTTGATCAAATGTTGATTCATATGAAAATAAATAATAAAAATTTCAAAATACTGTTTACAAGCAATGAAATTCAGGAATCAACAAATGAAGCATACAATGTGGAGATGGAGAAATTCAGATTTCTATCAAAGGGACTATCCCAAGAAGTCATCCAAACCATGATTGAGATATTAAAGCAGACAACAGATAAAGAAGTAAAACTCAACAAACATCCATCTAGAAGGCTAAATCAAACTCAAACCTATCACTATCATTATCAACAGAAAAAACAAATATGGAAATCAAACAATCAAAAGGATAGTCAAATCTCAACAATGAAGAAGATTTGGAAACTTGAAAATTGCAATGCCAAGAAAAAAAAAAGAAGAGATGAAATCTGGTGGTAGAAAAATGGAAGGAAAAATCGAAATGACAAGAAGATAGGAAGTACAACATGGCATTGGAAGAAAAAAGGAGGAATGCACCTACAAGCTGCAAATCAACAACAACATGACAATATGAAGGGGACCATGAATAGGAGTAGAGACATTTTGAGGAAAGCCTCTACATCAAATGACCACTTAAGTGAATCACTTAAAGACCCCAATTTTGCACCATAAAAAAAATGCATTACCAAAGTATGCATGTGTAGGGCTACATTACAGAGCCATACATTCACTAGGGACAAAAAAAGTTCATCCCATGCACAATAACAAGCTCTTTTCATCTCAAGAAGGAAGAGCTAGAAGGGAAAGAGAAATCAAAAAATCAAAAAAAGAGTATTTAGACCTTTCTTGTGTCTAAAGTTATATCTATATATATATATATATATATATATATATATATATATATATATATATATATATATATATATATATATATATATATATATATATATATATATATATATATATATATATTACATATATATGTTATTTCTATATTTTTTTATTATGTTTTAATTTTTTATTATTATCCAAAAAGCACAAAAGCAAGATGTAGAAAGGGTTGCGGGTAATGTTTTTGCTTAAAAATATAAACATATAAAGATATTCCATTTGCAACTAGAAAAATCTTGCTATATGTATTGAGCACATGTGTTTCTAAATAAGAGATAGACATATTATGCGATGTTGAGTGGTGTAAAGCTTATTTTCCCTTTTGGTATTCTTCACAAATCAATTAATTTCTTTGAGTCTCATATTTGATATATGTGGAGTCTTGGTGTGTTTTTCCTTTCACAGCATGACTAAAGGACTTCAAATAGTTGAATTGGAAGTAGGTGCAGTGACCTTATCCATGATTTTTATTGACTTTGACAGGTGTGAACAAGCAATGTCATCTCTACAGGAAGTTAAAATAAGTACAAAAACATATTTTATGTGCAAAGTCAAAAATAGGGAAAATGAAGTGGTTGAAATATTGATCAAATCAGATCATATCAAGGCTGCTTTGAATTTCTACCCAATGGGTACAAGGATTCATGTTAGCTTTGTGAAGAAGAATTCAGCTATATATGCTGGATTCACTAAATTTCAGACTTCAAAGACAAAGCTAATGAGGAGCTTGCAATTAGAATATTCCTACAATTATTGTGCTTCCCAAGGTTCCCTAGATATACCAAACCACACAAACTAGTGACTCTGGTAATGCTAAACAACCAGGATAAAAGCAAACCTTATGGTGTGGTTGATATGGCACCCTATATCCATGATCACTTGAAGGAAGTTGCTAAATGTTGGGAGACAAAAAAAAAATCATGAATGGAACCCAAATATTCACTAGAATAATCTATCATGTTCTTGGTATGGAGGATAAATTGAAGCTAGCTCCTGAAGCTCAGGTGTTCATAGCATTGATGGGTAAAGTGAAAAGTCCCCTTAAACCAATAACAGTTAGGGAAGCAGGGAGGAAAAGAAAGGGATTAATCAGAGAAGTGACTCAACCAATAAAGAAAAGAAAGTGGATCCTAGGAAGATTGAAATGGAAGCAATAGAGTCTACTAAGGAGGACATAAAGGAGGAACAAATAAAAGTCCAAGCAGATGCAGATCCACATCCTCCTTAGATGAGTACAGAAAGGTTATGTTATATTTGCTACAGGGAAGTACAAGTGAAATTTGAATTCAAATGAAGGTGGGAATGGTTGTTGGAGGGAATCAATTCACTTTCCTATAATCTAGGAAAAGTGAAGATCTAGTTTGATCTACTTTTAGGTGATTTGATTGCTTGATTGAATGCAGCTTCAACCACCATAAATTCGTGGGATTTGGGCTCTATCTTTCTACTTTTACATGTGTAAAGCTCAAGGCTTTTACAATGGTAAATGAACCATAAAAATTTTCTCAAAAAAATTCAATAAATGATCATAAGAAAAAGAAATCTCCAACGGATATTCTTTCCACGCGATAGCCTTTGATGTAGATCAAATCCACCTCAAGCATAGTGTAAGCTTGATGTTCCAACAGCTCCCCCTCAAGCTAAAGTATGCTTGAGTCTTCATTCTCTGATAGGTTGAATACCTACCATAGCTTTGAATCTACAAAACTTTATTCCATCAAGTGCCTTCGTCATCATATCTGCTACTTGCTTTTCAGTTGGAACAAAAGAAATGTCGATCTCCTTTGCCATGAGCTTCTCCTTGATGAAGTGGTAATGGACTTCTATGTGCTTTGTTCTCGCATGGAAAATAGGATTTGCCGTTAGATGCATGGAACTTACATTGTCTCCAAATATGTGAGGTTTGGAACTCACAAGTCCCAAATCTGTATACAATGCTTTTAACCATATTGCCTCTTGAGTTGCTATGGTCAAGCCTCTGTACTCTGCTTCAGTTGAGGATAAAGCAACTGTTGGTTGCTTCTTGGAACTCCATGACACTTGCTTTGAACCTACAAATGCTAAGTAACCAAATGTACTTTTTCTATCATCCTTAGCTCCTGCCCAATTTGTATCTGAGTAGATTTTGATATCCAAATCTGAAGAGTAAGAATAGAATATATCTTCATTGATTGTACCTTTGAGATACTTAAGTTCTCTCTTAGCCGCATCCATGTGTGGTCTTCTCGGTGAGTGCATGAACTGACTAAGTACTCCCACACTATATGAGATGTCTGCCCTTGTATGAGTAGCATATATCAAGCTACCTACCAAGCTTTGATATTCTTTAATGTCTTCAATTTTCTCACCTTCATAAACACTAAGTTTATGATTCATCTACAAAGGTGTACCTGCAGGTTTAGTGTTCTCCATTTTGAACTTGAGAAGAAGATCCTGAATGTATCTTCTTTGAGTCAAATACATTCCTTCGTCTCTATATATCACCTGCATACCTAGGAAATATGTGAGCTCACCTAGGTCACTGATTTTGAACTCCTCTTGCATGTGTATCTTGATCCTTTGAATGCCATTTAGATCATCACCTGTCACAATAATATCATCTACATATACACATAGATAGATAACCTCATTGTGATATCTTTTGATGAATAGAGAAGGATCTGAGCTGCTAGCTTTGAATTCTTGATCTTGAAGATATGTAACCAACCTGTAATTCCAAGCTCTAGGAGCTTGTTTCAATCCATACAATGCTTTCTTAAGTCTGCAAACATAAGATGGATGATTAGGGTTTTCAAAACCTGGTGATTGTGACATGTATACCTCTTCATTTATCCAACCATTTAAGAATGCATTTTTCACATCAAGTTGGAGGAGTCCAAATATAGCGAATAGGATATGCGTTTCAAAGCTCTCGAGAAGACGCATCCAATGGCAGTGATCTCACTCAATTCTGACACTCCTACTTCAAGTTATGAGCAAAATACTGAGTCGTGTGAAAATCTTCCTACACTTCACCACTTCCTACACTTCGCACACACCTTAACAACAGCAAACAAACACTTTCATGGATAGACAACACTTCCTAACACTCTTTCCAAGCAATACACATGCACACAAGCTCACAAAGAAGAAGATACAGAGTGAAGAAAACACAAATTTGAATTTTTGTGCTCTTCTTTCTCACAATGGCAAAAAGTCTTTACAAAGGGTCACAAATTGACTTATATACTTGTGCCCTAAAAATGGTCCTTTCACACAAGAGACCGGCACTTTATTCACTAAAAGACTAATTTCCTACTATTTTACATGGGTAAGTTTCTAATCTTCTGAGGGGATGCATCTAGAGGACTCCTCTAGTGCATTTACAATGGAAAATATATACAAGTATGGTTATAATACAAAAATTGGGTGTCCAAATCGGAAAAATTTTGGGACCCGTCTTTTTCTTTGCTTTGTGTTCTCTTTAGCTCTGCAACACTCTCCCCCTCTTTGTCTCTGTCGTCCCTTGACAGGCTTTACTTCTTGTGTTCAGTTTGTTGTTCGCATGCATTTTTTGGTCAATTTTGCCTGTTCATCAGTCTTGCATTACGTTTTAGTGGTCCTCTGATTTGTCCTGGTTGCACACATCGGACCCTGCTGTATTATTCAAGCCTGTTCACTTTCTTTTCCTTGCACGCAACCCTTGCTCAGTTTTGCCTGTTTATTAAACAGGTGTTCAGTTTTGACGGCCTCTTCTTAATTCTTGTTTTACATCCTCTGGGCCTGATGCATTTGTCTTGCTTGATAAGTCGGGTTGCCACGCACGCCACCAGTGGAAGGTATGAGGATGTGGTGCTTCAGTCTTCGATCTGGACCTGCCAAAGATCAAGAGGTTGAAGCACCCTAGTGGGTTGCGTCCTTTCCTTGGTGTGTGTGCCATTGCGGGGCTCTGTGCAGAGATGGGTGTTGCACCCCTGCGGGGCTTCTTGCAGGATATATCTTCAGATGTTCCTTTTTAGTGAATCTTCTTTCGTTGTCTTCTTCTTTTCTTCTTTTTTCTTGATTCTCCCTCAACACTGCCCCCCTCCTGGACTCTGTCATCCCCGACAAGCTTTGACGAGCGACGGGCATATGTTCTATATATTTTTTGCTCTGTTTCATTAAGCAAATTGGCTTCACGTATCATTAATTGTTTCCATTGTTCTGCCTTTACACCGTCATTGGGTGGCTGTCTGTGATCTGCAAAGAAGCTAAGTTCGTATGCCACTAATCTGGCATTCAAATTAGATGACATCTTCAAAAAGACTTCTGAATCAATTTCAAAAAATCCAGTAAAGAACGCTTCTTCAAAAGTTTGCATATATGTACTTGGCAGAAACATCAATCTCGAATAATAAGCCATTATTGTCGGTCGGCTAGGCATAACAGATAGGTCAAAAATGAGGATCTCTGTGCCTTGATTAACACCAATGAAATTCAAAAATGTGTAGGCTGCATGCTTGAATACCTTCAACACTGTAAGTATCATACTGAGTATTTTATTTGTCATTTTGACAGTTAAGTCAGGTACTGTCGCATAATTCTGTAGCCAAAATTCGATGGCTTTGACCATATAATCTTCCATTGGCAAGTAATTATGTGGCGGGCTTGGAAGCAGAGGGTAATTCAACCACTTTTTATTTATAGCGCCATTTCTTTGCAAGTCCAAAAATTCTCTAGTATCCCTTCTGCGTGGTATAGGACAAAATGAAGGGTTTACCTGTAAGAAATATGGTGCTGCTTGCCAATGCACCCATAGTGTAGGATGTTTCTCCAAAAACTTTCGTCTCCAAACAGGTTGTGCAGCTTCGAATTCTTCTTGACTGTAGGCGAATGTGTCATGTTTAAAATTTAGCTGCTCGTCAGGACTTCTATTTGTAATTTTCTTTATATATTGTCTTGTTTTCTCTTTCAATAATCCGTACGGAATGTTGAAAGGCTTCATGATCTCTTCCAAGTCCTTACCTTTGATTTTGGCCTCCTTCATTACTTTGATTACTTCATTTTCAAAATTTTCCATCAATCGGGACACCACTAGTGCCCGTTCCTTCTTACTTATTTCTGCAGTGTATGGCATTGGATGATCATCATGTATATCCGCCATCTGCTCATGTATTGGAGAATTATAGATCGGGGGAGATAGAGGACGTACCTCTACCTCGTCAGTAGGATTTTCCTTAGATGGCACTACTGGTGTCCCGATCATTGCGTTCTCGTTGATTTGGAGTTCTAATTGCTCTATTCGTTCAGTTTTGGCTTTGCTTTCCTGTAGGGCTGCTCTGAGCGCTTCTTTTGCTGCAAGCAATTCATTACCAATTTCAATGAAATTGTCCATGTATTCATTGTAGCTTGCTGCAAGTTTCCCATGTGTTGTATTCAACTGCTTTTTTAGTTCATTTATTTCTTGACTGTACTTCCGTTCCGATTCTTCTCGCACTTCGCGCTCTTGTCTCAGCAAATCTGCATGTTGTGCTAGCTGATCTCTTAATTCTTTTTCTTTAGTTTCGGATGCCTCCTGTTGTTCAATAGGTTGGTCATATAACAATGATTTCATCAATTCTTTATTCCTGCTTCGTAAAGTGTCATTCTCTTCCATGTACAACTTTAGCCCTGCCGAAATTTTTAAGTGTCATTTTAATGCAATCTCGTACTCCCTCTGGTAGCTCTGACCCCACGCTCAAGAACTTTTCTGGAAAAACTTCCCATTTTTCCACCTGAGCTTCTCGCAAATATTCCTTATTCCTTGATGACACTGTGATTGGAACGTGCTCTTCGATCACGCGTGCATGGTTGGCCAGTAAGTCATTGTTTTGTTCTCTTTCGATTGAGCCTAATTTCTTTACTTCAGCTTTTGCAATGGCTTCCCACACTTTAGTTTTACTTCCCGCTTCCTTTTCCGATTCTCGACTTCTCTTTAGAATCTCTGCTTCTAGCATTCTAACTTTTTCTCTCAACTGTTGCACTTCCATCGTCGGAGCTATCTCCAGCTCCAGCTCTTCTTTTGAAGTTCCCTTCTCCAGGGATTGAGTAGCTTTGTTTTTACTTGCGTCTATACTCAACATGTAGCACTCAAATTCTCTTGTATGTGTCAACCATCCTAGCAACTCTTGATCGGAATCGTCGTTATAGAGCAATGGATTTTGATACTCTCCCATCTTTGTGTCTTGATTAAAGAGCTGCAAGTTGAACCCGTCTTGAAGCAGATTCTTGTAGGTGTCTGTGTTCAAAGAAAACCTAGCTCGTGCAATCTCGTGGCTTGGTTTCTCCTTCTCTTTCTTTTCCATCTCATCGACTATTATTGTCTTCTTCTTGTCGCTCGAGGGTGGGGATACTTGTATTTGAATCCGATCAGACTTTGGCCCTATTGAAATAAAACCTGTGCGCCAGTCATGCACACATTCGACTTGCACCAGCCATGGCCGCCCAAGTAGGATCGAGAAGGTAGCCTCTGAGGTCCTTGGTCTTACTATCAGATAATCAACTTTAAACTCTAAACCGCCCACAACCGTGCTTACATTCTTCAAAAGGCCTACAGGCTTCACTTGTGTTTGATCTGCCATTCTTAAAGACATCGGTGTTTCTTCCATGTGGTTGAGGCCCAAAGCTTTCATCATGAACTCAGTCATAAGGTTGACTGCGGCTCCACTATCTAACTGAGCACCAGGGACTGCATACCCTTTAATCTCGACCGTCACAGCTGGAGCGTTCGAATCAATTTGCGTCGTAATGCTTTGAATGATCCCTTGGACATCTTTATCTTGTCTATTTTTATCTCGAGCTTTCCTCGGCTTCTTAATATATTCGTTATAGAATTGTTTCCTATAAGCAGGTGAACATTTTAGCAATGTGCCAATATCCAGCGTGACTTCCGTGTCAGCGAGCAACTTTACAATATCTACTTCTTCCGAACTTTGTCTTCCCTTTCTACACTTCGGAGCCCTTAATCTTTCGGGGAATGGTGCTATGCCTGGCACAAACTCCTTGGTCACTGGTGGAAGAATCTCTATCTCTTCCCCATCCTCAAACTCTTGCTGCTCAGCAACTCCTCCAACTTGGTTCTCTACCTCTTCACGCTCAGCGATCTTCTCTTGACTCCCTCCTTCACCTTCACCTCCTGGATTCTTCTTCGAATACTCTTGAGTCCTTGTGACTACTGCCACAGTTGGATTTTTATGTGATTTCTTGGCCTCGTAAGCATCCACAAAGTGCATTGACGAGCTAGAGCCTTCTTGAGGGTTCGGTGTTTTGAACACTACTCCGATTGTAGGAACGTGCTCTTGAGCTCTCGATGTGGAATGCATCTGAGTATCAACATAGTTCGAGGACCCTACTGGTCCTTTTTCCTTGCCGGCGGCAGCCCTTCGTTTTGGACAATCTTCGTCAAAGTGGCCCTCTCCACTACAGTACCTACATAGTGGGGTATAGTCAATTGGTTTCTTTTCGTTTGGACATCTAGATTGAGTATGGCCAAAGCCATGACATCTCCAGCACTGGATTGGACCATCTCTTCTTTGATCACGTGCGGCTCCTCTTGGATAGTCTCCTCCTTGACCCTGAGCACCATATCCATAAGTCGGTCTGTTTTCCCAACGAGATGTAGGTGGGACACTTTGAGCGGGCAATCCCGTGTAAGGTCTCTCTCTTGTATCTCCGGATTTCATGGTCCTCTCTTCATAGGCCCTCTTGTTGTAACATCGGTCCTCCGTGTGATTTGTTCTTCCACAAAAAGTACAACGCATCCTAGGTGGTGATCTATCTGTGAATACTCTCGAGACTGTAGGGCATTCTGAAGCCAAATGGCCGTAACCATGGCACTTTCCACACCATGTATTTGATCGAAACACTTGATTCAGGTTTGTAGTTACCTCTGGTTTTACTGTGTATGTTTCCTGGGTCATTGTGGCAGCTTTTATAGCTTGCGTGACCAATTCCAATATTCGTTCTTCCATTAGCGCAGGCTTTGCCTCGCCGGGAGTGCTAGTGGCAGCTACAAAAGCTGGAGTCGTCAATGCGGGACTTCCTTGACCCGGATCTTTTATTGGTATATTTCTTGGGCCTCCCATTGGCTCGTATAAGAGCTCCATCTTCCTTTGTTGGCATAATTGTACTTCCTCCCACAGCCTTGCTTGTTCCTTAGCATCCATTAAAGTTGCAGGTCTTGTCAGGCTGATATGCTGCTATGCCGTAGGATCTCGCAATCCCGAAATGAATCTTCGTTTCAATGTCTCATCGTTCGGGGCATTCACGCCCATCTTTCTTACCAACGTTTCCATCCTCTGAATATAGTTATCGATGCTCTCATTGACTCCCTGTCGCAAATAATCCATCTGTTGGGCCAATCTATCTTGGAAGCCTTGTCGTCAAAACTTTGCCAAGAAGGCTTCCTTGAGCATCTGATAAGTTTCACGCTCTTGTGGTGTCAGATTCCCATACCAATTGGCTGCCTCATCACGGAGAATAGCCGGAAAAATTCTCAACCTTTGATCCTGGTCAACTACGTCATTGGCCTCACAAGTAACCTCAAACAACTGGATAAAACTATCCGGATCTTCGTCCCAAGTACCTGAAAACTTGGTGAAGTCCCCCAAGTGAACCGAAATCCGCTGAGCCATTTCGAACAGAGGTGTGATGTCAATATCACTTCGATCCCAGAAATTTAGTACACGTGGCTTAAGGATCCCTCCTTCAAACTTTCGCACTTGATTCGCGACCCTCCTACGGGAATACACGTTTTTGGCCGATTTCTTTGAACCAATCGAGGTCCACTCACCTGGTGGTTCCCACCTTCTCCTTTCTCTTTCAAGGGCTCTTCTCTGAGCGCGTTCCTCTCTTTGAGTTTGTGTTGCTCCTGACAATGAGCTCCCCTCGCTCATGTACTAGATCTTGGGGTCCGCAAGCTCGGCCAACCTGTGGCGCTAGGCGAACCTATGGCACTCTTTGAGACGTATCAAGCTATTCCCGGCAGACGCACCAAAATGTTGGGCTCCTAAGCCCAAGGAAAAAGTGATTATACGAGACTTTATTTTGTTCAAACCCCTCGCAAACGGTCTACTTGGATTACCTAGAGCCCACAATTATCTCGCAATGGATTCTTCCTATGTCAATGCACTAGCCCATATGTTCCCGGCAAACACACCAAAATGTTTAGCCTCTTAGTCCAAGGGAAGGTGCATATGCTCAATGGTATTTTGCCCAAGACTTTTGATACTAGGTCAGTTTTGGTCTCCCTAAGTCCACAATTTCACTCCAAAATATTGATGGAGCATCAACCAATTGAATTACAATCGTCTGCCTTCACTCAATTTATCAATTCCTTTAGCAGCTTTGACGTGCAAGTACTGATGAATCTTCATCGTAATTTCATCTTTCCCATTGAGTCCTGAGCTCTCTACTGACGTTGCTTCCTCTCCTTGGGTTGGTCAACACAGAGCCCTCCAAAACATGCACATGCCTCTATATACAGAGCCTGCTTAGAACTATATATCAATGCCACCAATAATCTGCATGACTTACTTCTTCAATCCTATATGTATTGATCTGTAACAATGACTGTCTTGAATATCAGTCAGCTATGAATCATCAATTAAATAGGACATCAATAAATGAGGGGGTGCACTAACTTTTCATCACTCGGTTTTGTTAGCGTCACCATTATATGCCCAGTAGTTCAATCTCATGAGTCTCTGGAATAGCTCGCCAATTAAAAAACAACATCACATCAAGTAACATGTATACACACTGTCCTTGCCTATGTCTGTATCATCATATGCTTACGTTCCATTTTTGTTTCTGCAACATAAACTAGTATATCCCAATATGAGTATTTTCCATGGCACCCTTCAACATATATCTTGATCCAAGACAACAAACTTTTAATGTATACATATAGACAATGGATATATATAAAAGAAATCGTTTTTCTTCAATATGCATAATATATTCATAGGCGTTGCTACACAAATGTGTAGTCACATCATACCTTCATGTTTGCATAGCAAAGAGAATGTAGTCAGTAACATTTCCCATAAGACATTTCGTGCACGTCACTTAACTTCGTAAAGTGTTTACATTTATTTATGGAAAGCAGAACTTGGCCATCAAATTACGACAATATGCTGAATATGAGTCATCCGCATATTAAAAGAAAATATGTTCGTATACCATCCTTGTCACATCATATGAAATCATCTTACTTCGTGTAGACCTGCATCAAAGTAATGTATAAAACCATAGCAGCATGTTGAATGTAAATCACCATGTTAGCTGTACGATCTCCATATATGAAGTATGCTAGTTGATAACCCTTGTCCCATCATACGCAATCATCTCCCGTACTGTAAACCTACATCATCTCATATTGACAATGTAACATACCTTTACTGCGCATTTTCTCTTGTGGATGTTTGCTTCAGAAATGATTACAGATGAACATCAGATCTTCATAGCAAGCTGAGTACTCAACAGATGGTATACTTTGGTGATGTTCGCAGCTATATTTCTTATGATCTTGTACATATGTGCAGACTTGCGATTCAATTGTTGAGCATACTCTCCATCAGATAGGATGAGTCGCAGGATGTGATAGATAGAGATAGTAGATCCACTTCGTACGAGTGCTACAGAGAGAAGAAGAGATAGAAAAGTAAGGGGCTGACTCAAGTATATATCATACGTAACAACGTCGCCCCTTATCTCTTTTGCAAAAAAACAAAGGTGGGCTGGATTCGAAGAGGATAGAAATTAAATCAAGACCTACATAAAGACCCTGGAGTGTCCCCACACACTGGAAAACCCTTAGATAGAGCACACAAGTTATAAAGCAAGACCGTTGCATTACCTCGCTAAAGCCTCATCCATCAATACATATAAAATATCTGTGCCTTCAAGAATGTTGATTCAAAGTGAGCTGATCTGTCGCAAGCCAACACATACCAATCACACAAGAAAATAATGTTCCCTTCCAGGCGATCATCGCCCTCTCCTCTCTCTCTCTCCCCCTCAGGAGTGGGGAATAACTTCATATGAAAATTTTATTTTAATCACACGTTGGCCTACATTGACACTGGATGCGATTCGTGGACCTGACCACCCGATCAGGTTGATTCCACCCATCTACCAATGCAATGCAGCGCACAACACACAAACACACAATGATAACACATAACATATATCAGCTAGCCCATAACGAAGCTGGATGCGGCTCGTGGTCGTGACTACGCAGCCACGATGGCTCCACCTACCTACCAACCCGTTATGGCGCGTAGCTAAGACACAAACATATATATCCCAAGCCTATGGCGAAACTAGTTGCGGCTCGTGGTCCTAACCACCCGGCGAGGATAAATCCACCCACCTACTAGCCCACCATAGCGCATTGGTACGATCACAGCAACACAAATTTTTTCTTTTCTTTTTCTTCGTTTTTTTTTTTTCATAGTTAATTAATTCACCCAAGTCCTGAGAATTAGGGAGAGGAAGAAAGGGATTTTCCCCACTTTTCCCACACATGCATGCAAAACATATACACACTAGCCTTTGACAGGTCAACCACCTCTTCACTCCATTCTTTCAATTACAGACACTACATATGTATTCATCGAGTTGACTTTTCACTTGGTAACTACAGCCGGCTATGCCTTAGTCCCTCGTATACCTATCCCTAGGTGTCCTAGAATGTGAGTCGCCGGGATGTCTCATGTAGCCTCACATCGTACTCGCATCCCGACAACTTCCCTAGGGCGAGTCAGGCTCAACTTCAGGAGCTCCGTCATCACTCCCTATGCCCAAGCCCATGTGATATCGTTTTCCTCGTTAGGCATTTCCCTCGAAGGATCGAAATAGTAATATCGATCTCCCGCCCATCCTACATGTCGAGTCAGGTATTCCTCAAAACACTCAATGTAAAATGCAACACCCAAACCCTGGTTTATAAAGCATACCAGCCAATGCGCTTCCTCAACATCATATTCCGTCTCAAAGTCGTCGACATCTATGCCCATGCGGGCGAATGTTTGGTCCGAGAAATATATCCTTAGCTCGTACAAGTAGAGTTGCGTTATTTGATCTGCCATTTTGTTACTTAGCTCCTAACAGTCTCTGCGCAACACAAGAAAAATAATTAGACGTCCAAAATTTCTTGAGCTAGCAAGGAAGAATATTTATGACACACAAATCATAGCTTACATATGCGCATATATATATATAATACTATACATGTATGTACAAGGAGTCTACTTCGTCCTTCTGCTTGGATCTCGTCTAGCTTCTCCCGTCTTAATATCACTTGAAATATGGTTTAACTCGAAACGCGTTAACCTTCACGGGAGCATATTCTTTTCCTACATCTTGAATTTGCATGGAACCATTGGAATTGAGTTCCACCACCTTAAACGGTCCTGCCCATCTTGTCTGTAACTTCCCCGGGAATTTATAATATTTACTATCATAAACCAGCACCAAATCCCCTTCTTGAATCACATAGGTTTTGAGATTCTTGTCATGCCTCTCCTTACGTCTCTTCTGAATAGCTTCCAAACTTTGTTGTGCGATGAGTCTCTTTTCTTCCAGCTTGACCAGTTGTATGTACCTTTCCTTCAATGACTCTTCCTCTCCCATCTTGGCCTCAATGGCCACTCTTAATGTTGGAACTTCTTTTTCGATGGGAAAGAGGGCTTCCTCGCCATATACTAGAGAGAACGGAGTGCTTTTAGTCGTCACTCGATAGGATGTTCGATATGCCCACAAGGCTTCCAAAAGCCTCTCATCCCAGTCTCGCCTATGCACAGCTACTGTCTTTGTCAGAATATGTTCAACGACCTTGTTGGTGACCTCCACTTGTCCATTTGCCCTCGGGTAATATGGAGTGCTTTTTCTATGTTTGATCTTATATAATTCCATTAATTCTTCGATCAGTTCGTTGACAAAATGCGTTCCTCTATCACTCACTATTTCCAATAGGCATCCAAATCGAGTGATAATTTGTTCGTACAAAAATTTAGCTACATCCATAGCTCGGTCAGTCTTCAGAGCTTTGGCTTCTACCCACTTGGTAACATAGTCAGTGCAGACCAAAATATACCTATTAGACCGACGTCTTGAGGGAGGATCAATAGGTCCCACAAAATCAATTCCCCATTTCTCAAACGGCTTAAGAGCCAACACCGGCGTAAGAGGAGCAGCATGTGCTAATGTGGGTTTGCCCATTCGTTGGCATTTGTCGCATTTCTTACAGTATGTGTGTGAGTCTTTGAACAGCGTTGGCCACCAATACCCAGCCAATAAAACCTTTCTTGCCGTTAGTTCACCAGCAAAATGCCCACCGCAGGGTTCATCATGTAATGCTCTCAACACTAGGGTTGCTTCCTCTTCCTCGAGACATCTCCGATAAATGCTCTCATTGACAAAATATCGATAGAGTTGCCTCCCAATGATGCTATGGTGCTTCGCCAATGCTAACAGTTTTTGCTTCTCTCTCTTGCTTGCTCCTGGCGGATATTTAGTGGTGCATAAGAAGTTCACCAAGTCGGCATACCAAGGTACTTTAGCATCAACCTAGAATAGATGCCCATCAGGAGCATCGTCGGGCACACCAGAGATTGGCTCCTCATTAACAATTCGAGATAAATGGTCGGCCAATATATGCGCTTTGCCTGGTCTGGTTACCACTGTGAACTGAAATTCTTGGAGGAGTAGCATCCACCTCATCAGTCGCCCTGATAACTCTGGTTTATTAATGATATACTTAAGGGCTTCATGATCCACATAAAAAGTGAAATGCTTTCCCATCAGGTAATGCCGATACTTGTTCACCGCAAAGATCATCGAGAGACATTCCTTTTCTGTAGTCGTGTAGTTCCTCTCAGTGCTATTCAAATTGCGACTTGCGTAATAAATAGGATGGTCCAACTTCTTTTCATCAGCTTGGCATAGTACTGCTCCAACCGCAGTATGAGAAGTGTCGGTATGCACATGGAATTCTTTCGTCCAGTTGGGTGCTACCGAAATCGGTGCATTTATCAATCTCTCTTTGATCGAGTCGAATGCAACTTGACACTCTTCAGTCCATTGGTATTGTTGGTCTTTCCTCAAAAGATTCGTCAGTGGTGCCGCTATGGATGCAAAATTTAATATAAAACGTCGATAATAATTCGCATGGCCCAAGAATCCTCTGAGTTGCCGCAAATTTTGAGGAGGTGGAAGTTCTCCGATCTTTTCCACTTTATCCTCGTCAACCGCGATTCCTTTTTCGGAAATAACATGTCCCAAAAGCAATCCTCTTCGTACTCCAAATGTGCACTTCTCAGGATTCAATGCGATGCCTTTTTCAATGCTTCTTCTTAAAATGGCTTCGATCCTCTCCATCATGTTTTCATCATCGCCTCTGATTGCAAAGTCATCGAGAAATATCTCCATCCAATCCTGCAAGTAGTCTTGATATGCAGCTATCATTGCCCTCTGGAATGTGGCCGGTGCATTGCATAATCCAAATGGCATCACACGATATGCATACATACCCCATTCTGTAGTGAAAGTAGTTTTTGATTGATCCTCTTCATGGATTTGGATCTGGTTGTACCCACTAAAACCATCCAAAAATGAGTACAATTTATGGCCAGCCACTCTGTCCAAGATTTGATCAGTAAATGGCAAGGGGAAGTGATCCTTCTTTGTGCGCTCGTTCAACTTTCGATAATCTATGCAAATACGGATTTTCTTATTTTTCTTCGGAACAACTACAATTGGTGATACCCATTCGCTGGATGCGATAGGATATATGAATCCTGCTTCCAATAATTTAGTCAATTCCAACTTGATCAATTCCAAGTAGACTGGATTCGTTCGCCTGAGTCGTTGACATATTGGTCGGGTGCCTTCTTCCAAATCTATATAATGTTGGCAGATTCGGGGATCAATTCCTCTCAAATCACTGTATGACCATGCAAAGGCCCTGCCGAAATTTGTAAGTGTCATTTTAATGCAATCTCGTACTCCCTCTGGTAGCTCTGACCCCACGCTCAAGAACTTTTCTGGAAAAACTTTCCATTTTTCCACCCGAGCTTCTCGCAAATATTCCTTATTCCTTGATGACACTGTGATTGGAACGTGCTCTTCGATCACGCGTGCATGGTTGGCCAGTAAGTCATTGTTTTGTTCTCTTTCGATTGAGCCTAATTTCTTTAGTTCAGCTTTTGCAATGGCTTCCCGCACTTTAGTTTTACTTCCCGCTTCCTTTTCCGATTCTCGACTTCTCTTTAGAATCTCTGCTTCTAGCATTCTAACTTTTTCTCTCAACTGTTGCACTTCCATCGTCGGAGCTATCTCCAGCTCCAGCTCTTCTTTTGAAGTTCCCTTCTCCAGGGATTGAGTAGCTTTGTTTTTACTTGCGTCTATACTCAACATGTAGCACTCAAATTCTCTTGTATATGTCAACCATCCTAGCAACTCTTGATCGGAATCGTCGTTATAGAGCAATGGATTTTGATACTCTCCCATCTTCGTGTCTTGATTCTTAAAGAGCTGCAAGTTGAAACCGTCTTGAAGCAGATTCTTGTAGGTGTCTGTGTTCAAAAAAAACCTAGCTCGTGCAATCTCGTGGCTTGCTTTCTCCTTCTCTTTCTTTTCCATCTCATCGACTATTAATGTCTTCTTCTTGTCGCTCGAGGGTGGGGATACTTGTATTTGAATCCGATCAGACTTTGGCCCTATTGAAATAAAACTTGTGCGCCAGTCATGCACACATTCGGCTTGCACCACCCATGGCCGCCCAAGTAGGATCGAGAAGGTAGCCTCTGAGGTCCTTGGTCTTACTATCAGATAATCAACTTTAAACTCTAAACCGCCCACAACTATGCTTACATTCTTCAAAAGGCCTGCAGGCTTCACTTGTGGTTGATCTGCCATTCTTAAAGACATCGGTGTTTCTTCCATGTGGTTGAGGCCCAAAGCTTTCATCATGAACTCAGTCATAAGGTTGACTGCAGCTCCACTATCTAACTAAGCACCAGGGACTGCATACCCTTTAATCTCGACCGTCATAGCTGGAGCGTTCGAATCAATTTGCGTCGTAATGCTTTGAATGATCGCTTGGACATCTTTATCTTGTCTATTTTTATCTCGAGCTTTCCTCGGCTTCTTAATATATTCGTTATAGAATTGTTTCCTATAAGCAGGTGAACATTTTAGCAATGTGCCAATATCCAACGTGACTTCCGTGTCAGCGAGCAACTTTACAATATCTACTTCTTCCGAACTTTGTCTTTCCTTTCTACACTTCGGAGCCCTTAATCTTTCGGGGAATGGTGCTATGCCTGGCACAAACTCCTTGGTCACTGGTGGAAGAATCTCTATCTCTTCCCCATCCTCAAACTCTTGCTGCTCAGCAACTCCTCCAACTTGGTTCTCTACCTCTTCACGCTCAGCGATCTTCTCTTGACTCCCTCCTTCACCTTCGCCTCCTGGATTCTTCTTCGAATACTCTTGAGTCCTTGTGACGACTGCCACAGTTGGATTTTTATGTGATTTCTTGGCCTCGTAAGCATCCACAAAGTGCATTGACGAGCTAGAGCCTTCTTGAGGGTTCGGTGTTTTGAACACTACTCCGATTGTAGGAACGTGCTCTTGAGCTCTCGATGTGGAATGCATCTGAGTATCAACATAGTTCGAGGACCCTACTAGTCCTTTTTCCTTGCCGGCGGCAGCCCTTCGTTTTGGACAATCTTCGTCAAAGTGGCCCTCTCCACTACAGTACCTACATAGTGGGGTATAGTCAATTGGTTTCTTTTCGTTTGGACATCTAGATTGAGTATGGCCAAAGCCATGACATCTCCAGCACTGGATTGGACCATCTCTTCTTTGATCACGTGCGGCTCCTCTTGGATAGTCTCCTCCTTGACCCTGAGCACCATATCCATAAGTCGGTCTGTTTTCCCAACGAGATGTAGGTGGGACACTTTGAGCGGGCAATCCCGTGTAAGGTCTCTCTCTTGTATCTCCGGATTTCATGGTCCTCTCTTCATAGGCCCTCTTGTTGTAACATCGGTCCTCCGTGTGATTTGTTCTTCCACAAAAAGTACAACGCATCCTAGGTGGTGATCTATCTGTGAATACTCTCGAGACTGTAGGGCATTCTGAAGCCAAATGGCCATAACCATGGCACTTTCCACACCATGTATTTGATCGAAACACTTGATTCGGGTTTGTAGTTACCTCTGGTTTTACTCTGTATGTTTCCTGGGTCATTGTGGCAGCTTTTATAGCTTGCGTGACCAATTCCAATATTCGTTCTTCCGTTAGCGCAGGCTTTGCCTCGCCGGGAGTGCTAGTGGCAGCTACAAAAGCTGGAGTCGTCAATGCGGGACTTCCTTGACCCGGATCTTTTATTGGTATATTTCCTGGGCCTCCCATTGGCTCGTATAAGAGCTCCATCTTCCTTTGTTGGCATAATTGTACTTCCTCCCACAGCCTCGCTTGTTCCTTAGCATCCATTAAAGTTGCAGGTCTTGTCAGGCTGATATGCTGCTGTGCCGTAGGATCTCGCAATCCCGAAATGAATCTTCGTTTCAATGTCTCATCGTTCGGGGCATTCGCGCCCATCTTTCTTACCAACGTTTCCATCCTCTGAATATAGTTATCGATGCTCTCATTGACTCCCTGTCGCAAATAATCCATCTGTTGGGCCAATCTATCTTGAAGCCTTGTCGTCGAAACTTTGCCAAGAAGGCTTCCTTGAGCATCTGATAAGTTCCACGCTCTTGTGGTGTCAGATTCCCATACCAATTGGCTGCCTCATCACGGAGAATAGCCGGAAAAATTCTCAACCTTTGATCCTGGTCAACTACGTCATTGGCCTCACAAGTAACCTCAAACAACTGGATAAAACTATCCGGATCTTCGTCCCAAGTACCTGAAAACTTGGTGAAGTCCCCCAAGTGAACCGAAATCCGCTGAGCCATTTCGAACAGAGGTGTGATGTCAATATCACTTCGATCCCAGAAATTTAGTACACGTGGCTTAAGGATCTCTCCTTCAAACTTTCGCACTTGATTCGCGACCCTCCTACGGGAATACACGTTTTTGGCCGATTTCTTCGAACCAATCGAGGTCCACTCACCTGGTGGTTCCCACCTTCTCATTTCTCTTTCAAGGGCTCTTCTCTGAGCGCGTTCCTCTCTTTGAGTTTGTGTTGCTCCTGACGATGAGCTCCCCTCGCTCATGTACTAGATCTTGGGGTCCGCAAGCTCGGCCAACCTGTGGTGCTAGGCGAACCTATGTGTTAAATGTAAAAATGGGTTATGGGTTAAACTGATACCGATTAAGCGTTACTTTACGTTCTATTCAAATGCTTCTCTTTCAGTTGGTTCCAAATCTTTAACCGCGATCCTTCTCTTAGCCACGTGGGTTCTTGGGAGTGGTAGGGGTCTGTTAGACAGAGGCCCTGTACTATTTTCCCAACTTTTCACACACTCATACATACTCCATCACGTCTTAACGCAGTGGTTGATTCTGACTACTGACAACTATTCGGCATGCAGAAACTTAGGACTTCTGGACTGAATCTGCTATAGTAATGGAGCAGAGGTCCTGTTCTGGCTTATAACTAATAGAATACTCAACCTCATTAATTGGATACTACTCAATATGCTGCTTCCGTGAGACAGATAGGTATACCGAACAATAATACAACAGACAGCTATAACCGAGAGTACGCAAACTTATCGTATATCGACTCAAGCAACAAGTTCCTACCACAGTTGATTCATCACAAACTTTACCAATGCTTCTGTTCGTGTACAGACCTTTACCGATATAAGTTCTTTCTGAGATCGGAATCCTCAGTGAACGCAGACTATCGTATCGAATCTGGTCACTTAACCAAAAAATACTAAAATGCAAATGATTCACTTCGACCTTACACAGTCTCTCGCAGGATGACAAACCACACTATTTCGTGATGAAAAAGATCCAGAACCGCATATAGCTTATCACCAAACAGACTCACAACACAAGACTACCGAATAGAACTCGGCACGACAAGAAGAATAGCAGAATAGTTAGATGCGAATAGAATAGAACAGAACTCAATATTCTCATCAACACCTCATACATGGTCTCAAACAAGATGCTCGCAATTTCCCAAATGGAATCAGTAGAACAGACAGACAGAACACATACACACACAATGCTATACTTGCAATTTCCAAACACCTCGGTTCGAGACGTAATCAACCCACTCACTACAATACCCAACAGAAGCAGAGGCTCTTTCCCAAAAACTGCCGGTCTTTACCGCTTTCCTTTGTGCGCTTTAAATAGAAGTCTGCTACAATGTTTCCGCGAATCCACTTTTTACGGCACCTGTCCGGGTTCATCCGTCCTGGTTCGGCGGCCCTCTAACACTGGCACGCACGGTGGACTCGAACCCGCAGGTGCATTACTGTTGGCAACATCCTTTTGCACTGCCTGTCGGTCCATGCCAGGGTTTGACTCCCCAATCCTTTCTGAGCGCACTTGTTCTAGTGGCGAAACAAGTATAGCCAGCCATCTCCTGCGAAAAAGTGTCCAGCTATTTTGAACACGGCTATCCAACTGTTGTTTTAATAAGTCGATGTCCACATTTGTCATCAATGTGGCATTTAGTTCTACGCCCTCATCTTTTAATATCTGCTTTTCGAACTCCTACAATACTTGTATCCTTGACTGCAAAATTTCATTTTCGGCTTGCAGGTGAGCATTCAGGGTAGAAAAACTTGACATTTCGGTTTGAATTTGTGTTTGGATAGTTTGCTGCCACTGATTAAAGTCTTGGACACACTTTTTTGCAGTGATCAATTCTGCCATTAGATGTCGGTTGTTACTCTGTAACACCTGTATTAAAGCTTCTTTGTCATCCAATTCTTTTTGCATCTGTGTCATTACTGAATTGGACTTAGTCATCGTGGCCAATAATAACTCGTTTTTGTGCTGAATCGCTTGTTCTTGTTGCCGTAAATATTGAGAAACCTCTTGGAGTTGGTTTTGCATCCTTATGACAAAATCGGGTTGGGGGTCATCCGGTGCTTGCTCTGGACTGGCAGTTGGCAAGTTGTCTGCCATTCGTCGTTTAATGGACAGCCGAAACGGCGTCCCTACTGTCTGATTCTATGCGCTGTTACCTGTGTGAAAGAAAGATGCAGACGAGGTGGAGGGTTGAGCTGCTTCCTCAGGCTCTGTGTGGTGTTCAGAATTTATTTGATCATGTTCACCGGGATAAAAAGGGGGGGACCAGTGTAGCTGCTTATCCTTTACAGATTGGACAAAATTAAATATAGCAGCTAAATAGGCTGCTAGTCTGCTGTTGGTGTGGGATCTTCTCTTATCTCCGACAATGATTTGTGCGTAGAGGTGGTTATAGAGCCAATGTGTCCAGCTAACCGGACCTCCTTCTTCGGCATGCAATAGGGGGGAAAAATTTTCTTTCGACATTAAGTCGAATTTTACTAGTAAACAAAGCTTTTCTAAATACCATTTAAATTGTTCTCGTCAGTGATAGGTGGCATTTTTCAACATGTAATACCGTCGGGGGCCTTCGCAGTCACCAAATTCCTTCTTCAGGTCCTCATTTGAACATTTAAGATATCGAGCACCATCATAGAGTGGTAGTTTAAATACGGCTGAGACGAGCTGGGGCGAAAATCGTACCTGATTGAGAATGAAGCCGCTGGTTTGTCGCATGCTATGTAATTGGTCCTCTGCGTCGTCATTAGCAATCCACTATTTCCACGGTAATTGGGCAAACTGGAGGAGCCCTATCTTTTGTAGCCAGTCTTCATTCTTTTGCGATTAGATGTCGAGCTCGATTTTAAATTCGGTGGAGAATTTATAGTGAGTCTTTTCTGATGCAGAAGTTACTGCGTCATCTGCTTCATCTTGTAGGGTAGTATCTGTTGTTGTTACCACATGGGTCTGTGTATGGGTGCGCTTTCTGAGTTGCCAACGGAGAATGTCAGATTTCGACATGCTTGGTTAAGGGTTGTTGAGAAGAATATGCTGGAAGTTGCTAACTGGTGCTGGATCTCGAAGAATGCTAATTTAGAAAGCTATACTCTGTAAACGCATTTTATAAACACCGGTGCTTGAACGGCCATTTGCTCTACTGATTGTATGTCAGTAGGACATGACTCTTCCCTTCCTTGATAATATTTGTATCAGAGTAAAAATCATTATGCCGCGTGTTATATTGTAGATTGGTGCTAGACTGAACAAGACTTTTCATGTGCGAAAATGTCAGAAAACCAAAAGTTGATTATCATATTCATACATTATGAATTTGGATGGGCGAATATACTTATTCGTCGATGAGACCTTCGAGATACATACTCCTAGCCGATCTAAATGTTCGAGCTATCTTTCTCTTAAGAGTTTCTAATAGTTGTTTTAGCGTATCAGGCTCTAGAAGCTGCGCATCTATTCTAGCAGAGCTAAGTGCGATTGCTTCGGTGAGCACATTCTCGGCCTGGGTCTGCACAAAAGCTTCGTGTAGATAAAAATTGTTGGATAGTGCGGCATCCCTGGAAGTCTTCATTTCGTCCAGTTTGGTCTTTAGCTCTGTAATATACTCCTTCTGGTTGCGCAGTTGGTTGTCTTGGCGTTCAAACTGCTGGGTTTGGAAATCAAGAGTTTTCTTAAATGCATCTCGTTCTCTGCACGTCTTGTCGATATCCTTGAGGTATTGTCCTTCCCGTATCAGCTGGCGTTTTAGGATACTGTTAACTTCATTTGCGCATTCTTCGGCTCGCCGTAACTGTTCTTGGATTTGTTCGGTTTCTTTCTGTTGATCCTGATTCTTCTGGATGGCTTCCTGCAATTGAGTCTTCGTCTCTGCGATCAATTTTTCGAGGGAGGCGTTGATATCTTCTTTTTCATTGAGGGTGACCTTCAGAGCTCGGATTTCTTCATGCGTGGCGTGTAGGAGTCGATCTTTGGCTGCAAGTTGCTCGAGGGCTTCATCTCTAGGGCGGAATAGAAGGGGCGAGAGATGCCGTAGGTTCCTTTTTGCAGGTTGAGGATTGCTACGAGGAACTGTAGGGCGGATCGTTCGGGTTCTGGGCGGCAGAGAATGGCATATTCGTTTGATGAGGAGCGGGGAAAGAGTTCGGTCATGCGAGCGATAGGGATGCTAGGACCATTTTCGCGTCCTTGCGGGGTGAGGCGATAGGCTGCAGCGAAGGTTTGGAAGGTGATGACGGTTCTATATGGGAGGCAAGGGAAGACCCACTGTCGTTCGGTGATGGGGAATTGGGCGATGGCGTGGATGATTTGTGCGGAGAAGGGATGGGCTTCCACTGAGTGCCAGGGCAACTCAGCGAAGTTGGACAATCCTCTGCAGCGCAGGTATTCGCCGACGTCTGTCGGGATACCATCACGGAAAGCAGCGTAGTTGGCTAGTGCTTCCATGGTGTTTACAAGCACACTTACAGGTAACACAGAAGACAAGGATAATACGTATAGTCTCGAGAACACAATAGTGTTTAGGCGCAACCGAGGGGGTTAAATAAGGAGAACACGGTGGGTAGGGGAAGGGGGGTGGGTATCATTGTGCGGTGCGGGAAAGGTACTGTTTGCATGCTGGCGTGTGTGCTTGAGTGACCGGTAGGGAGAGGCGGCTGGTAACATAAAGATTCGTACAAAACACTACTAAAAAGGGAGAAAAGAAAAAAGAAAAACGCAAAAATTTATACAAAACGCGGTTCGCCGCCGAATAATTTAATGCGTACTAGTAGTGGGATAATACGGCCGTAGCTTCGACCCATTGATTACCTTTGGAAGTGGATTTCCGGTCAACGTAGTCAACCGAAAAGTTGCCGGACCGATTTGTTCTGAGATCTTGAAAGGGCCAAACCATCGTAGTTTGAATTTTCCTGCTGCTCTATCCGATTTTGCGTTATAGAAGAGTACAAGCTGGCCTACCAAAAAGATTGGAGTCTTCAAATATCGATCGTGTGTCTTGGCTTGCCTTAGTTGTACTTCGCGCATAGTTAAAAAACTGATCCATCGGTGCTCATCAAGTTCTCTGAGTGCGTCCATTCTTGCTGTTAGTGAATATTCTGGTAGCATTTTCTGAGTGATTGCTACACGCAGACTTGGGATGACTAATTCCATGGGTGCTATTGCTTCTAAGCCATAAGCTAGTTTGAAAGGTGTCAAGCCTGTTGTTACCTTATACGTAGTCCGGTAAGCCCATAATACTGCAGGTAGTAGTTGATCCCATCTTTCCGGTGCTTCCATGATCAATTTCCGGAGGATATTCAAAAGTGATTTGTTTGTACTTTCGGCCAATCCATTGGCACGTGGATAATAAGGAGAGCTAAAATTATGTGTGACCTGGAATGATTGTGTAAGAGCCTTCATTAGATTGTTCACAAAGTGAGTGCCTTGATCTGAGACAATTTCCAGGGGTAAGCCAAATCGTGGGAAGACATCCATGAGTAGACATTTTGCTACCATGACCGCTGTAGCAGATCGTAAAGTCCATGCTTCTGCCCATCTTGTTGCATAGTTTGTACAGGTTAGTATGTATCTGTTGTTACTGAAAACTGCTGGGGGTGTAATTGGACCGATAAAATCTAATCCCCATTTCTGAAATGGTTCGAGTGGTAAGATGGGTTGCAGAGGAAAAAGATGCCTTTGCAAAGGCTGACCAGTTCTTTGACAAGTATCAAATTGTTTAACAAACTGTGCGACATCTCTGTACATCGTTGGCCACCAGAGACCTCCTTGCAGAATTTTTCGGTGAGTTAAGTCTACTGCAAAATGGCCACCAGAAGGAATTGAGTGCGCCAAAGTGATAACTGAATTAACCTCATGAGGTGGAATACAGCGAAGTAAGATTCCGGTATGATCTGCATAATATAGTTCTCCTGCTACTAGCCGGAATCGGCGGCTAAAGACTGCCAATTTCCTTCGAACTGCCTTGGTCGTCTCAGATGGGAAGCATCCTTCGGTGAGAAAAGTTAGAATCTGATCATAGTATGTAGATGGTGCTTGTAGGTTGGCCGTTTCCTCGGATAGTGGTTCAGCATTATAAATCGCAGGAGTCGTGTCATCTATGCCCACTGGAGCTTCACCGGAATCCAGGCGAGATAAGAAATCTGCTAGGACATGTGCATTTCCGGGTCGGTGAATGACGTCATAGTCGAATTCTTGTAAAAGTAGCACCCATCGTGCTAATCGTCCACCTAAATGCTGCTGTCTTACTAGATAAACAAGGGCAGCATGATCCACATGAAAGGTAAATTTCCGGCCTAATAAATAATGTCTGAACTTTTTGATTGAGTAAATCAATCCTAAGCATTCTCTTTCAGTAGTAGAGTAATTCTTTTCTGCCGGTGCAAGCCTTCTACTGGCGTAATAAACAGGGCGAAACCACTTATCTGTTTGCTGCATCAGAATACTGCCAATTGCAATATCTAAAGCGTCGACAAAAACATGGAACGGATTGTCCCAGTCCGGTGGTTGTAAAATTGGAGCTTGTGTCAAGAGATACTTGAGCCGATCAAATGTAGTTTGGCATTCTTCAGTCCATTCAAACTGTCGGGGAGTTTTTGTGATTAGCCTGTTTAATGGTACTGCTAGGTGAGCAAGCCATCGTAAGTGTCTGCCATGCCACCGTATTTGACCCATAAAACGCATTACTTCTTTTGGAGTTGTGGGTACCGGGGCTTCTAAAATTGCCAAAATTTTATCTGGGTCTACTCGGATACCTTGAGCAGATACAATATGCCCAAGTAGTTTGCCACATGAAACCGCAAACACGGATTTGTTTGGGTTAAGACAGAGTCTATATTCTCTACATTTCTGAAAACAACATCGTAAATGACTTAAATGTGCTATCATCTTCCCAAAAATCGAGAAGTCGTCAAGATATACTTGCATGAATGAAGTAAGATAAGGAGAAAATATCTCCTGCATACATCGCTGAAATGTGCTTGGTGCATTTCTTAATCCGAACCACATTACGGTGCAGGCGAAGACACCCCAATTGGTAATGAAAGCAGTTTTTGGTATATCTTCTTCAGCCATTCTAACCTGATTGTAACCGCTGTATCCGTCTAAGAATGAATACATTTCGTGGCCTGCTACCCTATCAAGCATGGTATCCAAAAAAGGGATCGGGAAAGGATCTGGTACTGTTGCTGCGTTCAATTTCCGGTAATCTACACAGATTCGTAGTTGTTTATTTTTCTTTGGCACAATCACAATTGGTGAAATCCATTCAGCATGTTCTACTGGTACGATGAATCCTACTTTTAACAATCTGTCAAGTTCGTCTTTTACCTGAGAGGCATAATTGGGATTCATCCGATAGCTGGGCTGCCTATTTGGTTTAGCTTCAGGCTTCAGCATGACTCTGTGCTGATATATGCGCGGATCTAATCCTTTCATATCTTTGTAATCCCATGCAAAGACGTCTAAGAATTCTCGAAGGAGCTGAATCAAATTAGCCTGAAAAATTTCCGGTAAGTTTTGCTTTATTTTTACAGGTCGAGGATTATCCTTGTCTCCCAGATTGTACGTGATCAACTGGTCTTCAGGGACATAAATTTGTTGTGGGTTCTCTGTATCCTCTGTTGGCTTGAATAATGGTTGTAATTCATTATCTGCTTGGTCAGACTGTTCGGTGATAGCTACTACTGCACAAACTGAAGTGTTCCAGTTATTAATGACAGACTGTAGATCAACAGTTCCTAGAGACATTAAATCGGCGTTATTTCTCAGAAATTGCTCTTCTTCATCATCTGATAGTCCATCTAACATATGAACTGGTTCAGCGAGATAAGGTCTGGCGTGAAGTTCGCAGGGTTGTATAGCATCTAGTTTTACTACATATTTACGATTGGCATCCTTGAAGGTGAGCTCTTGCGCAGACCAGTCCTGTATTACTTTTGCATGCTTCAGCCAAGGTCGGCCGAAAAGAAGATTGTAATCCAAGGTGGATTCGGGTAGATCTAGTATAACAAAAGTCATTTTGAAAGTCGTACCTTGTAGAGTAATGGGTACATTCCGTACAAGTCCTACGGGATGGACTCTAGATTGATCAGCCATTCTGACAAAGAATTGAACTGGTTCGATTTCGGTCCAGCCTAGCTTTTTACATAATGTTGCGGTTGCAATGTTTACGCCGGAGCCTCCGTCAATTAATACCTGCGTGATCTTCTGATTCTTATACCATACTGTAATGAAGGGCACTGCATGATCAACCGTAGAATCAGATTCTGGTTGAACTGCAGCGGTTGCTGGAATGCAAGAGGGTGCCGGGCTGAAATGTTGTTGGAACTGTTGCCGGATTCCAGGTACTAACGTCAAAAGTTGGCCGAGAGGTAAGGTGATAGATGCCGTGGATAAAATTTCTCAGGCCTGTTGAGATTGGTTATCCTGCTCTTTTGAACTTGAAGTTTCTGCTGCTGCTGAAGTATCTGCTGTTATGTCTTCTGCTGATGGTTGTTCTACTGCTGCTTCTTTTTGTTGCATTCCTTCCTTTGCTGCCGAGGTTTGAGTCACCGGAATGGGTTCTGGGAACACTGGTGGTTTTGTAGCGGTCCAGTGACTAGCCTTGTTATACATCCTATGTTGTTCTCGTATCCCTGGTTCAAATACTTCTGCTGCTGGCTGCAGTTGTTTACCTGATCGGGTCTGGACTGTAGCAGTTTGTGTTTCTACCGGAGTAATTTGTACCATATTGACCATTGGGTTTTGCCGCTCCTTCTTCCTTTGATCATAATCAGCTGCATCTTTGCAATATCTTCTAATGTGTCCGAATTCACCACAAAAATGACAGCGTGGTGGTGGTAAATTGGGGTTTTCCGGTGGTGGTCCGTTCTGCCATCGGTTGGCATTATAATTGTTGTTTCTTTGTCCTCGGTAGTTCCGATATCCCTGTGGTTGATTGTTTCTCAGTTGCGGAGGTACATAGTGATTTGCTGCCTGTCCATGTTCTTGAATAACAGCATTGACTGTTGCTGTTCCCTGTATTCTAGCATTGTAGATACAATTTCCGGTGGAGTGTCCGGCAGTGTTGCAGATAGCACAGAATGTTTGATTTAGCACACAGTTAGCACTTGTATGCCCTGAATTTTTGCACGTGGTGCAATATACTTGCCTGGTTATATCTTCAGTCATACTTTTGTTTGTTCTTAACCATTCCAAGTCTTCTGAAAATCCACCAACCTTGGATTCCAGTTGCAAAGCCATAGCGATGACTGCATCCAATGTCATTGCTCTGACACATCTAATAATCATGATCTGCTTCAATTGCGGATTTAAGCCATTGATAAACCATTGAGTGATGACGTCATCAGGTAGATTAGCATGTGCCTGTGGTATCTGCCGTAAATGTGTTCTGAAGAGAGTAGCGTATTCCTGGACAGTCTGATTTGCCTTCTGTCGGTTGTTCTGTAGATAATCAAAGATTTCAGCAGGATTCTTCTTTAATCTGAATCGTTGTAGAAAGGCATCCCGTACTGCATCATAGGTACCGAAATGATTAATGTCGTATTCCGTAAGCCATCTAACCGCTTCATTAACCAGGGTAGATTGAAAAACAATGGCCTTGTATGCCTGATCCGGTGGATGGTTGAGGACTGCATAACTGATTTCGAAAGTGCGAACGTGAGCATCCGGGTCATCTCCTGGGAATCCACCAAATTTCGTGTAGGTTATGCCTGTTGGAGGCAGCCTTGGTTGACCTAACTGTTGTTGTTGTTGTTGTCCGTTCATCGTGGGTGTCTCTGATCCTGTATCTTGAGGTTGATTAGTTGAACTATCAGAATCTGGATCGCCGGACAGCGTGCCTTCCGATGTGCTGTTTTTGCGCAGGATACTTCGGATCTCTGCTTCGAATAGCTCTCCCTCTTTCTGGATGTCCAATATCCGAAATCTTTCTTCCAGACACGCGGGTCTGGCTGAGGATTCTGCAACAAATGCTAATCCTTGACTGCCAGTTGATGTTTCTATCACCGGAATATCACCAGAATGAGCTAACAGTCTACCAGACTGTAGCGTTTTTTCACTTTTACTGATATCTTTTCCTAGAGTTTGTCTATTCTCTAGCGGCGTCTTGATAGATTCTGGAATTACTGTACTTTGGTTAGGCTGGGTCGAGGTGACACCAGCATGTACCAAAGGCACTGGTCGTTCCACCGGAATATGACCGGAATTAATTCTAGCGTCCTTAACTTGCTCGATTACTGAGTCCGGTCGCATTATACCTTCTTCTCCTAGAGTTGTTTTTTGTACTTTTCTTGTTCCCGTCATCTGGGTCCTAGGATACGTTTCACCAGACCGAGTAACCGGCATGTGTCATTGCCCAGTAATATTATCTGAGTAGTTTGCAACAATCTGGGTCTGTTGCTACTGTCAGTAAATCAAATATTACTGGATATTTGCTCCTTACAAACCGCTTAGCACTCTAATGCCACTTTCTCGCAAGTAACTCGTAATCAAATACTACTTTACCGCAGAGATTGTTAAACAGTTGCCACTTTCCCACAGACGGCGCCAAATGTTAAATGTAAAAATGGGTTATGGGTTAAACTGATACCGATTAAGCGTTACTTATACGTTCTATTCAAATGCTTCTCTTTCACTTGGTTCCAAATCTTTAACCGCGATCCTTCTCTTAGCCACGTGGGTTCTTGGGAGTGGTAGGGGTCTGTTAGACAGAGGCCCTGTACTATTTTCCCAACTTTTCACACACTCATACATACTCCATCACGTCTTAACGCAGTGCTTGATTCTGACTACTGACAACTATTCGGCATGCGGAAACTTAGGACTTCTGAACTGAATCTGCTATAGTAATGGAGCAGAGGTCCTGTTCTGGCTTATAACTAATAGAATACTCAACCTCATTAATTGGATACTACTCAATATGCTGCTTCCGTGAGACAGATAGGTATACCGAACAATAATACAACAGACAGCTATAACCGAGAGTACGCAAACTTATCGTATATCGACTCAAGCAACAAGTTCCTACCACAGTTGATTCATCACAAACTTTACCAATGCTTTTGTTCGTGTACAGACCTTTACCGATATAAGTTCTTTCTGAGATCGGAATCCTCAGTGAACGCAGACTATCGTATCGAATCTGGTCACTTAACCGAAAAATACTAAAATGCAAATGATTCACTTCGACCTTACACAGTCTCTCGCAGGATGACAAACCACACTATTTTGTGACAAAAAGATCCAGAACCGTATATAAGTTATCACCAAGCAGACTCACAACACAAGACTACCGAATAGAACTCGGCACGACAGGAAGAATAGCAGAATAGTTAGATGCGAATAGAATAGAACAGAACTCAATATTCTCATCAACACCTCATACATGGTCTCAAACAAGATGCTCGCAATTTCCCAAATGGAATCAGTAGAACAGACAGACAGAACACATACACACACAATGCTATACTTGCAATTTCCAAACACCTCGGTTCGAGACGTAATCAACCCACTCACTACAATACCCAACAGAAGCAAAGGCTCTTTCCCAAAAACTGCCGGTCTTTACCGCTTTCCTTTGTGCGCTTTAAATAGAAGTCTGCTACAATGTTTCCGCGAATCCACTTTTTACGGCACCTGTCCGGGTTCATCCGTCCTGGTTCGGCGGCCCTCTAACATATGGCACTCTCTTATAGAGACGTACCAAGCTATTCCCGGCAGACGCACCAAAATGTTGGGCTCCTAAGCCCAAGGAAAAAGTGATTATACGAGACTTTATTTTGTTCAAACCCCTCGCAAACGGTCTACTTGGATTACCTCGAGCCCACAATTATCTCGCAATGGATTCTTCCTATGTCAATGCACTAGCCCATATGTTCCCGGCAAACGCACCAAAATGTTTAGCCTCTTAGTCCAAGGGAAGGTGCATATGCTCAATGGTATTTTGCCCAAGACTTTTGATACTAGGTCAGTTTTGGTCTCCCTAATTCCACAATTTCACTCCAAAATATTGATGGAGCATCAACCAATTCAATTACAATCATCTGCCTTCACTCAATTTATCAATTCCTTTAGCAGCTTTGACGTGCAAGTACTGATGAATCTTCATCGTAATTTCATCTTTCCCATTGAGTCCTGAGCTCTCTACTGACGTTGCTTCCTCTCCTTGGGTTGGTCAACACAGAGCCCTCCAAAACATGCACATGCCTCTATATACAGAGCCTGCTTAGAACTATATATCAATGCCACCAATAATCTGCATGACTTACTTCTTCAATCCTATATGTATTGATCTGTAACAATGACTGTCTTGAATATCAGTCAGCTATGAATCATCAATTAAATAGGACATCAATAAATGAGGGGGTGCACTAACTTTTCATCCCTCGGTTTTGTTAGCGTCACCATTATATGCCCAGTACCTATATCTCATGATTCTCTGGAATAGCTCGCCAATTAAAAAACAACATCACATCAAGTAACATGTATACACACTGTCCTTGCCTATGTCTGTATCATCATATGCTTACGTTCCATTTTTGTTTCTGCAACATAAACTAGTATATCCCAATATGAGTATTTTCCATGGCACCCTTCAACATATATCTTGATCCAAGACAACAAACTTTTAATGTATACATATAGACAATGGATATATATAAAAGAAATCGTTTTTCTTCAATATGCATAATATATTCATAGGCGTTGCTACACAAATGTGTAGTCACATCATACTTCATGTTTGCATAGCAAAGAGAATGTAGTCTGTAACATTTCCCATAAGACATTTCGTGCACGTCACTTAACTTCCTAAAGTGTTTACATTTATTTATGGAAAGCAAAACTTGGCCATCAAATTACGACAGTATGCTGAATATGAGTCATCCGCATATTAAAAGAAAATATGTTCGTATACCATCCTTGTCACATCATATGAAATCATCTTACTTCGTGTAGACCTGCATCAAAGTAATGTATAAAACCATAGCAGCATGTTGAATGTAAATCACCATGTTAGCTGTACGATCTCCATATATGAAGTATGCTAGTTGATAACCCTTGTCCCATCATACGCAATCATCTCCCATACTGTAAACCTACATCATCTCATATTGACAATGTAACATACCTTTACTGCGCATTTTCTCTTGTGGATGTTTGCTTCAGAAATGATTACAGATGAACATCAGATCTTCATAGCAAGCTGAGTACTCAACAGATGGTATACTTTGGTGATGTTCGCAGCTATATTTCTTATGATCTTGTACATATGTGCAGACTTGCGATTCAATTGTTGAGCATACTCTCCATCAGATAGGATGAGTCGCAGGATGTGATAGATAGAGATAGTAGATCCACTTCGTACGAGTGCTACAGAGAGAAGAAGAGATAGAAAAGTAAGGGGCCGACTCAAGTATATATCATACGTAACAACGTCGCCCCTTATCTCTTTTGCAAAAAAACAAAGGTGGGCTGGATTCGAAGAGGATAGAAATTAAATCAGCTGCTGGGCCCTTTTGAATGCCCTTGCTTAACATGACCAGGGTATCCTTCATCCTTTTATATGTCACCTCATTGGCCAGTTCCTCAAGACGAAGTGGTGAATTCAATCCCTCTTCTGGTACATCATCAACTGCAACTACAATTGAGGTATCCTTAACGCGATATCCTAGTGCTTCTCTTCGTCATAACACCCACTTTTCCTTCAAGATACCTCTGATTAACCATGTATTCTGCACCCCAAAAGCATATTAGTGCATAAAAATCGACCATTTCTTGAGCTAACAGATACAGAGCATGGAAATAGTGGAGTTGGAATCAGAACAAGAGGAAGTTCCTAAATAAGAACAAATAGAAAAAGAACTCATAGATTTCCTCAAAATAGTCAGCAAGCATATTTTTACAGTAACATAAGGAAAATACAAGTATACTAGGCTATGTTAGGAATTCTACAACTTTCAAAGATTAGCTGTAGCATACAAGATGTGGAAGGCAGTTGGGTTACACAAACTTCTAGAGGAACCCATGATTTTTATTGACTTTGACAGGTGTGAACAAGCAATGTCATCTCTACAGGAAGTTAAAAGAAGTACAAAAACATATTTTATGTGCAAAGTCAAAAATAGGGAAAATGAAGTGGTTGAAATATTGATCAAATCAGATCATATCAAGGCTGCTTTGAATTTCTACCCAATGGGTACAAGGATTCATGTTAGCTTTGTGAAGAAGAATTCAGCTATATATGCTGGATTCACTAAATTTCAGACTTCAAAGACAAAG
The DNA here is from genome assembly GCA_020310875.1 of Ceratopteris richardii. Classification (NCBI taxonomy): domain Eukaryota; kingdom Viridiplantae; phylum Streptophyta; class Polypodiopsida; order Polypodiales; family Pteridaceae; genus Ceratopteris; species Ceratopteris richardii. Next base: position 135,072,864 of record CM035406.1, read on the forward strand.
CTAATGAGGAGCTTGCAATTAGAATATTCCTACAATTATTGTGCTTCCCAAGGTTCCCTAGATATACCAAACCACACAAACTAGTGACTCTGGTAATGCTAAACAACCAGGATAAAAGCAAACCTTATGGTGTGGTTGATATGGCACCTTATATCCATGATCACTTGAAGGAAGTTGCTAAATGTTGGGAGAAAAAAAAAATAATGAATGGAACCCAAATATTCACTAGAATAATCTATCATGTTCTTGGTATGGAGGATAAATTGAAGCTAGCTCCTGAAGCTCAGGTGTTCATAGCATTGATGGGTAAAGTGAAAAGTCCCCTTAAACCAATAACAGTTAGGGAAGCAGGGAGGAAAAGAAAGGGATTAATCAGAGAAGTGACTCAACCAATAAAGAAAAGAAAGTGGATCCTAGGAAGATTGAAATGGAAGCAATAGAGTCTACTAAGGAGGACATAAAGGAGGAACAAATAAAAGTCCAAGCAGATGCAGACCCACATCCTCCTTAGATGAGTACAGAAAGGTTATGTTATATTTGCTACAGGGAAGTACAAGTGAAATTTGAATTCAAATGAAGGTGGGAATGGTTGTTGGAGGGAATCAATTCACTTTCCTATAATCTAGGAAAAGTGAAGATCTAGTTTGATCTACTTTTAGGTGATTTGATTGCTTGATTGAATGCAGCTTCAACCACCATAAATTCGTGGGATTTGGGCTCTATCTTTCTACCTTTACATGTGTAAAGCTCAAGGCTTTTACAATGGTAAATGAACCATCAAAAATTTCTCAAAAAAATACAATAAATGAGCATAAGAAAAAGAAATCTCCAACGGATATTCTTTCGACGCGATAGCCTTTGATGTAGATCAAATCCACCTCAAGCATAGTGTAAGCTTGATGTTCCAACAGCTCCCCCTCAAGCTAAAGTATGCTTGAGTCTTCATTCTCTGATAGGTTGAATACCTACCATAGCTTTGAATCTACAAAACTTTATTCCATCAAGTGCCTTCGTCATCATATCTGCTACTTGCTTTTCAGTTGGAACAAAAGAAATGTCGATCTCCTTTGCCTTGAGCTTCTCCTTGATGAAGTGGTAATGGACTTCTATGTGCTTGGTTCTCGCATGGAAAATAGGATTTGTCGTTAGATGCATGGAACTTACATTGTCTCCAAATATGTGAGGTTTGGAACTCACAAGTCCCAAATCTGTATACAATGCTTTTAACCATATTGCCTCTTGAGTTGCTATGGTCAAGCCTCTGTACTCTGCTTCAGTTGAGGATAAAGCAACTGTTGGTTGCTTCTTGGAACTCCATGACACTTGCTTTGAACCTACAAATGCTAAGTAACCAAATGTACTTTTTCTATCATCCTTAGCTCCTGCCCAATTTGTATCTGAGTAGATTTTGATATCCAAATCTGAAGAGTAAGAATAGAATATATCTTCATTGATTGTACCTTTGAGATACTTAAGTACTCTCTTAGCCGCATCCATGTGTGGTCTTCTCGGTGAGTGCATGAACTGACTAAGTACTCCCACACTATATGAGATGTCTGCCCTTGTATGAGTAGCATATATCAAGCTACCTACCAAGCTTTGATATTCTTTAATGTCTTCAATTTTCTCACCTTCATAAACACTAAGTTTATGATTCATCTACAAAGGTGTACCTGCAGGTTTAGTGTTCTCCATTTTGAACTTGAGAAGAAGATCCTGAATGTATCTTCTTTGAGTCAAATACATTCCTTCATCTATATATATCACCTGCATACCTAGGAAATATGTGAGCTCACCTAGGTCACTGATTTTGAACTCCTCTTGCATGTGTCTCTTGATCCTTTGAATGCCATTTAGATCATCACCTGTCACAATAATATCATCTACATATACACATAGATAGATAACCTCATTGTGATCTCTTTTGATGAATAGAGAAGGATCTGAGCTGCTAGCTTTGAATTCTTGATCTTGAAGACTCTTGATCTTGATAGACAACACTTCCTAACACTCTTTCCAAGCAATACACATGCACACAAGCTCACAAAGAAGAAGATACAGAGTGAAGAAAACACAAATTTGAATTTCTGTGCTCTTCTTTCTCACAATGGCAAAAAGTCTTTACAAAGGGTCACAAATTGACTTATATACTTGTGCCCTAAAAATGGTCCTTTCACACAAGAGACCGGAACTTTATTCACTAAAAGGCTAATTTCCTACTATTTTACATGGGTAAGTTTCTAATCTTCTGAGGGGATGCATCTAGAGGACTCCTCTAGTGCATTTAGAATGGAAAATATATACAAGTATGGTTATAATACAAAAATTGGGTGTCCAAATCGGAAAAATTTTGGGACCCGTCTTTTTCTCTGCTTTGTGTTCTCTTTAGCTCTGCAACACTCTCCCCCTCTTTGTCTCTGTCGTCCCTTGACAGGCTTTACTTCTTGTCTTCAGTTTGTTGTTCGCATGCATTTTTTGGTCAATTTTGTCTATTCATCAGTCTTGCATTACGTTTTAGTGGTCCTCTGATTTGTCCTGGTTGCACACATCGGACCCTGCTGTATTATTCAAGCCTGTTCACTTTCTTTTCCTTGCACGCAACCCTTGCTCAGTTTTGCCTGTTTATTAAACAGGTGTTCACTTTTGACGGCCTCTTCTTAATTCTTGTTTTACATCCTCTGGGCCTGATGCATTTGTCTTGCTTGATAAGTCGGGTTGCCACGCACGCCACCAATGGAAGGTATGAGGATGTGGTGCTTCAGTCTTCGATCTGGACCTGCCAAAGATCAAGAGGTTGAAGCACCCTAGTGGGTTGCGCCCTTTCCTTGGTGTGTGTGCCACTGCGGGGCTCTGTGCAGAGATGGGTGTTGCACCCCTGCGGGGCTTCTTGCAGGATATATCTTCAGATGTTCCTTTTTAGTGAAGCTTCTTTCGTTGTCTTCTTCTTTTCTTCTTTTTTCTTGATTCTCCCTCAACACTGCCCCCCTCTTGGACTCTGTCATCCCCGACAAGCTTTGACGAGCGACGGGCATATGTTCTATATATTTTTTGCTCTGTTTCATTAAGCAAATTGGCTTCACGTATCATTAATTGTTTCCATTGTTCTGCCTTTACACCGTCATTGGGTGGCTGTCTGTGATCTGCGAAGAAGCTAAGTTCGTATGCCACTAATCTGGCATTCAAATTAGATGACATCTTCAAAAAGACTTCTGAATCAATTTCTAAAAATCCAGTAAAGAACGCTTCTTCAAAACTTTGCATATATGTACTTGGCAGAAACATCAATCTCAAATAATAAGCCATTATTTTCGGTCGGCTAGGCATAACAGATAGGTCAAAAATGAGGATCTCTGTGCCTTGATTAATACCAATGAAATTCAAAAATGTGTAGGCTGCATGCTTCAATACCTTCAACACTGTAAGTATCATACTGAGTATTTTATTTGTCATTTTGACAGTTAAGTCAGGTACTGTCGCATAATTCTGCAGCCAAAATTCGATGGTTTTGACCATATAATCTTCCGTTGGCAAGTAATTATGTGGCGGGCTTGGAAGCAGAGGGTAATTCAACCACTTTTTATTTATAGCGCCATTTCTTTGCAAGTCCAAAAATTCTCTAGTATCCCTTCTACGTGGTATAGGACAAAATGAAGGGTTTACCTGTAAGAAATATGGTGCTGCTTGCCAATGCACCCATAGTGTAGGATGTTTCTCCAAAAACTTTCGTCTCCAAACAGGTTGTGCAGCTTCGAATTCTTCTTGACTGTAGGCGAATGTGTCATGTTTAAAATTTAGCTGCTCGTCAGGACTTCTATTTGTAATTTTCTTTATATATTGTCTTGTTTTCTCTTTCAATAATCCGTACGGAATGTTGAAAGGCTTCATGATCTCTTCCAAGTCCTTACCTTTGATTTTGGCCTCCTTCATTACTTTGATTTCTTCATTTTCAAAATTTTCCATCAATCGGGACACCACTAGTGCCCGTTCCTTCTTACTTATTTCTGCAGTGTATGGCATTGGATGATCATCATGTATATCCACCATCTGCTCATGTATTGGATAATTATAGATCGGGGGAGATAGAGGACGTACCTCTACCTCGTCAGTAGGATTTTCCTTAGATGGCACTACTGGTTTCCCGATCATTGCGTTCTGGTTGATTTGGAGTTCTAATTGCTCTATTCGTTCAGTTTTGGCTTTGCTTTCCTGTAGGGCTGCTCTGAGCGCTTCTTTTGCTGCAAGCAATTCATTACCAATTTCAACGACATTGTCCATGTTTTCACTGTAGCTTGCTGCAAGTTTCCCATGTGCTGTATTCAACTGCTTTTTTAGTTCATTTATTTCTTGACTGTACTTCCGTTCCGATTCTTCTCGCACTTCGCGCTCTTGTCTCAGCAAATCTGCATGTTGTGCTAGCTGATCTCTTAATTCTTTTTCTTTAGTTTCGGATGCCTTCAGTTGTTCAATAGGTTGGTCATATAACAATGATTTCATCAATTCTTTATTCCTGCTTCGTAAAGTGTCATTCTCTTCCATGTACAACTTTAGCTGTGTCTCAAGTAAAGTGCTTCTAGCCTTCATTCTTTCTTTGTGAGCCTCGCTTGCATCATGTAATCTTTGTAAATCCGCGAGCTGTGCTTGGAGTTGGCGATGCTGAGTGATTAAGGTGTCATATTGCGTTTTGACTTCGAGCAACTCCGTGTTTTTGACTGCTATTTCCTTTTGGGCCTGGATTAATTGCGATGACAATTGTTCGCTCATTATTTGGAATTGACTTTTTTCTCTCATGGCTTTATCATAATCTGCATCTATGTCCATCATCTGTTGTTGTGTATCCATAGCTGTCTGAATCATTTGCTTGACTACAGGTTTCAGCTGAGTGACATCCACATTAAGCCATGTTGTTGGTATATTAGGTTCTTTTCCTGTTGTGACACCTTTGCCCTGTGCCACATGTAACGTAGTGTCATGTGGCTGCCTAATCTGAAGCTGGATCCTCGGCTCAGCCACCATGTGTTCATTGTTTCCTTGAGGTGTATCATCTGTACCTCAATCACAATCTGCTCTTTGTTTTGTAATAGCTCTGAATCCGTGTTCATTGGAGTTTGTACTTCCTCTTTGATAGGTGGTGTTTCAGACGTAGCAGTTGTTGGAGCTTCTTTGATGCTGATTTTTGTAGTATCATTCAATTGAATGACATGCTCAGGCTTATTGGAATCTTCTATGTTCTGTTCCTTTTCTTTATGGTTGTCTGGCGTTACTTCGACCTGATTGATCTCATTCCATTCTTCTTCTTGAGTTTCTGTCCTTATGTCAGTATCTAGAGTGTCTTTTTCGGGACTGGATTCTGCATCAGAACTAGAATCATCTAAACCCAATTCTTTGTATCTCCCAGGTTGTTTTGGTGTCTTTTCGTCACTCCGTTGTTTCTCTTGACTTGCTTGTCTATAATGATGACCTTGGACATTCAGGTTTACTTGCCCTTGCATGTACTGATGTGTCTCTTCTAGGGCGGCAGAGAGATCTCTCTTTGTAATAGGCATTTGGGCCATCGTAATCTTTGGAAGAATGTGTGTCCGCTTTGATTGGGGTGTAGCTTGAGCTTCTTCCTCTCTTAGACGCTTTGTACCCCTCATGGGTTTCTGTGAACTGGTTCCTGCTTCTTCAACAACAACAGCTGCTTTCTTTTTCTTAGGGACCGTAGCGGATTTGGCATATTTGGCTAGCCCTTCTGAGGTCGGCATCTCACGTAAGCAGTTTTTCATCTCTAGAGCTTCATATATAAGTAATGTCAAAGCCGAACTCCCATTGAGAAACTTCTTCTGGCCCCACTTCTTCTGGGCTTCAAATAATCTTTCTTGGACATAGCCAGTCATGTTTACTTTATTTCCCACTTGTCTCATTGCATGCGAGAGTAGTTGTACTACAATCTTTTGTGGTGCAGTATATCTGTGCATACTTGGGAAACAAAAATGTTGGTGCACTAGGCGGACATCATCTTCGATATCAGTCCTGTTGATATCCAAAAAGGACCTCTTTTTAGGATCATGACATTCCTCTTTGACATTAGTTATCCCTTCTTGATTCCATCCGAAGGCTTTGTTGATTAGTTCATGTGTGAATTGAATGGTTTTCCATGTTCCTACTTTATCCAACACTCGTGCTTCGGGCACTGATACCTTAGTCGCTGCAGGCTGCAATGTATTCATTACTTGTGTACACCTTTGAAAATCTGGTAGATAAATCGGCAATTTAAGAAATGCCTCTATGCCTGCCTGTGTCCATACATCCTCGATATGCGGTAATCCTTGTATTATAGTCTTGAAGTCTTGCGACATAATAGGGAAATAATGATCCCTATCCATAATCTTGATAGTTGCCATGAAAATGAGGTCTAACACTGGTTGGTCGTCCAGAAACCAATGGCCTCTTGCTTTTGTTATAGATTCGAGTGGAAGAAGCTGGACCTCTTCTTCTTGCATAGCTTTGGAATTAGTAGATGCCATCTGCACTCAATATAGAGTATGAATTAGTGGTCATATACTATCAGAAATCTTCCTTCATTTGTTTGTCATAAGCTTGACGTTGCTCCGAGTGAATGATGTTGTCCCTTTCCCGTGGGTGTGAGAAAGGTAATACCTGGATTTTCCCATATTTTAGATATTTTTATATTTTCATCTGAAAGGAAAAACAGAAAAGTTAGATCATAGCCGAAGTGGTTATTATTTTTTGAGTGATTTTCTTAATGTATGTACAATTGCTCTCCTATTTCCCAGTAGGAAAATGTGCTCAACTATCCTGAAATAGAAGAAAGATGTGCCAAATGCTTGGCCTTGTAATGTGGCCCTACCATGCATACTTTGGGACCTGATAACTCCAAATGTGTGCAACTTGAAGTAGTTGGATGATGCATGCAGTTTGTCTTGTCTTTCGGCATCCAGATTTGCTTCATTCTGTTGGGACGTATTGTATCCCGAACATTCGTGATGAATGTGGTGCTTCTCCTGTTGTACGTCTGCTCCATCTGCTTCTTGAAGGGTATATTCCAATAGGTACAGACCTTGAATGACTCAGAGAACTAGTTTCTCTTGTGCATGTTGCTTCACTGGGACAGGATTCAGATTGATTGACACTCTTGTGACTTGCTAGACTAGAAGATAGAATGCAAGCAAAATTCAATGTGTCCTCACATGAAGTACTTGAGGAAGGGGTTTCTATAGTACTATTGAACATACACTCATAACTTTGTTCATTAGAGTGAATTTTTGGCTCTATCCTTGCGACTTTTATTGGTCGTTCGTCTAGCAAACTGAATACTTCACGATGTCCTATCCTGGCTGAGATATAGCCTAAGGCCAACTGAATGGTCACCTCATATTCGTAAATCCACTCTTGACCTAACACTACATCTTCGAGTAAATCCTCATCGTGACACACTAATAGCTTTTGTTCCATAGTGTTGTTGCCAAGATGTAGAGGTAAAGTGATTTCACCTATACATTGAGTAATGGTTCCTCCTATTCCTATCGACTGTGCCATTGATGGACATAATTCCTCCCTGAGTTTCTGAGTCAAAGAAAGTTTGATACAGCTTATAGCGGCTCCTGTGTCAATGAGAGCATCCACTAAGTGGTACTCCGTTTTACCTGCTCCCAAATTCAAATATGGTTGTGTTCTCTGTGAACCTAGGTTTTTGGTGGCTCTAAAATTAGCCATTGGGATGAGTTCTTCTCCTAGTCGATATCTCTCATCTCTCTCTCTCATCCACTCTTTTCGTTTCTTAATTCGTTCTAGTGCTTCCTGTCTCGCTTCTTCTCATATCCTTTCCTCCTCAATACGTCGATTCTTGCCCTTGATTAATCGAGACATTGTTTCTTCTGTCAATGGTTCTAGATATTTTTTAACTCGACATCCACTGATGTAGTTTGGTAATACTTCTCCATATATGGTTGCTAAGCTGATGGCTCCACTTGTTGATATACGATTGATGATTAATGGGCCATATCCTCTCTTCTGCAACTTCTTAGCGTGTTGTTTCAAGGTATATACCAAAACTAAATCTCCTTCCTTCAAATTTTTGTCCTTGATGTGAGCATCAAAGTAGGCTTTCTGTCGTCGTTTAGCAGCATAAATGCCTGCTACTGCTTGTAACCTACTTTCGTGAAGCTTTTCTATTTGATCCAATTGAGCTGATAGTTCATGTCCCATCCACTCGTAAGTAGTTGCTACTCTGAGAGTGGGAATTAAGAAATCAATTGGCAAAATAGCATTTTGTCCATACACTAAGTTAAAAGGAGTAGTGCCTATGGCGGTTTTATAGGCTACTCGAAATGCCCATAAAGCATGATGTAATTGCTTATCCCAATCAGATCTACCATTGTTAACAATTTTTGTGAGAACTGTACTCAAGATTTTATTCGAGCTTTCGGCTTGTCCATTGGCTTGTGGGTGATAGGGCGCTGATTTCTTATGAATTACCAAGAATTCATTCAATAAGGCTTCTATGACTTCATTCACAAAGTGCGTACCTCTATCACTCAATTTCTATCGGTAGTCCAAATCTAGTAAAAACGTTCTCAAAGAGAAACTTGGCCGTAGTTCTTGCGTCGTTTTTCTTGGTTGCTTTGGCTTCTACCCATTTGGTCAGATAGTCTGTGGCTACAATTATATATTCGGCATGGGATCCTTTCGCTGGGGGACTAGTAGGTCCTATGAAGTCTATTCCCCATTTAGTGAAAGCTCTGGCACTCATCATGGGTCTCAGTGGCATCTCATCTCTTCTAATTGGATATTTTGTTCGTTGACAAGTATCACATCGTTGCACATAAGTTATGGCATCTTGATGTAGAGTTGGCCACCACATGCCAGCAAAGAGGATCATTTTTGCTGTTTTATCTGCAGAGAAGTGCCCTCCTGCAACTCCTGTATGTGCCATCTCTAAAACAGTAAGATATTCGTCTTCATGAATGCACAATCGTAATTGATTATCTCTTCCTCGCTTGAAAAGTTGTTTTCCTATAATGGCATAATCCTTGCTCTGTTCTACAAGTGCACGTTTCCTTGCTGAAGTGGCTCCTTCTGGGTATTCTTGGGTCTTTAAGAACTTTACCAGAGGCATGCTCCATCTCGGGGCTACTGTGGAGTAGCATAGAGTAGAGTTCTCTTCTGGATTTTGTTCTTGACAGGTTTGGCAAGCTGATACATAGTTATGTGCATCCCTCTGCATGGTTGGCCAATATATGCCTACTCTCCTCAGGGTTTGCCATGTTCCGTTTGCATTCACATGAGTTTTCCATTGATTCACATGTGCTTTCTGAAGCCACATTTCCTGTTCCTCCTCTTCAACACATCTCATTAGTAATCCACTTGAATCTTGGTGATACAAACTTCCAGCAATGATATGAAGGTTTTTAGTCTTCCAAAGGTCTTGGATTTGGTTTGGTGTGATCCCATCTTTAGGTCCATGTGTGAGTATAGGGACCAACTTTTCTACCCATTGGGGACATACTTCTAGGTTAAACAGGTACGTATCTGGCAGATCATCTGGTACTCCTATGGGTGGTTCTCCATGGGTCATTCTTGATAAGTGATTTGCTCTTATGTGGGTATTTCCTTTCTTGACTACTACCTCAAAATCAAATTCCATTAGTAATAAGAACCATCGTACTAGCCTTCCTGTATTGCAAGGTTTATTGACTAAGTACAGCAGGGCTTGATGATCAATGAAGAATTTGAATTTGTTTGCCAACAGGTAATGTCTGAACTTTTTCACTGTGTACACCATCCCTAGGCCTTCTCTCTCAGTGGTGGTATAATTGCGTTCCGCTTGATTTAGTTGTCTACTGGCATAGGATATAGGGTGTTCTAGCTTTCCTGTATCTGCAGGTTGAGCTAAGATGCAACCAATGGCAAACTTGGAAGCATCCACATGAATGTGAAATGGCTTATTCCAGTTAGGTACTCGAAGGATTGGTGCTAAACTCAATCGATTCTTTAACTCATTGAAGGCTTTCTCACATTCCTCGGTCCAATTGAATTGAGTCAAGAGTGCATAGAGGGGTCTAGCAATTATGGGATACATATGTATAAATCTTCGATAATATCCACAGTGTCCCATAAATGCTTGTACTTCCTTAGCAGTCTTTGGTCTTGGTAAATCCAGAATTACTTTGATTTTGTCTTCATCAGTTGAAATTCCATTTTTAGAGACAATATGCCCAAATATTTTTCCTTGTCGAACCATGAAGACACATTTTTCTGGGTTGAGGCATACTCGATATTGTCGACACTTGGCAAAGATCTTTTCTAGTTCAGGGATGTGCTCTGATCGTATAGCTGAATAAGTACATAGATCATCCATGTATACCTCCATACTTTTTCTCAAGAACTCTTTGAATACATGGCACATCAATCTTTGGAAGGTGGTTGGGGCATTCGTTAGACCAAAAGGCATGACTCTGAAGGCGTATACTCCCCATTCGGTTGCGAAAGCGGTTTTGTGTTGGTCCTCAGGAGCAATGGCTACCTGATTATACCCTGAAAAGCCATCCAGAAAACTATAAACTTCCTTCCCTGCCACTCTTTCCAACAGATGATCCGTAATTGGTAATGGGTAGCTATCCCTTATGGTCGCAGCATTTACTTTCTTCAGATTGATGCACACTCTTAACTTCCCATTCTTTTTCGGTACAACCACCAAAGGTGACACCCATTCCGTGTGCTCAATCTCATATATGAATCCAGCATCTAACAATTTATCTATCTCTTCCTTTATCTTTGCTGAGTACACATCATTGTATGTAAATGGTCTTTGTTTAGAAGGTTTGGCTTCGGATGTCATGGGGATTCTATGAGCACATATAGATGGATCTACTCCTTTCAAGTCCTTATAGGTACAGGCAAAGACATCCCGATATTCCCTTATGAGGCGTACTAACTCTTGTTCTTCCTCCATTGAAACATCCTGTCCTATGAAAGTACATCGTTCTTCTCCTTCCTCTACGGTTACTACTATCTTCTTGGTTTGTTCTTTATTGTCATATGTTATTCCTGGCTGTGCTTCTCTTTTAGGCATTATAATAGCAAATTTTCTCTCTTCTACTTCACATTTTTTGAAGTGGGCTGGCACTTCAAACTAATCTTGTGGCTTGTTTTCTTCACCTTCTGGCTCTTTATCTAACTCTAGCTCTTCTTCCTTTGTAGGTTCCTGGTTGTTTTCGTTAGCGGTGACACCTATTTTTTTATTTTCATCCTCTGGTTCCATTGGTTCTTGTTCCATCTCAATGCTCTCATAGTCCTCCTTCCATTCTTTCTCTATCACTTCTCCTTCTTCAGCTTCCTGAAGGACTACTACATATAGACTAACGTCTTATCCTTCCTCATCAATACATTCATTCATAGTTATCACTTCTTCGTTCACACATACATCGAGGGTTGCTAAAATCTCCATCCAACCATGAGGTTCAAACTCTTCATCCAAAAAGACTTGAGGCATGTAAGCTGGATCTTGTACAGACCTAGCCACACCTTGCCTTTGCTGCCATCCCTTTCTCCTATCCTCTTCCTTTTTGGCGGTTTGGCATATCCATAGATGAGTATCCTCGTTCATCCAAGATTGGTCACTAGAACCTATGCTGTGAATTGACTGATCGTCTTCCTCCTTATGAATTTGGTTCCATTGTATGGGGGGAACATCTTGATAAGTATAAGTGTGGAGGTTTATTCTCGTGGTAGTTCCTTAATGTTGTAGGTATACACCATCTTTTCCCCAATCCTGCACAACCTTTAACTGTCTCATGAAAGGTCTCCCAAGTATCATTTCATAATTGCTCGCCCTTTCAAATTGACATATTGCTAAGGTGTGTTCAAATTCAACTCCGCATGTGGTGAAAACTACTCGTTCCAATAATCCCAAGGGTCTTTCTGTGTGTCCGTCTGCCATTTGTACTTCATGCGCGTTGGTCTTAAAGCTAGTTTTCCCCATTTCTCCCAGATTTCTCTAGTAGCAATGCCTACACCAGCTCCGGAATCTAAGATGGCTTTGGTGGTATAACCCCTATAAGTAATTGGAAGGCAAGTATTTCCTTCATCTCCCTCACTAAAATCTCCTACCTTATCCACTGGGATCATTACTGTGTTTACGTCATCAGATATCTCTTTTTCTTCCGTCTTGATCTCCAATTGATTGGTTAATTTCTCCTTCAAATGTGGTTTAACCTTCAGCAGTTCTTCCAAAGTTAGGGTGCAAGGGATTTTTACCTTTCTAAGGTGTTGGATGATATCCGATGTTTGGACTGATGGGTTCGGTTCATTTTTCCTTATTGAGGGGATGCAATACAATTCTGAATTATGTTCGTACTCTCCTGTGTAATTTGGCAAAACCTTTACACTCTCATTTTCTTCATTACTCGAATCAATTGGTAATGATTCATTTGAATTCAACTCAGGTATTGAATCCTCTATTCCATCTTCTGCTTCTAGTTCTCCAAAAGGTGGTTCAATTCCTTCAACTTTCTTCCATTTGTCTTCTTGGACCCTAGCCCACAAATCTTTAAGCCATTCCCGTTCTACTTTGGGAACAATGGATCCTCCCCTTTTATCCTCGCAATAGTTTCCATTTTGTGTCTTACTTGCTTCGGTTTTTTCGTGATCATTAGTAATGACACACTCTTGGAATTCTCTTTCGGAAATTCGTGTATTAGGTAATGGCAACACAGGTTTTTCTAAGGTCTGTTGAGCAACTTCTATTAATTTTTTGCAGATCTCCAACCTATCTTTCTCTAGGTCACCTCTAGGATATTCTCTTTCATGTTGTTCGATGGTCGGTCCTGCTCTTATTCGTGCCTTGTTTGCCTGAATCCACATGGCTAATTCTTTAGGCATGGGATCTGCTAAGACTGATCCCTCCTCTTCTTTTTTGTACTTTTCATTCTTGTTTTCTTCTTCAATTTTCTGTTCCTCTTTTGGGTTTTGTTCGTTCTTCTCATTTTCCTTCTTCTGTAGTAACTTCTTTTCTTTTATCCTATCTCTATGGTTCTTCCATCTTTGTGTTCTTTTACTTACAACACTTTTCTCAGGCTCTTCCGAGTCTTCAACTCTCTGAGGTGTAGGTGTATTCATCTTTGGGTCACTTTGATTGTGTTTTTCAGGTTTTTCTGGGGTCTCTCTAGCTTTAGCTCTTGTTATCGCCTTCAATGGTACAGTGTATTCCTTGTCACTTCCTGATGACTCGATTACTTCTATCACGTTGATTTGCACGTTGGATGTAACCTTGTTGGGGTTTTTGGGGCAATCTCTGAAAAGGTGTTCCTTGCCACAATCACTACAGTAGCCTTCCCAGACTCGTTGTGGTGGTGGTGGGTTTGGCAATGTACATTCTCTGATATAATGATCACCTCCACATCTGTAGCATGGTCCTCTGGGTACAGGCGGTCTATTCATGGGTCGGGGTGGTATGGTTGCTCTAGGGGCTGTGTACATTAATGACACATAGTCCTGCTCATATCCGTAGGAACTGTCTGGTACTTCCATGACATAGGCATATGGTTCGTACAGTTGTCCATATTCTATCATAGAACCTTCATAATTGGGATATGCTCCTTGACTATGGTCGTAAGATGAATCATATGGTTCATTACTAGCTAATGGTGTGGCTGGGACTATCGCTCTCTCTAGGTTTTCTTCAGGTTGAGCTATCTTGACTGGGACAACGTTCTGAGGATGGGGCGGTTGTTGTCCTAGTACTGGTTGTGGTTGGGTGTATCCTTGATAAGCATATGGTCGTGGCACTGGTGCCTGCTACGGATAAGTAGGGTACCTCCATGCCTCACCTCCTTGCTCTCTCTGAGGGTATCCATAAGGCCTCATATATGGTTGTGCTGGTCTTGATTGCCTATTGTAAGGGCAATTTTCTGTACTGTGATTGGTATATTTTTGTTCTATACTACAATATTGTAGAGGTCATGGGACGGTGGGTCTATTATAAGCGTAAGCAGGTGGTGGGACTACTCCCCTGGTGCACAAGTGTGAGGGATGATCACCTCCGCACTGCATACATCTTCTAAGCATGGGCACTCTTATAGGGTTATTGGGGTAGTTCCTCTGTCCTTGAACGTTCAGCTCCTTCGCTACCAAATCAGCTATTTCCTCTACATTGTTTTTAGGGTTTGATGTGCTACTAGCCGAATCTTCACTTTTCAAACTACCTTGAGGTATTTTCAAATCTTCTGCTAGGTTGTCTTCTAGGTCTATACATTCTTTCATGCATTCTTGCAAGGTTTGAACTCTCTTTACATATACTAGAGATCTTAATGATCAGTTCAATAATCCTTCCAAAAATAATGACACCATTTTATTTTGGGTAGGTCTTTCTTCCACTGGACATCTGTCCACATATTGCTTGAATCGTCTTGTTGCCAATCTTACTGATTCTGTAGGGGCTTGCTTAAAGCTATGGATCAATGATGAAGAGTTGTTTTTAATTCCTGACTTAGTGAATTCCTCAATCATTTCTTGATAGACTTGTTCCATGTTTTGAAAATTATTAGGGTCCAAAGGCTGGAACCATGCTAACGCAGTGTCTGACAAAGTAAGACCAAAGGACTCATATTGGATCAAAAAATCTTCTACTTGTTTGGCTTTGATTACTTGTTTAAATTCGGCTATATGATTGTAAGGTTCACTAGAGCCATCGTAGTGGTTTCTCATGCATTTGGGAACTTGAATTGGCCTTAATCTTCTTCCTGCTTGGGGCAGTCTAGGCATTACTGGGAAAATTGGTCTTCCTATGGGTATGCCTGGTCCTCTTACTACCGGTGGTCTGACTGGGGCAGGAATTCCATGTCTTGGGTCAACAGGTGGTTGAGGTCGGTAATTAGGGTTATTTGCAAGCATTGCAAACTCCACATGTGGTCTGATCGGAATTTGGGTTTGTTGTGTTTGTTGTGTTTGCCCTGACTGTTGATATGAATCATTCTGAGACATTCCAAGTGGGTTTCGTGAAGTAGTGGCTTGGTCCCTAGGGGGAATCACTGGAATACTCTGATATTTCAACTCAGCTCTTTCCAGTTCCGTTAAGGGCCAATATCTTCTCTGATTCTTGTCCAAATATGTGATGATGGTGGGGAAATCAGGATCTTGTAACTCATAGATGGTGACAGGATTAGGGGCAGCTTCCCATATTGAAGAATGTGCTCTAAGAAGAGATTCCATTCCATTGATCAAGTATACATCCATTAGGGAGTCATCTTGAGGAATCAGGTCTCCTCTCGAAACCCTAGCAACAGTAGATCTCCCTCTAGGAGTAGTTACTTGCTCTTCATTCCCTTCTCCATTTAGGTTTGAAGCATTGTTTTCTTCACCAAGTTCATTAATGTTTTCCGGGTGTTCCGTGACAATATACTGGATATCTCTTTTGTCCATGTAAATTCCTCCTACATACTTGACTGCTGGCCTACGCACTATGTAAGCCTCTGAAGACTTCTTTAACCTGGCCACTGATCTGTTTAGACCATCCAAGTATATGGGTATCTCATGTTGGTTGGTGTTCACCTACTCCAAAGAGGTCCTGTACTCTCCTTCAATGATTGACATCATGCTAATCATGGGTATTGTGTTCTGCATATCCTCTGAAGCCATGGGAATTTCTTCCTCTGACTCACTCGAGGTCTCCGAGTAATGTGAACGGCTACTTGGCTCGGCTACACTACCTACAGAAGAGATTACACTTCTTCGGCTTCCTAGGGTTCTTCCCAATCTTTGGTTCATCCACTTCACAACTCTGGTCAGTCCTTGCTAACCTCTAGCTTCCAGAACTCTTCATTATGGATTAGAATTCCAGAAAAAATTTGGCTGGGAATCGACTGAAAATGAAATTTTCCAGTCACGATACTTAGCTCAGATCTTCACGATACACAATCTGTGACAAGTATCGCGATCTGTGAAGACATGATACCTCAAAAAAAAGACGATACTTGGACTCCCACGATACTCGATACCTGATTTAAATGATACATGATACTTCGCAAGTATCGCGATCTGCAGACCACGATACACGATACTTGAGCTTACACGATACACGATACTTCAAGAGGGACGATACTCGATACTTGGATAACACGATACTTGGACCACACGATACACGATACTTCAAGAGGGACGATACTCGATACTTGGATAACACGATACTTGGACCACACGATACACGATACTTCGATAAAGATGATACACGATCGGTGAGAAGTATCACGATCTGTGAAGACACGATACACGATACTTGGCTCAAAACAATACACGATACTTCTCAAGTATCGCGATCGATAGATCACGATACACGATACACAGTAGGTATCGCGATCGGTAACAACACGATACACGATCTTTGCAAAGTATCGCGATCTTTGCAACGCGATACACGATATCTGGGAAATATCGCGATACTCAACCACAGGAGATCACGATACTTGCTAAGTATCGCGATACATTCGACCGCGGGAGAACACGATACTTGACCCTTTGTCAAATTTTTGAGAGATTTTCAGATTTTGATTCAATACACTTGTTTTCTATGCTTTGCTACCCTTCCCTCTCTCTCTGTATCACTCCAAGCACACTTTTTAACCCTTGTAAGTTTCCCACGATAACTGACGCAGATCGTTTTGTTCTGAAAATTTTGATTTCCTGAGAAGTTATGAGTAAGAGGTGAGTTTGCTTACCTTGGATACTCTTTCCCAACACTCCTAACACCCCCTCTTGTTCAGCGCAACTCCCGATCGCTGTATTGATCAGACACGATACTCGGCAGCTCCTCTCACGATACTTGCTTACAAGACAAGTGATTTTCAAATGGCAGTTTTTTGGCTCTTATACTTGGCTTTTCCTACTTACTGAAAATAAAACAACAAAACAAGGAGTGAAAGCTACTCTAACTACCTAGCCTACTCCCTTACTCCTCCTACTCTACTCATTCTACTCACTTCCCTAGACTAACAACTCACTACACACACTCCAAGAATGAGAAGTAGTAAGTGCGGCTGAAAATGACTTACCAAAGAAGAGAAAATCACCACTCCTCCTCTCACTTCAATGCAAAAAAGCTACTTACCATCACACGAATGCCTCGGTTTGATTCGACACTCCCCAGAAACGGCACCAAAAAACGTGGTGACCTAAGTATCAACTTAGGGACTTGTGGAGAAAGAGACTATACCTCAATCCCCTTCAAGTGCATATAGTGGGGATTCACGCTTTAATTATCAATCCGATGAGTATACAAACCTAGCCGAGTGTATGAAGACATGCAATCAAGTGATGATCAATGCAAATGAACTACTCAAAGAGTGTAAACAAAGCAAAGGCTAATCCAAACAAGTTTCAACTGATAGTCATGGTGTCACGATACTTGGTGCAGCAGCCAACAGTAAATTGAGCTTTTCTCTCATCTCCAAACTCCAAATATAGCAAATAGCATATGCATTTCGAAGCTCTCAAGACGCATCCAATGGCAGTGGTTTCACTCAATTTTGACACTCTTACTTCAAGTTATGAGCAAAATACTGAGTCGCGGGAAAATCTTCCTACACTTCAGCACTTCCTACACTTCGCACACACCTTAACAACAGCAAACAAACACTTTCATGGATAGACAACACTTCCTAACACTCTTTCCAAGCACACTTCGCACACACCTTAACAATAGCAAACAAACACTTTCATGGATAGACAACACTTCCTAACACTCTTTCCAAGCAATACATATGCACACAAGCTCACAAAGAAGAAGATACAGAGTGAAGAAAACACAAATTCGAATTTCTGTGCTCTTCTTTCTCACAATGGCAAAAAGTCTTTACAAAGAGTCACAAATTGACTTATATACTTGTGCCCTAAAAATGGTCCTTTCACACAAGAGACCGGCACTTTATTCACTAAAAGACTAATTTCCTACTATTTTACATGGGTAAGTTTCTCATCTTCTGAGGGCATGCATCTAGAGGACTCCTCTAGTGCATTTACAACGGAAAATATATACAAGAATGCTTATAATACAAAAATTGAGTGTCCAAATCGGAAAAATTTTGGGACCCATCTTTTTCTCTACTTTGTGTCCTCTTTAGCTCTGCAACAAGCACGAACTCAAAAAGAAAGAATTAAAAAAAAACAAGATTCAAAGAAAGAAGAGGAAAATTTTGATGTTCCAGCCAATTTTTAAAAATATGAGGTTGAGGAGAGATCGTTGCTTAAGATAAAACCCAAAAGAGAAAAGAAGAAGGGAGATTCCTATGATGATGAAGAAGAAACAAAAAAGATTGTAGTATCTAGGGACGAGGGAGAAGATAGACACCTAAACATAGTAGATGACATGGCAAAAGATGAAGAGGAGACCCTTATTAAGCTAGTCAAAGAATTCAAAGATGTTTTTGCTTACAATTATAAGGATTTAAAAGGAATAGATAAGTAAAAGGATTAAGTAAGAGATAGATAAGTTACTAGCATCAAATTTCATTTATGAAATTGAGTACACAAAATGGACCTCTCCAATAGTTGTAGTTCCCAAGAAGAATGGTAACCTTAGGGTTTGCATTAATCTTAAAAAAGTCAATGTGCAACTATCATGGATAGTTATCCACCATCAATAATGGATCATTCATTAGAAAGGGTAGCTGGAAAAGAAGTTTACAGACTTTTGGATGGATTCTCGGGATATACCCAAGTACCAATCGCATAAGAAGATCAACACAAAACTGATTTTGCAACTCAATGGGGTATCTATGCATTTAGAGTTATGCTTTTTGGCTTCACAAATGCACTTGCCACATTTCAAAGGTTCATGTGTCATGTGTTTAAAGATTTTACAAGAAATGTAATGGAAATATATGTGGATGACTTATGCACTTTTTCAAATCAAAGGAAGGATCATCTACATGACCTTGAGAATATATTCAAAAAATGTAGAACTTACAAAGTGTGTCTTAATCCAAAAAAATGTGTTTTTTTGTTAGACAAAGAAGAATGCTAGGACACATAATCTCCAAAAATGGAATATCCACTAATGAAGATAAGATAAAAGCTATAATGAATATGTCAAAACCAACAACTATAAAAGAATCAGAAACATTCATGGGTCATTGTGGATATTACAAGAAATTTGTGTACAAATTTGCAAAAATTGCCAGACCTCTATATGCATTAATTAACAAATTTGAGTGGACCAAAGAATGTGAGTAAGCCTTTGAAACTTTAAAAACTTGTTTAGTCACTTCACCAATTCTAAAGACACCACAATGGGATGTAATATTTCATGTACATGTTGATGCTTCTAATTTTTCCTTAGGGTGTGTACTACCACAACCTATTGAAGGAAGCAAGATGGATTTCCCTATTGCCTATGCAAGTAGATAGTTGAATCAAGCTAAAAAAAATTACACAACAACTGAACAAGAAGGTATAGGCATGGTCTTTTGGTAAAGACATATAGACACTATTTGTCGGCTAACAAGTTTAAATTTTTTGTGGATCATCAGGCATTACTCTACTTAGTAAATAAAGTCGGTCGTACAGGAAGAATAGTAAGATGGTTCTTACTTCTCATGGATTTTGAGTTTGAGGTGGCAGTGAGACAAGGAAAAACCTATTTTAGGGCAAATCATTTATCAAGAATCTTCATAAAAGATAATCCAAATCCTACTGATGATGAGTTTCCTGATACATATCTTTTCAATGTAGAAAATGTCCTTGAACGGGAAAAATCCCTAATTCCAATTTTGACTATTGGAAAAAAAGCAAATGACAACCAAACACATGATATTGTGAAAAGTAATTTTTTCTTTATTTCTGATCATTTATATCATATGAATTAGATTGGAATATTAGAATATTGTGCTTCATAGGAAGAATATGTAAATTATTTAAAGAAGGTACATTTGTGGAATCCATGTTGTCATTCTAAGATTGTCACTTTAAATATTTTAGAAATAATGGGAGTACACTGGCCAACAAAGGACAAAGATGTGGAAAAGTACATAGCCCAATTCCAAAAATGTCATTCCCAAACCCAAAGTAATATAAGTACTTTGTTTTGGTTTCAAGGAAATCCTCAATGGACTACACATATAGTGGAAATACTAAAACAAGGTGATGATTAGAAAGTATAATTGAAAAATTCTGAATTGAGAAACATGCATGAATTGAGTAGAGATTTTATTTTATTAAAGGATCGTGTATAAAAAGGGTATGTATGGATACCTGAGAATTTTTGTTCCTGAAGATAAATGTTTGGAAATGTTGGAAATGGCTCATTCAAGAACAATAGGAGGTCACCTTTCAGGAGAAGGAACTGCTAAGTTAATTTTATATTCAGGATTTTGGTGGCCAACATTATTTTCATATGCTAGATTGTTTGTACAAAGTTGTGATATCTACCAAAGAACAAGGAAACTTGGTAGAAGAGATGAAATGCCTTTGAAACCTTTGATATCTGCTAGAGCTTCTAGTAAATGTGGAAAAAATTTCATAGGACCTATAAATCCTCCTTCTAAAACTCACATGCAGAATACATAATAGTGGCAACAGACTATTTAACAAAATGGGTTGAAGCCAATGCAACAAGAAAAAATGATGCTCATACAAGTTATATGAGTATATCATTACTAGGCATGGCTTACCAATTGAATTGGTAAGTGATAGGGAAACTCATTTGCTAAATCAAGTTATTGAGGAATTGACTTCACAATTTATGATCATACATAGGAAATTAGCACCATATCATCCGCAAGCTAATGGTCTTGTTGAAAGCACCAATAAAGTGTTATGTATTGTAGTTTCAAAATTAGTAAATATAAAAAGAATAGATTGGGATATGCAATTGCATCATGTCCTATGGGAATATAGAGTAGCTTATAGCTGCTAATAGGACAAGTCCATTTAATTTGTTGTATGGTTAAAATGCAATTTGTCCCATGTAATTTTTTATACCAACTTTAAGAATAGGAAATCAGATGCAATTGATGGCGCATGAACTCTCTGAGAGGATTGTGGAATTAGAAAAATTGGGAACTTCAAGAATGCAAGCAGTCATGAGTATTTATGCAGATAAAAGAAGACAAAAATCTTATCATGATATACATATAAAGGAAAAATATTTGCAAGAAGGAGACCTAGTGTTGGCATATACAGTCAAAGAACATACTAGAAAATTGGAGAAAAAAGGACATGGACCATATATTATTCATCAAATTAGTCCTAGTGGAGTTGTACAGTTAGCGAACCTAGATGGTGAAATCATGCCAAACCATATAATTGGTTGTAGAATCCAAAGATATAAGATGCCTTTAACAATAGAGGAATGGAGAAGAATACAACAATCACATAAAAGAAGGCAGGAAGAAGAAAAAATTAGGACAGGAAGAAGCTAAAACAAGAATGAGAAAACATAAAACATTAAGAGCAGTATTGATATGTAAAAAAATCATAGGAAAACAAGAAATGCATTTGCCAATCATACAAATGAAATACAAGGAGAAGAAAATCAGGGTCTTATTGGACTTTGGATCTCAGGTAAACTTGATTAGTTCCAACATACTGAATCAACTCCAAAACAGAAGAAAACCAAGTTCTACTTCAATCAGAACATTAGATAGACAAATACTTCTAACACTTTCAACTCTAAATTTTTTTCTAAAAATAGGACAAGAAGAATCCATAGTAGAATGTGAAGAATGGCTGAAAAATCTGATGCCAAAAAAATTAATATTAGGACAATCATGGATGAATAAAAATAAAGTATCAATTGACTTTGATCAAATGTTGATTCATATGAAAATAAATAATAAAAATTTCAAAATACTGTTTACAAGCAATGAAATTCAGGAATCAACAAATGAAGCATACAATGTGGAGATGGAGAAATTCAGATTTCCATCAAAGGGACTATCCCAAGAAGTCATCCAAACCATGATTGAGATATTAAAGCAGACAACAGATAAAGAAGTAAAATTCAACAAACATCCATCTAGAAGACTAAATCAAACTCAAACTTATCACTATCATTATCAATAGAAAAAACAAATATGGAAATCAAACAATCAAAAGGATAGTCGAATCTCAACAATGAAGAAGATTTGGAAACTTGAAAATTGCAATGCCAAGAAAAAAAAAAGAAGAGATGAAATCTGGTGGTAGAAAAATGGAAGGAAAAATCGAAATGACAAGAAGATAGGAAGTACAACATGGCATTGGAAGAAAAAAGGAGGAATGCACCTACAAGCTGCAAATCAACAACAACATGCCAATATGAAGGGGACCATGAATAGGAGTAGAGACATTTTGAGGAAAGCCTCTACATCAAATGACCACTTAAGTGAATCACTTAAGACCCCAATTTTGCACCATAAAAAAAATGCATTACCAAAGTATGCATGTGTAGGGCTACATTACAGAGCCATACATTCACTAGGGACAAAAAAAGTTCATCCCATGCACAATAACAAGCTCTTTTCATCTCAAGAAGGAAGAGCTAGAAGGGAAAGAGAAATCAAAAAATCAAAAAAAGAGTATTTAGACCTTTCTTGTGTCTAAAGTTATATCTATATATATATATATATATATATATATATTACATATATATGTTATTTCTATATTTTTTTATTATGTTTTAATTTTTTATTATTATCCAAAAAGCACAAAAGCAAGATGTAGAAAGGGTTGCAGGTAATGTTTTTGCTTAAAAATATAAACATATAAAGATATTCCATTTGCAACTAGAAAAATCTTGCTATATGTATTGAGCACATGTGTTTCTAAATAAGAGATAGACATATTATGCGATGTTGAGTGGTGTAAAGCTTATTTTCCCTTTTGGTATTCTTCACAAATCAATTAATTTCTTTGAGTCTCATATTTGATATATGTGGAGTCTTGGTGTGTTTTTCCTTTCACAGGATGACTAAAGGACTTCAAATAGTTGAATTGGAAGTAGGTGCAGTGACCTTATCAAGAGGACATTGGTTCTTGGATACAGAGCATGGAAATAGTGGAGTTGGAATCAGAACAAGAGGAAGTTCCTAAATAAGAACAAATAGAAAAAGAACTCATAGATTTCCTCAAAATAGTCAGCAAGCATATTTTTACAGTAACATAAGGAAAATACAAGTATACTAGGCTATGTCAGGAATTCTACAACTTTCAAAGATTAGCTGTAGCATACAAGATGTGGAAGGCAGTTGGGTTACACAAACTTCTAGAGGAACCCATGATTTTTATTGACTTTGACAGGTGTGAACAAGCAATGTCATCTCTACAGGAAGTTAAAAGAAGTACAAAAACATATTTTATGTGCAAAGTCAAAAATAGGGAAAATGAAGTGGTTGAAATATTGATAAAATCAGATCATATCAAGGCTGCTTTGAATTTCTACCCAATGGGTACAAGGATTCATGTTAGCTTTGTGAAGAAGAATTCAGCTATATATGCTGGATTCACTGAATTTCATACTTCAAAGACAAAGCTAATGAGGAGCTTGCAATTAGAATATTCCTACAATTATTGTGCTTCCCAAGGTTCCCTAGATATACCAAACCACACAAACTAGTGACTCTGGTAATGCTAAACAACCAGGATAAAAGCAAACCTTATGGTGTGGTTGATATGGCACCCTAATATCCATGATCACTTGAAGGAAGTTGCTAAATGTTGGGAGACAAAAAAAAAATCATGAATGGAACCCAAATATTCACTAGAATAATCTATCATGTTCTTGGTATGGAGGATAAATTGAAGCTAGTTCCTGAAGCTCAGGTGTTCATAGCATTGATGGGTAAAGTGAAAAGTCCCCTTAAACCAATAACAGTTAGGGAAGCAGGGAGGAAAAGAAAGGGATTAATCAGAGAAGTGACTCAACCAATAAAGAAAAGAAAGTGGATCCTAGGAAGATTGAAATGGAAGCAATAGAGTCTACTAAGGAGGACATAAAGGAGGAACAAATAAAAGTCCAAGCAGATGCAGACCCACATCCTCCTTAGATGAGTACAGAAAGGTTATGTTATATTTGCTACAGGGAAGTACAAGTGAAATTTGAATTCAAATGAAGGTGGGAATGGTTGTTGGAGGGAATCAATTCACTTTCCTATAATCTAGGAAAAGTGAAGATCTAGTTTGATCTACTTTTAGGTGATTTGATTGCTTGATTGAATGCAGCTTCAACCACCATAAATTCGTGGGATTTGGGCTCTATCTTTCTACCTTTACATGTGTAAAGCTCAAGGCTTTTACAATGGTAAATGAACCATCAAAAATTTCTCAAAAAAATACAATAAATGAGCATAAGAAAAAGAAATCTCCAACGGATATTCTTTCGACGCGATACCCTTTGATGTAGATCAAATCCACCTCAAGCATAGTGTAAGCTTGATGTTCCAACAGCTCCCCCTCAAGCTAAAGTATGCTTGAGTCTTCATTCTCTGATAGGTTGAATACCTACCATAGCTTTGAATCTACAAAACTTTATTCCATCAAGTGCCTTCGTCATCATATCTGCTACTTGCTTTTCAGTTGGAACAAAAGAAATGTCGATCTCCTTTGCCATGAGCTTCTCCTTGATGAAGTGGTAATGGACATCTATGTGCTTGGTTCTCGCATGGAAAATAGGATTTGCCGTTAGATGCATGGAACTTACATTGTCTCCAAATATGTGAGGTTTGGAACTCACAAGTCCCAAATCTGTATACAATGCTTTTAACCATATTGCCTCTTGAGTTGCTATGGTCAAGCCTCTGTACTCTGCTTCAGTTGAGGATAAAGCAACTGTTGGTTGCTTCTTGGAACTCCATGACACTTGCTTTGAACCTACAAATGCTAAGTAACCAAATGTACTTTTTCTATCATCCTTAGCTCCTGCCCAATTTGTATCTGAGTAGATTTTGATATCCAAATCTGAAGAGTAAGAATAGAATATATCTTCATTGATTGTACCTTTGAGATACTTAAGTACTCTCTTAGCCGCATCCATGTGTGGTCTTCTCGGTGAGTGCATGAACTGACTAAGTACTCCCACACTATATGAGATGTCTGCCCTTGTATGAGTAGCATATATCAAGCTACCTACCAAGCTTTGATATTCTTTAATGTCTTCAATTTTCTCACCTTCATAAACACTAAGTTTATGATTCATCTACAAAGGTGTACCTGCAGGTTTAGTGTTCTCCATTTTGAACTTGAGAAGAAGATCCTGAATGTATCTTCTTTGAGTCAAATACATTCCTTCGTCTCTATATATCACCTGCATACCTAGGAAATATGTGAGCTCACCTAGGTCACTGATTTTGAACTCCTCTTGCATGTGTCTCTTGATCCTTTGAATGCCATTTAGATCATCACCTGTCACAATAATATCATCTACATATACACATAGATAGATAACCTCATTGTGATATCTTTTGATGAATAGAGAAGGATCTAAGCTGCTAGCTTTGAATTCTTGATCTTGAAGATATGTAACCAACCTGTAATTCCAAGCTCTAGGAGCTTGTTTCAATCCATACAATGCTTACTTAAGTCTGCAAACATAAGATGGATGATTAGGGTTTTCAAAACCTCGTGGTTGTGACATGTATACCTCTTCATCTATCCAACCATTTAAGAATGCATTTTTCACATCAAGTTGGAGGAGTCCAAATATAGCGAATAGGATATGCCTTTCGAAGCTCTCGAGAAGACGCATCCAATGGCAGTGATCTCACTCAATTCTCACACTCCTACTTCAAGTTATGAGCAAAATACTGAGTGGTGTGAAAATCTTCCTACACTTCAGCACTTCCTACACTTCGCACACACCTTAACAACAGCAAACAAACACTTTCATGGATAGACAACACTTCCTAACACTCTTTCCAAGCAATACACATGCACACAAGCTCACAAAGAAGAAGATACAGAGTGAAGAAAACACAAATTTGAATTTCTGTGCTCTTCTTTCTCACAATGGCAAAAAGTCTTTACAAAGGGTCACAAATTGACTTATATACTTGTGCCCTAAAAATGGTCCTTTCACACAAGAGACCGGCACTTTATTCACTAAAAGACTAATTTCCTACTATTTTACATGGGTAAGTTTCTAATCTTCTGAGGGGATGCATCTAGAGGACTCCTCTAGTGCATTTACAACGGAAAATATATACAAGTATGGTTATAATACAAAAATTGGGTGTCCAAATCGGAAAAATTTTGGGACCCGTCTTTTTCTCTGCTTTGTGTTCTCTTTAGCTCTGCAACACTCTCCCCCTCTTTGTCTCTGTCGTCCCTTGACACGCTTTACTTCTTGTCTTCAGTTTGTTGTTCGCATGCATTTTTTGGTCAATTTTGCATGTTCATCAGTCTTGCATTACGTTTTAGTGGTCCTCTGATTTGTCCTGGTTGCACACATCGGACCCTGCTGTATTATTCAAGCATGTTCACTTTCTTTTCCTTGCACGCAACCCTTGCTCAGTTTTGCCTGTTTATTAAACAGGTGTTCACTTTTGACGGCCTCTTCTTAATTCTTGTTTTACATCCTCTGGGCCTGATGCATTTGTCTTGCTTGATAAGTCGGGTTGCCACGCACGCCACCAGTGGAAGGTATGAGGATGTGGTGCTTCAGTCTTCGATCTAGACCTGCCAAAGATCAAGAGGTTGAAGCACCCTAGTGGGTTGTGTCCTTTCCTTGGTGTGTGTGCCACTGCGGGGCTCTGTGCAGAGATGGGTGTTGCACCCCTGCGGGGCTTCTTGCAGGATATATCTTCAGATGTTCCTTTTTAGTGAAGCTTCTTTCGTTGTCTTCTTCTTTTCTTCTTTTTTCTTGATTCTCCCTCAACACTGCCCCCCTCCTGGACTCTGTCATCCCCGACAAGCTTTGACGAGCGAAGGGCATATGTTCTATATATTTTTTGCTCTGTTTCATTAAGCAAATTGGCTTCACGTATCATTAATTGTTTCCATTGTTCTGCCTTTACACCGTCATTGGGTGGCTGTCTGTGATCTGCGAAGAAGCTAAGTTCGTATGCCACTAATCTGGCATTCAAATTAGATGACATCTTCAAAAAGACTTCTGAATCAATTTCAAAAAATCCAGTAAAGAACGCTTCTTCAAAAGTTTGCATATATGTACTTGTGTTGACAGGATGCGGGAAGAAGCAAGTATGGACACACATGCAGATCTAGCACTGAGGCTACCCTTCATTTTTTTCAAAAACCCCAACATCATTCTAAAGTGATTCTCATCACTACAAACCCTTGTAAATATCATTTCACCTTTTTGTAGCTCCATTTTGTACAAGCCGAGGAGTCCTCGAGCTTGGGGAGCCTTAGATGTAGTTGCCTGCCAATTTTCATAATTTTTAGATCTCGTTTGGGCCCTCAAATAAGCCCCGGAACCTAATTTTTAACTAGGCCGGACACTAGGTCTGAACAGGGCCAAAGTTAGTCAAAAACTATAAATAGAGCTAGAGAGCTCATTTTTTAGGGTAGCTTCTTGTAGTTTGAGCTTGTATGAGAACTTTCTTGCAATAGAAGTGATTCCATTGTCTTACTCTCTTTGTTCTTACTGTGTGTGCGCGTGTGTGTGTATGTGTGTGCATGCTTGTGTGCTTCTCACTCACGCACTCGTGCTTCCACTTGCTCGTGGTCTTCATACCATCCTCATGTCTTCCCGGATTGACATTAAAGGAGGTGCTACTCATCACTGAGCTACACCAAATTTTGGCGCCGTTGCCGGGGATCGAGCTTTGAGGACGAGCGTGTGATGGTAAGACGTAGAGAGGACGCGTTGGAATGGTAAGTAGTAGGTAAATTTCTGATTTTTCTCCATCTCCATCTTCATCTTCACCTCCTTCTCCATCTCCACCTCCACCTCCTTCCCCACTACATATCCCCTCTTCCTTTCCATTCTCTTCATTTCTTGTGTGCGAGTTTGTGAGAGAGCGAGTGTGCCTTGTTGCTTTGTGTGTTTGTTTTGCATGTTTCTTGCAGGTACCAGCTCCATCATCATCTCCAGCAAGCTCAGCAGGTACGGAATTTGTCTGCACAGTCCCCGAGGCGCCAAGCTCGAGCTATCGCGACACTTCGGAAACTTCACCCTATCGTTAATCTGAGTGCACCACGACACTGCGCAGGCCTAGGGCTCCTAGAATCACTAGACAGAACAGAAAAATTCGCCATATCCCGAGCTATCGCGACACCTCGGTGTATCGCGACACCTCACGAGCTATCGCGACACTTCACGAGCTATCGCGACACTTCGGGGTATCGCGACACTTCACGAGCTATCGCGACACTTCGGGGTATCGCGACACTTCGAGCCGACCTATCGCGACACTTCGGGGTATCGCGACACTTCACGAGCTATCGCGACACTTGGGGGTATCGCGACACTTCACGAGCTATCGCGACACTTCGGGGTATCGCGACACTTCACGAGCTATCGCGACACTTGGGGGTATCGCGACACTTGGCGAGCTATCGCGACACTTCGGGGTATCGCGACACTTCACGAGCTATCGCGACACTTGGGGGTATCGCGACACTTCGACCCGACCTATCGCGATACATGGCCTTAACGCACGAAATTTTAGAGTGAATTTTTGGAGTAAAATTGAGGTACAATTGAGCTTAGTTTTGGTCACATTGGAGTAACATTAGAGCCTTAGAAGTGGGACAAGACCTAGGAACCTGTGAGGAAATCCCTGAACCCTGAGAGCCTGTTTTGACCCCTATCTGCCTGAATGGTCACAACTTGACCATACGAACTCCGATTGATGAGATTTTGGTCTCGTTGGAAAGCTCGTTGAGAATCCTACGTGGACCTCGACTGGTTTTTGTAAGAATCATACGCGGAGTTTCAGAACATGCATTTTTAAGTTGACCTTTAGGTGGAACTAAGTGGTTCTCAGATTCAGGGGGTACAGTGAGTTACTCCAGGGGGACTAAAAATATTGATGTGTGTCTTCCAATTACTTGTGGTAATAAAGCTATACTAACTGGTGAGTTTTTGCAGGAACTTGGTGTGCGCTCAAGGCAATCCAAAGCAAGCTAGCAAGGGTGAGTACCGAGCTTGGGGGAAGGCTTCCTGGGCTTGGGTAGCAGTCTGGTCAACCAGCTAATTGAGGTTGGAAGATCTCTCAACCCTCCTTTGTCAATTCCTAGCCTAGGCTAAGTACGACTTAGGTGTGGTAATTAATTAGGGCACGTCAGGCATGAATCAAGTCCAAGAGTTTTAATCAACCAAGTGCAAGAAGTAAATAGGTCTTAAGTGCGAAAACCCTAAGGGATAAAAGGTAAACGGAAATCGATCACTTATCAAGTGCGGAAATTCACTCAAGTACTCCTGACGACGCGATTTCAGACAAGACCATAAACATAATATTCAAGTAAAAAGAACAAAGTGATTGGTGCAAAATCAACCTGCAACGAGAGTGTGCTTGGGTTCCAGGGGATAAATAAATCAGGCTTATGAACCTTAGATCAGGCAGACACTTAGGTCGAGACAGACAGAGCCTCAGATCTTCTGAAGCTAGTGTCAATCACACTGCCAGGTCTTGGGCCCAGCAGTTGAGTGATTACCCATACATTCCCAGATCAGAAACAAGTGATTCTGAGATGTCCTATCACATGGAGAGACCAGTAGGTAGTTCAAGGTTAGCTTATCTAGAAAAGCCAGAAGGGCCTTATAAGACTCAATTGGAATATATCAGGACGAATCGTCTAGGTGCTCGCATCTACGAAGACGGACTGAGAAGATCGGTGGTCCAGATTAAGAACCCCGATCAACCCCATGGATTAGACCATCCGGTAGTCAAGTTTGAGAATGGAGCCTACCTGGATAAAGAAGGGACCATATATGTAGTCACCACTCTTCCTGATAGAACTGATGAGTTTGGAAATGTGATTGCGGAGACCGACATGGGAGATATAGAACAAGGGAACTTAGAGAGAGAGCCAAGAACTCCCCGTGGTAAGTCTGTCTTGACCAGAATCATGACTCCTGAGTGGATTCCACAAGATAATAAAAGCATAGATCTGCTCTTAAATCGGGAAACCGATGAGGCTTTTTGGAGATATAGAACTTCTCAACCTCAGGAGGTGAACACCCTCACAATCTACGAGTTTAAAGACCCTGATAGTCCAGGCCAAGTAACCTACCTAGACACTGCATCAGAGAGAATCTTCGTGGTCACTGAGCAGGGCAGACATGCCTACACTTGGAAGGGTGAATTTGTTTTTCCCCAACCAAGGTCTAATGTGTACTTTGGTCATCAAGGAGCTGGGACCTCCCAAGCTCATGGCGCTCAAAGAGATAGAGGTAGAGACAAACCTGAGGTAAGTTTTGCCAACTCCCTGGGAAGAGAAAGAACGGGAACAGAAAGGAATAGAGTAGAACCTGAGAGACATAGAACCCCATGGAATCACCGGGACATTGATGATTTTCCTTTGCCAAGGCCGAGAGAACACACTAGGACCCTACGACCAACCCAACTTGTGAAGTCCATGAAGAATTATTTCGATGGCACGGGAGACCCTTATGACCATGTGGCAGAATTTCGACAAGTGTTGAAAGCTGAACAAGTGGAGGACCTATTCACGCAATATAATGCTTTCGGTCTAACCCTTAGGAACACTGCCCTTACGTGGTTCCAACCGCTGAATGAGAGGCATTTCAGAAACATAGACCAACTCTTAGAGGCATTTATTGTTGAGTTTTCTAAGAGTGGAATCAGGCATAACACCTCCTCACTAATTCATAGCTTCAAACAAACACCTCAAGAGACGGTCAGACTAGCTGGAAGAAGATTTAGACAGTACCTGGAGAGATGCCCTATGCCGGAGTTACCCACACCAGCCAAACAAGTGGCCTTGTTCCTAGACGGATTGTTGAGCACTAAGCTCAGGTCATATGTGTACCTGAAGGACCCTAGAACGATAGAGGAGTGCGTGCGCATGTGCATAGACATTGAGGACAATCTCGGTGAGGAATTAGAACTATCAAAAATCTATAAGGATTCTGATAGCTCTAGTAACATGGCATCTGGTCAATCCACATCCATCGAGGAACTTGCAGAGAAGGTAGCCCAAAAACTAGGTGTCTCTAGCAAGCAAATTCCGAGATTTGCCCCAGTTAAGCGGTGTTACAATTGTGGCGGTGAACATATGGCAAGTGTATGCCCCATTATGGCCCAACCACAGGTGAACCCTAGTAGCCAGTACTGCACCATAGAGCGCAGATACACCAACCACACTGCACAAGACTGCCCATATAACAAGCAAACTGTTAGGCAAAATTATCCTCAGCCATATCCACAACATGGTAGATATCAGAATCAGTACCCATCACCACAATACAACAGACCACAGCAAACTTATCAGCCACCTTATCAAGGGCAGCAGAGGCCTCAACCAGTCCTAGTGCAGCAACCCCCTACTCCAACCAATGTGATCCCAGTGAAGTATGCATCTACTGAAGAAAATCCGAACAGAGCCATAGTCCCAGTCACCCCATTGCTATCAGACAGTGACCCCAGTGACCATAGTTTTGACTCCGCACATATTGATAGCCCACAGGCTTACTACATGCAGTCACCCGAGCATAACGAGTCATACTACTATGAGGACCCAAGTGAAAGTAGCGGGGAACCGGAGTATTCTAATGTCATGTATGCAAACCCCAACCCTAGGCCTCAACCTAGGCAGGTACGACCACCCTTTCCTAGAGGGCCATGCTTCAGATGTCAGGGAGATCACCTTATCCGTGATTGTCCACTGCCTGCCCCTACACAGCCTCAACCAATAACCATTCAGGGCTTCTGTCAAGACTGTGGGAAAGAACATCTCCTACGAGATTGCCCAAAGAACCCTAATAACATGCCTAAAATCACTCCTATCAATGTTGTTGGGTTAGTTGTAGACTCCACAGGGAGTGTGACTTGCACTGCACCTGTGCAGGTGATCACAAGAGCCCAGGCACTTCAACAACACCAAGGTGTTGGTCCCAAAAAGAGCCCCGAGGTGAGTGAAACAGAGGGCATACCCAAAAAGAGGACTAGCACCTGGAAGGATAGTCGTGAAAGAATGAAGAGACAATGGGCAAAAAAGATAAACGAACTTGAAGAAAGCGTGAGAGAAACCAAGGCAAAAATCACAGAAATCACATCTCAACCACACTCCCACACACTTCCACCACTACCATCCCCATCACCCTCCATTTCTCCACCCTCTAACACACCCCTCGTAACCCACCCACCACCCCGAGTAGGATCAGTATTAGCTGACCCCACTCCTGAAGGCTTGGACATGATGTTTAAAGCCTACCAGGCTCGACTTCAAGAAGGGCCAACAACTGCAAACCTAGACAGGAGTTACCCTAGAGCCGACTTAGAGATTGAACGGATGAAGATGTGCATGAAAATGGTAGAACAAGCTCAAGCTATACTTGAGACTAGCCAAAAGTTCAATCAGACGAACGCTGTCAAGCCGGATTTGCATTTCCAAGGCTTACTAGAAAGACTAGAGCAGTTGGTAAACAAATCACAAGTTTCTTTACCTCCACAGGCTCAACCAGTTGTTGAAAGAGGAAGCTCACCACAAATGGTAGCTTATGTTCCTAATTCTACGGATGCTGGAATACCTCCTTCAATACAACAGTACTCTCCAGAGTTCTTGCGGGAAATACAAGAAGAGAAATGGGCCAAGGAGAAGGGTGATTCCCCTCCTATTCCTGAGATTGATGATCTTCATGATCAATTTCCCCAAGACATTCCGTCTATCTATGGAGGTCAGACAGAGCAACAAGAGGATGAGAGATTAGATTTTGAATCTAATTCTTTACAAGAGTTGCCTCATTTCACAGGCCCATGGGAATCTGAATCTCTCCAGATCCGAGCTCCCACTATATTGGTGAGAAATGAAGACTCAGTGATTCCCAGGAACACTGATGTGGTGAAGAACACTAAGGTTCAATGTCACCTCACTGTAGAGGAACTCCTCAAGGCAAAACCGGAGCTCTGGAATCATGTGAAAGATCAGGTTCCAGAACTTGAATCCAATATACCAAAAGTAGGCTCTAAGCAGAAAGTTCCCGAGATACCTCTCGACAAGATAGGAGACATGAGCGAAGGTGAAGAAGGTAACACTTATCTTCCGATCACCTATCAAGGTTACACAACCAAAGCAATTGTGGATTCGGGTGCCGGTGTTGCTATCGCGACCATCTCCCTGTGGAAGCGATGGGGCAAACCCACCTTAAGACCAACGAGAATGAAACTTCAAATGGCAGATGGTCATTTTGAAAGACCTCTCGGATTGCTTGAAGGGATAACTCTAACCACTTGTGGTGTAGAGTTTGAACATACATTTGCCATATGTGACTTTGAGAAGAATAATGTCTACGAGATGATCCTAGGAAGACCCTTCCTACGACAATTGCAAATAGTACAAGATTGGGGAACCAACTCCTTGTACTTACAGCACTTAGGGGTCACCACCAAGGTCAATCTGAAGGATCACACCTTCAGAGATGTACCACCCCTACAGTGGAATCCTATCCACAAAGCGAAAGAAGATTCTATCTCCGTGCATTCTGGAAGTTCACCTGAACCATCCTGGTTGCATGAAGATACTCATTTGTGGATGTGCAAGGTCGCTGAGGAAGAGGAAAAGCGCCTAAAAGCGAGAGAAGAAGGAACTCCCCCAGGAGATAGACCAATAAAAGACCCAGCCTATACACCGATGATATTTCCAGATGAGGAATTTGAGCCTCATGGTTGGGCAGAAATCCTAGCTACCATGGACATTGCAGTCAATGAAGAACAATGGACACCTCATTGTGATGAGGAGGGTTATGATATTTCAGTGTTCATGTGTCAGCCCTTGTTGGAAGAGTGTGATCCTAGTGAGTCCATGGAAGAAGAAGAGAGTGACGATGATCTAGAATCCATTGTGATGGATACTTACTTTGACTCAGAGGAACACTACTTAGAAGACATAGGAGTGTTAACCCAAAAAGAAGAAGAACCCCTTGCGAGTATTAAAACGATAAATTCAAAGAAAGGAAGTGAAGGAAGTCAAAAGAAAAAGAAAAGGAAAGCAGTAAGACAAGAAGAGGAAGAATCATTGTTTGAAGTACCAGAAAATTTCAAGAAATATGAAGTGGAAGACCGGAAAATTTTGGTACGAATGCCTAAGAGAGAGGCCATTATAGGAGAAGCATATGACAATAAAGAAAAGACCAAAAAAATTGTAGTGACCATTGAAGGGAACGAAGAGAGATGTACGTACATAGGTGATGACCTAAGTGCAGAAGAAGAAGCAGAGCTTGTAGCTCTATTAAGGGAATATAGGGATGTGTTCGCATGGCATTATAGAGACTTGAAAGGAGTAGATCCAGAGATCTGCTCTCATACGATTCCGATGACCGCTGATGCTAAGCCCACCAAACAAAAACCCTACACATATAATGACAATTATGCGGCCAAAATAAAAGAGGAAATTGACAGGCTGATTGAAGCCGGATTCATCTATGAGATTGAGCACACTGAATGGGTGTCCCCTATTGTAGTGGTGCCCAAGAAGAATGGGAAATTGCGAGTGTGCATTAACCTTAAAAAAGTTAATGCCGCTACGATTAGAGATAGTTATCCACTGCCCATCACCGAACATCTTTTGGAGCGTGTTGCAGGCAAGGAAGTTTACAGCTTCCTTGATGGATTTTCAGGTTACAACCAAGTAGCCATTGCCCCCGAAGATCAACACAAAACGGCCTTTGCCACAGAATGGGGAATCTTTGCATTCCGTGTGATGCCATTTGGGCTCACCAATGCACCTGCAACATTCCAAAGGCTCATGTGTCATGTCTTCAAAGAGTTCTTGCGAAAGAGCTTAGAAGTATATGTGGATGATTTGTGCGCTCATTCCCAAGAGAGAAGTTACCACATCCCTGAACTCAGGAAAATCTTCAACAAGTGTAGAGATTATCGAGTGTGTCTGAATCCAGAAAAGTGTGTGTTTATGGTACGCCAAGGTAAGATCTTAGGTCACATTGTTTCGAAGAATGGAATATCAACAGACGAAGACAAGGTAAGAGCAATAGCAGAGTTGGCCAGACCAAGAAATGTGAAAGAGGTACAAGCCTTTATGGGCCATTGTGGATATTACCGTAGATTTATCCACATGTATGCCATCATAGCTAAACCTCTTTATGGGCTGTTAACGAATTTTGAATGGAATGAGGAATGCGAGACTTCCTTCAATGAGCTGAAGAGACGTTTGTGCACAGCACCAATATTGACTACTCCGGATTGGAGCAAACCCTTTCATGTCCATGTAGATGCCTCCAATCATGCAATAGGATGTGTGCTAGCACAACCCACAGGTGAAGGAAACCTAGATTTGCCGATAGCATATGCTAGTAGGCAATTAAATGCAGCTGAACGAAATTACACCACAACGGAGAGAGAAGGCTTAGGCATGATATATGCTGTGAAGAAGTTTAGACACTACCTATTAGCCAATAAGTTCAAGTTTTTCACAGATCATCAAGCGTTACTATATTTGGTCAATAAACCTTGTAATACAGGTCGCTTAGTAAGATGGTTTCTCTTACTAATGGAATACGA
Source organism: Ceratopteris richardii (assembly GCA_020310875.1). Classification (NCBI taxonomy): domain Eukaryota; kingdom Viridiplantae; phylum Streptophyta; class Polypodiopsida; order Polypodiales; family Pteridaceae; genus Ceratopteris; species Ceratopteris richardii. The sequence goes on from CM035406.1 coordinate 135,108,491, forward strand.
CTTTGAAGTTGTTGTCAGGAAAGGTAGAACCCATCTTAGGGCAGACCATCTTTCTCGCATCACTTCAGGAGAGCCACCGCAAGGAGTGTCTGACGAATTGCCCGACGCTTATCTGTTCAATTTAGAAGTTGTTCCTAAATGGGCAAATAAGTTGGTACCAGTCCTAACCTTCGGGCCTGCAAATAAGAATGTAAAAACAAGCAAAGAGGAAATTGTAAAATCACTAAAGTATCAAATATTGGCCGGAAGTATGTACAAGCAAGATAACGAGGGCGTATTAGCTTGTTGTGTCGAGGATGATGAACATGCTAGTTGGTTGCAACAAGCCCATGAGGGACTGCTAGGGAATCACTACTCTAAACAACGAACCTTGCAGAATCTAAAACGCTTAGGAGTGTATTGGCCTAGCATGGACAAAGAAATACAAGAGTGGATCCAGAGCTGTCCAGGGTGCCAGGAGAGACCCCCAGTGGAGCATGCCACTCTTTATCACATGTCATTAATCCCAGATTGGAGTGCTCCACTGGTCGAGTTCATGAGAACAGGAACATTACCCAATCAGGCTAGTCTTGCAAGAAAACGGAGCATGGAGCAAGAGGCTCAAGACTATGCTTTAGTAGGAGACAACCTGTATCGAAGAGGCAAGGATGGTTACCTAAGACTTTGCGTACATGAATCGGATTACTTGAAAGTCTTAGAAACGGCACACAGCGGTGCTGCAGGTGGACACTTTGGGCCTGACAGAGTAATTAAGACCATTCTATTCTCAGGACTGTGGTGGCCCACTCTTCATATGGATGCACATACTTATGTGAAGAGTTGCGACACATGCCAACGTGTCCAATATCCGACAAGAAAAGATGAAATGCCCTTGAGGCCAATGATGGGAGGTCGTGCATTTTCAAAGTGGGGTATAGACTTTGTAGGTCCCATCAACCCCCCAGCTAGGAACTCCCATGCAGAATACATTATTGTAGCCACTGATTACCTTACAAAGTGGGTGGAAGTAAAAGCCACGACAAAGAATGATGCTCAAACGACGGCTAAGTTCTTATTCGAAAATATATTCACTAGATATGGGTTACCCATAGAGTTGGTTAGTGATAGAGGTACGCACTTCTTGAATGAGGTCATTGAAAATCTCCTTCAAGAATTCATGGTGGTACATAAGAAGTCTGCACCCTATCACCCACAAGCTAACGGACAAGCCGAGAGCACGAATAAGATCCTGTGTAACGTATTGACGAAACTGGTCAATAATAAACGCTCTGATTGGGACAAAAAACTTCACCATGCTGTTTGGGCATACCGAGTTGCCTACAAAACGGTACTCAATGCCACCCCATTTCAGATGGTCTTCGGACAGAATGCAGTGTTACCACTAGATTTCCTAATCCCAGCGTTAAGAATAGCACAAGAGCATGAGTGGAATGGACATGAGTTGTCCTCTAGGATCTTGGATCTAGAGCGTTTAGGTGAAACAAGGCTACGAGCAGCAGCAGGTATCTACGCTGCAAAGAAACGGCAAAAGGCATATTTTGATGCCCATGTGAAGGATAAGGGCTTGAGAGCAGGAGATCTAGTGTTAGTCTACACATTGAAACAACACGCAAGGAAGCTAGAAAAGAGAGGCTACGGACCTATGATCATTAATAGGATCTCCACGAGCGGAGCTGTACAACTAGCCACTTTGGAGGGGGACGTCCTCCCAAACTATATTAGCGGGTGCAGAGTCAAGCTGTATCAAGAACCCCTCACGGAGGAGATGCTAAGCCGACTCAATACTGCTAAACAACGTAAAGAGGAGGAGAAACGAATTCGAGAAGAAGCACAGGCAGAGGCCTTAGAGCGTATCCGACGAATGAAGCTGAGGAGACAAGGAAGGGACCAGACTATGACGGACACTCAAGAGTCTCCAGGCTATCACATGGCCATGTGTGAGGCTTCAGGTGAACGTATCCATAAGATAGTGGACCGACGACCTTTTGTGACCCTAGAAATAGGACAAAGAGACAGCACAACAAGTGTGAGGGCTTTAATTGATTCAGGAGCAGCCACAAGTGCAGTTCGGCTTTCTTATTGCCAGCAGCTGCAATTAGAGGTAAAACCCATAGAAGCCTATCTGATAGGATTAGGAGGTGTTGAAACCCCCTGCATGGGAGAGGTGGATCTTCCCCTCTACATACAAGAGGTCCTCATGCCAGTAAAAGTGCTAGTGTGTGAAGACGAGGATCTGACCGAACCGCTTATCTTGGGCCAAGACTGGATCTATGATCACGCAATCAACCTGAACCTAAGAAGTGGACTTCTTCAGGCTTGGGTAGGCCAGAGTCGTCTCACGATTGAATTAGAAAATCAAGCACTCAAACCAATAGAACAGGCAACAACTCCTGGTCCCTCCAGGAATCCACACGAAGATAACCACGTTGTGCTTGTCCAAACTTCTATGGTGCAGAGGAATGTCAATCTTACTGAAGGTTCAGGAGCCAAGAAGGAGTTCCTAATTGATCCAAAGAAGATTCTAAACGAACGGACCGAACATCACTCTATACGAAGGAGACCGCTGATCAAGAGGAAGGAGCGCCAACCCGCGCAACATGGAGCATCTCGTGGCGTGAAGCAGATCTGGATACACAAGGATGGGAGACCCACAGCTCCAATCGCAGATTCTCAAGGAGACAAGAAACGAGCCTCACAATCAAGGAACAAAGCTAAGAAGCCCCCTAGGATAACCCCTAGGCACACCATCTCTATTTGGGTTCCTAAGCGGTCAATGAAGGCCATCCCTAATGCTAGACAGATATGGGTGCCCAAGGCTAGCTTACAAGCCCAAATTACTTCAACTACGGGCACAAGGATGAAGCAGCTCTCACAAGCACTCTTGGCCAACAACTCAGGAAGTGACAAGATACCTACACCTCTCACTGTCCACACTCCCATCAACCCCAGGAATGTCTGGAAATGGGTACCCACAAGGTCCCAACCACATCACACACTCAGACCAAAATCTTCACCTGTCCTTAGCTCTAAGAGCTACGACTCCTGTATCAAAGTGTGGAGAATTAAACTGTGTACTAAACCCCCTGACCTTATTCTGTAAATCCGTCCACACTAACACAGAAGCATTTCGAGTCCATTGCATGACCAAAGTATGCATCTAGGATGACACTGACCTTTAATCACCACTCACACATATCATAAACACCTCACCACTAACCACTGACCTCCGGGATTGTCATGTTAGTATTGTGAAGGGAACACCATTACATCTTGTTTCCTATGCAACACTAATGGGCCTTTCGTCTTCCAGCAGATAAGCGACCTACTCTCATGGCAACCGCGGCAGGCACAAGCTCTCAGGCAGGATCTGGTGCCCCTATCAATTGGGATGCCATGCCAATGGAAGCTCCTCCAACAGCTAGGCCTGAAGAATTCTTGAATGTGCGAAGGATTCCTATTCCAGATCCACCCAGTGGACTAACCGAAAGAGTAAAAGGGCACTCCCATTGGTTCAATGAAATGCCAGGGGATTTGGGAGATGCGGACCACATCTGGGAGTCCAAGATGGAGTGTGGAGGGGTTTGGTGGACCTTCCAATTCTTTTCAAGAGAATTTGAGACCTTACAAAATGCAGCTCCCCTTCAAGAGATCTGGCGAAAGGCAGGACTGCAAACTTACTTCAGTGCAGCTCTACCAAAACCTGACTTCCTCAGGTGTTACTACTTGATTGCTACGATGAAACCTACCGGGGATAAAGATCATTCAGGCACATTCTGGGTGCCCTCCTTATCTAATCTGGAGGAGATGAGGAAGTTTGAACTAAATGTAACATTAATCAGGGAAGCCCTTCAAATGTATGGCACTCATGTGCCTTCAGATCGCGACCCCCTGATACCAGAATCAATGAAAAGCAATAGAGTCAAGAAGCTCAAAGACATGTGCGCCCTCACCCCCAACATCGCCATACCCCTGCGGATGTGCCTCCAGCACTTCGCATTTCCAGCTCAGGACCGTTTCACTCAACCTCACAAGAAGATATGGTACGGACTGTATTTAGCAGAGACCGGAAGCTTGCCCATTAAGATGCCAGTGTGGATCTTAGATCAGGTATATGAGGCAGGCAAGCGGGGGGTGAGGAAGCCCACTCTACATGGTTGCTGTGCGTTGACTAGAATCATCTACAGATGTCTGGCGTATGATGTGCCAGTTGCTCGAGCCCTAAAGTATGCACATCTGGAGTTGTTTAAAGGGCGAAAGTCAGGGAGTCAGCCTGCAAAAAGAATGCGTGGATCCCTTTCACAAGTCCTGATCCCTCCAGCAACCACTACCGAAGTCTCCACTAGAGAGGAAGCCCCGGTGGCACCAATCACAATCCATCTCCAGGAGTCTCAACCAAGAGAGGTGGTACAGCCCACTCCCTCTGCCCCTCCGCTACCTACCGAGGCAGAATTTGCAGCGATGGCCACTTTCACCGAGGACCCAAATTTTGATTTTGAAACATTTCTGCAGACGGCTCATCTATCAGACAGTGAAGATTGCCCTGACAATGTCGATCCGGGGACATCAACCCAAAGAGAACATGCACGAGGCGAGACAAGCAGTGTACAGGAGCTAGGAGTGACGCAACCTCCTCAAAGACTAAACACACAAGTTCAGGAGCAGGCACCAAGGAATAACCCAGAAGAGAGTGAAGACGAAGCCCCTGCATATACGGCACAGCTCAAACGATTATACCAGACAATCAAGCAGGTACAAAGACGCCATAAAATGTCAGAAGAAGCAAATAGGGCCCTAGTAAACCAGATGTTACAGTCAGAGCATATGGACCCCCAGTTTGTAGAATCACTAAATCTGTTGGCGGACACTTGTGGCATCAGTGAAGCAATGAGAACCATGGTCTATCAAGAGAACCCTGCTTATGATCAAAGAAGAATTGATACACGGCCGCGACAAGGAAAGATGATTCAGATGGAAGTATCTACCGCGTTAGCTACGTCCACATCAGAAGATGTGCACATGATTAGCCCTAGGCACAATGATGAACTGGAGGAAATTACGCATGCCCCATCTCCCCCATCATCTCCTATCCCACCCTCAGAGCCTCTCTCCACGTGTCTTTCTACACAACCATTCTCCTCCTATAGTGAGACCCTTGTACACACCCCCATTTCCACTCTCCTTCCTTCACCCTCATCCATCTCTGTCACTCAAGTCTTTGAACCTCAATTAGGTCACCCTTCCTTCCCCCATGCCGTTGGACAACCATCTGTCACTAGTCAGACTCTTCCCATCTCTTTGCCCTCCATCCCTCCATTTCCTCCCCCCCAAACTCTACCTACCCCGTCCCTTGTACCTGCCTCAAGCACCACACTAACCACCCAACCCTCCTTCTGGACCTACCTTGTAAACATTCTTCAACAGGTTGAGGAACATAAGAATAAGTCCCATCCCCAAATTCACTCCCCCACATTCACGGCCACCACTATCACACCACCCACCGTCCCGGTGTTCACATTTCACGAATCACACTCACTCATGTCCGATCCCATGGACATCTCACCATCCGCTGGATCACCCACCACCACGGTTCTCACAACACCGTCACAGATTATTACACTCACATCACCACTTCCACACACGGTAGGCACAACATCCACTTTTCCCATTCCCATCTCCCAACCCCCTGCATCTTCCACCTCATTTAGTCTTGCACTCGACACGATGCTCGAAGCTGCCACTCAACTTAAGCACGAATATACATTATTGGAAGAAAATAACAAAGGGCTTTGCACCCTCACAGCAACACTCCAAGAGCGTGTCAATGCTTTGGAGTTCATTCATACGGAGTCACAAAGCAAGATATCCGCCCTCGAACAAGCAAATGCGCAACTCAAAGCGGAGCATATGGAAGAGAGCAAAGCCATGGAGGAACAGCTGCGCGATCAAATGGGCCGCAATGCACGGCTTCAACGAAACATGGCTTTGCTACGACGACATCTGGCAGCAGCGCAAGAAGAGAATAGACGGCTTCAACAACAAAACCAAGAGAACCTCGAGGCTGCCATGGAAAACACCTCGGAAGCACCCATAGACCCGGTCAAATTTCAAGCGGTCCCATCAGAAAGCATACAACAAATATTGGAAACGTATGCCAATCTGTTAGAAGCACATGATCAGCTTGCCGACCAGCTAAAGGACTTACAGAGACCCCAAGAGTCTACACCACACCGACATGAACATAAAGAAATGACAGACGCTGCTACTTCAACCGAACCTGAACATTCAACGCCCAACGACGTGCTGGAGTTACGGCAGCAGATCACAGAATTAAAACTGAAGTTGATGCAGTACGAACGACCCCCTTCCCCACCAGAGCAACCGTCAGAAGAAGAAGCAGTTACCATCCCAGTGGAGGAAGCATTCGACGACGCCTACGAGCCTCAACCACTCCCAGGAGGACGCGTAACAGAAGAAGGTCAAGATACCTATGAGGAACCCCCATCGGCATGGATGAAACAAGTAGAGGAGATGGGGCAAACTCATCAGGAGCGGATATCCACTCAGATGCTGGCAATGAAGGCCATTGAGGACACCATCCTTCACTCAGAATACTTCAGGCACATCGCCCCTAGACGCCTTATCACTAGTTCAGAACTGCAATACAAGCCCTATTTTGTATTGTTGGCCGACTACAATGCAGAAATCAAAAGGGTCACCAACAAGTGCCCAACATTTGCCACACAGTTCGAAACAGAAGACATACCAGAAACGGCGCGAAAAGGAGCCATATTCCAACCAACGTGGAGGCAAAAGTTACTCGAAACCTACCCAGAAATGCTTCGAACATGGGATCATGCCCCCATGCATTTGAAGTACAATCCGTGTTTTGGGCCAGTGCAAAGACGCAGATCATGGAAAGCTTTTGCCATCAAGGTTCAGAATAACGCAAACTGTAAAGAATGGCTCAATTACCCCGCTATCGCCCCCCCAACCGGTACTCCTACAGTGTCATACATGATTGCAACTATCAGACATTGGATACCACGCCTCCACCCTATGCCAGATGTCGCTGCCCAGATGATGCTCAAGATCCTCGACATGATGCAGGTCGTACTCAAAACTTTTCGCAATGTATGCCGTATTCAACCTCCTATTCTCGGGTTTATCAATGGTAACTACGACCTGCTGTATGATATGAGCACAACCCCGAGCATACGAGTGGCTTACGCATGGCATGCACGCATAAGATATCTCCCTGCCTGCTACAAGCAAACATTTGACGACATGTTCACCACGGGGTTTTGGGAAGCACATTCAGAGGTATTTGCGCCGCGGCCTACGCATCTACTCCATCTCTTTGCATGCGAGCAAACGATGCATTCCGAGCTTTACACGATGCCACAACCTGACATGCCTGGTACAGTGGATTGGGAGGCCTTGCAACGAGATCTAATCAGAGGTTTAAAAATCAAAGAACAAGAATTGGCAACCGACCTCCTGCAAAAATACATTGATCAAACGGCGGAAAAGAGGTCTGTCAGAGGCGACAGACCCTAGGGGGGGGAGAGTGTTGACAGGATGCGGGAAGAAGTAAGTATGGACACACATGCAGATCTAGCACTGAGGCTACCCTTCATTTTTTTCAAAAACCCCAACATCATTCTAAAGTGATTCTCATCACTACAAACCCTTGTAAATATCATTTCACCTTTTTGTAGCTCCATTTTGTACAAGCCGAGGAGTCCTCGAGCTTGGGGAGCCTTAGATGTAGTTGCCTGCCAATTTTCATAATTTTTAGATCTCGTTTGGGCCCTCAAATAAGCCCCGGAACCTAATTTTTAACTAGGCCGGACACTAGGTCTGAACAGGGCCAAAGTTAGTCAAAAACTATAAATAGAGCTAGAGAGCTCATTTTTTAGGGTAGCTTCTTGTAGTTTGAGCTTGTATGAGAACTTTCTTGCAATAGAAGTGATTCCATTGTCTTACTCTCTTTGTTCTTACTGTGTGTGCGCGTGTGTGTGTATGTGTGTGCATGCTTGTGTGCTTCTCACTCACGCACTCGTGCTTCCACTTGCTCGTGGTCTTCATACCATCCTCATGTCTTCCCGGATTGACATTAAAGGAGGTGCTACTCATCACTGAGCTACAACTTGGCAGAAACATCAATCTCGAATAATAAGCCATTATTGTCGGTCGGCTAGGCATAATAGATAGGTCAAAAATGAGGATCTCTGTGCCTTGATTAATACCAATGAAATTCAAAAATGTGTAGGCTGCATGCTTGAATACCTTCAACACTGTAAGTATCATACTGAGTATTTTATTTGTCATTTTGACAGTTAAGTCAGGTACTGTCGCATAATTCTGCAGCCAAAATTCGATGGTTTTGACCATATAATCTTCCGTTGGCAAGTAATTATGTGGCGGGCTTGGAAGCAGAGGGTAATTCAACCACTTTTTATTTATAGCGCCATTTCTTTGCAAGTCCAAAAATTCTCTAGTATCCCTTCTGCGTGGTATAGGACAAAATGAAGGGTTTACCTGTAAGAAATATGGTGCTGCTTGCCAATGCACCCATAGTGTAGGATGTTTCTCCAAAAACTTCCGTCTCCAAACAGGTTGTGCAGCTTCGAATTCTTCTTGACTGTAGGCGAATGTGTCATGTTTAAAATTTAGCTGCTCGTCAGGACTTCTATTTGTAATTTTCTTTATATATTGTCTTGTTTTCTCTTTCAATAATCCGTACGGAATGTTGAAAGGCTTCATGATCTCTTCCAAGTCCTTACCTTTGATTTTGGCCTCCTTCATTACTTTGATTACTTCATTTTCAAAATTTTCCATCAATCGGGACACCACTAGTGCCCGTTCCTTCTTACTTATTTCTGCAGTGTATGGCATTGGATGATCATCATGTATATCCGCCATCTGCTCATGTATTGGAGAATTATAGATCGGGGGAGATAGAGGACGTACCTCTACCTCGTCAGTAGGATTTTCCTTAGATGGCACTACTGGTGTCCCGATCATTGCGTTCTGGTTGATTTGGAGTTCTAATTGCTCTATTCGTTCAGTTTTGGCTTTGCTTTCCTGTAGGGCTGCTCTGAGCGCTTCTTTTGCTGCAAGCAATTCATTACCAATTTCAACGACATTGTCCATGTTTTCACTGTAGCTTGCTGCAAGTTTCCCATGTGCTGTATTCAACTGCTTTTTTAGTTCATTTATTTCTTGACTGTACTTCCGTTCCGATTCTTCTCGCACTTCGCGCTCTTGTCTCAGCAAATCTGCATGTTGTGCTAGCTGATCTCTTAATTCTTTTTCTTTAGTTTCGGATGCCTCCTGTTGTTCAATAGGTTGGTCATATAACAATGATTTCATCAATTCTTTATTCCTGCTTCGTAAAGTGTCATTCTCTTCCATGTACAACTTTAGCTGTGTCTCAAGTAAAGTGCTTCTAGCCTTCATTCCTTCTTTGTGAGCCTCGCTTGCATCATGTAATCTTTGTAAATCCGCGAGCTGTGCTTGGAGTTGGCGATGCTGAGTGATTAAGGTGTCATATTGCGTTTTGACTTCGAGCAACTCCGTGTTTTTTACTGCTATTTCCTTTTGGGCCTAGATTAATTACGATGACAATTGTTCGCTCATTATTTGGAATTGACTTTTTTCTCTCATGGCTTTATCATAATCTGCATCTATGTCCATCATCTGTTGTTGTGTATCCATAGTTGTCTGAATCATTTGCTTGACTACAGGTTTTAGCTGAGTGACATCCACATTAAGCCATGTTGTTGGTATATTAGGTTCTTTGCTTGTTGTGACACCTTTGCCCTGTGCCACATGTAACGTAGTGTCATGTGGCTGCCTAATCTGAAGCTGGATCCTCGGCTCAGCCACCATGTGTTCATTGTTTCCTTGAGGTGTATCATCTGGTACCTCAATCACAATCTGCTCTTTGTTTTGTAATAGCTCTGAATCCGTGTTCATTGGAGTTTGTACTTCCTCTTTGATAGGTGGTTTTGCAGACGTAGCAGTTGTTGGAGCTTCTTTGATGCTGATTTTTGTAGTATCATTCAATTGAATGACATGCTCAGGCTTATTGGAATCTTCTATGTTCTTTTCCTTTTCTTTATGGTTGTCTGGCGTTACTTTGACCTGATTGATCTCATTCCATTCTTCTTCTTGAGTTTCTGTCCTTATGTCAGTATCTAGAGTGTCTTTTTCGGGACTGGATTCTGCATCAGAACTAGAATCATCTAAACCCAATTCTTTGTATCTCCCAGGTTGTTTTGGTGTCTTTTCGTCACTCTGTTGTTTCTCTTGACTTGCTTGTCTATAATGATGACCTTGGACATTCAGGTTTACTTGCCCTTGCATGTACTGATGTGTCTCTTCTAGGGCGGCAGAGAGATCTCTCTTTGTAATAGGCATTTGGGCCATCGTAATCTTTGGAAGAATGTGTGTCCGCTTTGATTGGGGTGTAGCTTGAGCTTCTTCCTCTCTTAGACGCTTTGTACCCCTCATGGGTTTCTGTGAACTGGTTCCTGCTTCTTCAACAACAACAGCTGCTTTCTTTTTCTTGGGGACCGTAGCGGATTTGGCATATTTGGCTAGCCCTTCTGAGGTCGGCATCTCACGTAAGCAGTTTTTCATCTCTAGAGCTTCATATATAAGTAATGTCAAAGCCGAACTCCCATTGAGAAACTTCTTCTGGCCCCACTTCTTCTGGGCTTCAAATAATCTTTCTTGGACATAGCCAGTCATGTTTACTTTATTTCCCACTTGTCTCATTGCATGCGAGAGTAGTTGTACTACAATCTTTTGTGGTGCAGTATATCTGTGCATACTTGGGAAACAAAAATGTTGGTGCACTAGGCGGACATCATCTTCGATATCAGTCCTGTTGATATCCAAAAAGGACCTCTTTTTAGGATCATGACATTCCTCTTTGACATTAGTTATCCCTTCTTGATTCCATCCGAAGGCTTTGTTGATTAGTTCATGTGTGAATTGAATGGTTTTCCATGTTCCTACTTTATCCAACACTCGTGCTTCGGGCACTGATACCTTAGTCGCTGCAGGCTGCAATGTATTCATTACTTGTGTACACCTTTGAAAATCTGGTAGATAAATCGGCAATTTAAGAAATGCCTCTAGGCCTGCCTGTGTCCATACATCCTCGATATGCGGTAATCCTTGTATTATAGTCTTGAAGTCTTGCGACATAATAGGGAAATAATGATCCCTATCCATAATCTTGATAGTTGCCATGAAAATGAGGTCTGACACTGGTTGGTCGTCCAGAAACCAATGGCCTCTTGCTTTTGTTATAGATTCGAGTGGAAGAAGCTGGACCTCTTCTTCTTGCATAGCTTTGGAATTAGTAGATACCATCTGCACTCAATATAGAGTATGAATTAGTGGTCATATACTATCAGAAATCTTCCTTCATTTGTTTGTCATAAGCTTGACGTTGCTCCGAGTGAATGATGTTGTCCCTTTCCCGTGGGTGTGAGAAAGGTAATACCTGGATTTTCCCATATTTTAGATATTTTTATATTTTCATCTGAAAGGAAAAACAGAAAAGTTAGATCATAGCCGAAGTGGTTATTATTTTTTGAGTGATTTTCTTAATGTATGTACAATCGCTCTCCTATTTCCCAGTAGGAAAATGTGCTCAACTATCCTGAAATAGAAGAAAGATGTGCCAAATGCTTGGCCTTGTAATGTGGCCCTACCATGCATACTTTGGGACCTGATAACTCCAAATGTGTGAAACTTGAAGTAGTTGGATGATGCATGCAGTTTGTCTTGTCTTTCGGCATCCAGATCTGCTTCATTCTGTTGGGACGTATTGTATCCCGAACATTCATGATGAATGTGGTGCTTCTCCTGTTGTACGTCTGCTCCATCTGCTTCTTGAATCTTGGACTGGCTGTTGTTGCAACTGCACACTTCTTTTCTTTCCTGTAGCTAGTCTTCCTTGGTTGTTTTGCCCTTAGACCATATTCGTTCTCCTTGTGCAGTGATTCGTCGTTTTCGTTTAGCTTCTTTGGAGCACATGATTTTGGAATCCATATTTGCACTCGATCCGGTTGGGCGGCTACTACTTTCTTTGGAATCCATATCCTAGCACTTCGTTGTTGACTTTGGTGCTCAAAATGATTTGCTTTCTTATTTGATTGGTTTCTCTGATGTCGAAGATGTTTCCGTTGTTGAAGATATGCATCCTTTTGATCCTTTCTTATCCACGCTTGTTTGGTGTATGGAAGAGGGTATATTCCAATAGGTACAGACCTTGAATGACTCAGAGAACTAGTTTCTCTTGTGCATGTTGCTTCACTGGGACAGGATTCAGATTGATTGACACTCTTGTGACTTGCTAGACTAGAAGATAGAATGCAAGCAGAATTCAATGTGTCCTCACATGAAGTACTTGAGGAAGGGGTTTCTATAGTACTATTGAACATACACTCATAACTTTGTTCATTAGAGTGAATTTTTGGCTCTATCCTTGCGACTTTTATTGGTCGTTCGTCTAGCAAACTGAATACTTCACGATGTCCTATCCTGGCTGAGATATAGCCTAAGGCCAACTGAATGGTCACCTCATATTCGTAAATCCACTCTTGACCTAACACTACATCTTCGAGTAAATCCTCATCGTGACACACTAATAGCTTTTGTTCCATAGTGTTGTTGCCAAGATGTAGAGGTAAAGTGATTTCACCTATACATTGAGTACTGGTTCCTCCTATTCCTATCGACTGTGCCATTGATGGACATAATTCCTCCCTGAGTTTCTGAGTCAAAGAAAGTTTGATACAGCTTATAGCGGCTCCTGTGTCAATGAGAGCATCCACTAAGTGGTACTCCGTTTTACCTGCTCCCAAATTCAAATATGGTTGTGTTCTCTGTGAACCTAGGTTTTTGGTGGCTCTAAAATTAGCCATTGGGATGAGTTCTTCTCCTAGTCGATATCTCTCATCTCTCTCTCTCATCCACTCTTTTCGTTTCTTAATTCGTTCTAGTGCTTCCTGTCTCGCTTCTTCTCATATCCTTTCCTCCTCAATACGTCGATTCTTGCCCTTGATTAATCGAGACATTGTTTCTTCTGTCAATGGTTCTAGATATTTTTTAACTCGACATCCACTGATGTAGTTTGGTAATACTTCTCCATATAGGGTTGCTAAGCTGATGGCTCCACTTGTTGATATACGATTGATGATTAATGGGCCATATCCTCTCTTCTGCAACTTCTTAGCGTGTTGTTTCAAGGTATATACCAAAACTAAATCTCCTTCCTTCAAATTTTTGTCCTTGATGTGAGCATCAAAGTAGGCTTTCTGTCGTCGTTTAGCAGCATAAATGCCTGCTACTGCTTGTAACCTAGTTTCGTGAAGCTTTTCTATTTGATCCAATTGAGCTGATAGTTCATGTCCCATCCACTCGTAAGTAGTTGCTACTCTGAGAGTGGGAATTAAGAAATCAATTGGCAAAATAGCATTTTGTCCATACACTAAGTTAAAAGGAGTAGTGCCTATGGCGGTTTTATAGGCTACTCGAAATGCCCATAAAGCATGATGTAATTGCTTATCCCAATCAGATCTACCATTGTTAACAATTTTTGTGAGAACTGTACACAAGATTTTATTCGAGCTTTCGGCTTGTCCATTGGCTTGTGGGTGATAGGGTGCTGATTTCTTATGAATTACCAAGAATTCATTCAATAAGGCTTCTATGACTTCATTCACAAAGTGCGTACCTCTATCACTCACAATTTCTATCGGTAGTCCAAATCTAGTAAAAACGTTCTCAAAGAGAAACTTGGCCGTAGTTCTTGCGTCGTTTTTCTTGGTTGCTTTGGCTTCTACCCATTTGGTCAGATAGTCTGTGGCTACAATTATATATTCGGCATGGGATCCTTTCGCTGGGGGACTAGTAGGTCCTATGAAGTCTATTCCCCATTTAGTGAAAGCTCTGGCACTCATCATGGGTCTCAGTGGCATCTCATCTCTTCTAATTGGATATTTTGTTCGTTGACAAGTATCACATCGTTGCACATAAGTTATGGCATCTTGATGTAGAGTTGGCCACCACATGCCAGCAAAGAGGATCATTTTTGCTGTTTTATCTGCAAAGAAGTGCCCTCCTGCAACTCCTGTATGTGCCATCTCTAAAACAGTAAGATATTCGTCTTCATGAATGCACAATCGTAATTGATTATCTCTTCCTCGCTTGAAAAGTTGTTTTCCTATAATGGCATAATCCTTGCTCTGTTCTACAAGTGCACGTTTCCTTGCTGAAGTGGCTCCTTCTGGGTATTCTTGGGTCTTTAAGAACTTTACCAGAGGCATGCTCCATCTCGGGGCTACTGTGGAGTAGCATAGAGTAGAGTTCTCTTCTGGATTTTGTTCTTGACAGGTTTGGAAAGCTGATACATAGTTATGTGCATCCCTCTGCATGGTTGGCCAATATATGCCTACTCTCCTCAGGGTTTGCCATGTTCCGTTTGCATTCACATGAGTTTTCCATTGATTCACATGTGCTTTCTGAAGCCACATTTCCTGTTCCTCCTCTTCAACACATCTCATTAGTAATCCACTTGAATCTTGGTGATACAAACTTCCAGCAATGATATGAAGGTTTTTAGTCTTCCAAAGGTCTTGGATTTGGTTTGGTGTGATCCCATCTTTAGGTCCATGTGTGAGTATAGGGACCAACTTTTCTGCCCATTGGGGACATACTTCCAGGTTAAACAGGTACGTATCTGGCAGATCATCTGGTACTCCTATGGGTGGTTCTCCATGGGTCATTCTTGATAAGTGATTTGCTCTTATGTGGGTATTTCCTTTCTTGACTACTACCTCAAAATCAAATTCCATTAGTAATAAGAACCATCGTACTAGCCTTCCTGTATTGCAAGGTTTATTGACTAAGTACAGCAGGGCTTGATGATCAATGAAGAATTTGAATTTGTTTGCCAACAGGTAATGTCTGAACTTTTTCACTGTGTACACCATCCCTAGGCCTTCTCTCTCAGTGGTGGTATAATTGCGTTCCGCTTGATTTAGTTGTCTACTGGCATAGGCTATAGGGTGTTCTAGCTTTCCTGTATCTGCAGGTTGAGCTAAGATGCAACCAATGGCAAACTTGGAAGCATCCACATGAATGTGAAATGGCTTATTCCAGTTAGGTACTCGAAGGATTGGTGCTGAACTCAATCGATTCTTTAACTCGTTGAAGGCTTTCTCACATTCCTCGGTCCAATTGAATTGAGTCAAGAGTGCATAGAGGGGTCTAGCAATTATGGGATACATATGTATAAATCTTCGATAATATCCACAGTGTCCCATAAATGCTTGTACTTCCTTAGCAGTCTTTGGTCTTGGTAAATCCAGAATTACTTTGATTTTGTCTTCATCAGTTGAAATTCCATTTTTAGAGACAATATGCCCTAATATTTTTCCTTGTCGAACCATGAAGACACATTTTTTTGGGTTGAGGCATACTCGATATTGTCGACACTTGGCAAAGATCGTTTCTAGTTCAGGGATGTGCTCTGATCGTATAGCTGAATAAGTACATAGATCATCCACGTATACCTCCATACTTTTTCTCAAGAACTCTTTGAATACATGGCACATCAATCTTTGGAAGGTGGTTGGGGCATTCGTTAGACCAAAAGGCATGACTCTGAAGGCGTATACTCCCCATTCGGTTGCGAAAGCGGTTTTGTGTTGGTCCTCAGGAGCAATGGCTACCTGATTATACCCTGAAAAGTGTAACCTTGTTGGGGTTTTTGGGGCAATCTCTGAAAAAGGTGTTCCTTGCCACAATCACTACAGTAGCCTTCCCAGACTCGTTGTGGTGGTGGTGGGTTTGGCAATGTACATTCTCTGATATAATGATCACCTCCACATCTGTAGCATGGTCCTCTGGGTACAGGCGGTCTATTCATGGGTCGGGGTGGTATGGTTGCTCTAGGGGCTGTGTACATTAATGACACATAGTCCTGCTCATATCCGTAGGAACTGTCTGGTACTTCCATGACATAGGCATATGGTTCGTACAGTTGTCCATATTCTATCATAGAACCTTCATAATTGGGATATGCTCCTTGACTATGGTCGTAAGATGAATCATATGGTTCATTACTAGCTAATGGTGTGGCTGGGACTATCACTCTCTCTAGGTTTTCTTCAGGTTGAGCTATCTTGACTGGGACAACGTTCTGAGGATGGGGCGGTTGTTGTCCTAGTACTGGTTGTGGTTGGGTGTATCCTTGATAAGCATATGGTCGTGGCACTGGTGCCTGCTACGGATAAGTAGGGTACCTCCATGCCTCACCTCCTTGCTCTCTCTGAGGGTATCCATAAGGCCTCATATATGGTTGTGCTGGTCTTGATTGCCTATTGTAAGGGCAATTTTCTGTACTGTGATTGGTATATTTTTGTTCTATACTACAATATTGTAGAGGTCCTGGGACGATGGGTCTATTATAAGCGTAAGCAGGTGGTGGGACTACTCCCCTGGTGCACAAGTGAGAGGGATGATCACCTCCGCACTACATACATCTTCTAAGCATGGGCACTCTTATAGGGTTATTGGGGTAGTTCCTCTGTCCTTGAACGTTCAGCTTCTTTGCTACCAAATCAGCTATTTCCTCTACATTGTTTTTAGGGTTTGATGTGCTACTAGCCGAATCTTCACTTTTCAAACTACCTTGAGGTATTTTCAAATCTTCTACTAGGTTGTCTTCTAGGTCTATACATTCCTTCATGCATTCTTGCAAGGTTTGAACTCTCTTTACATATACTAGAGATCTTAATGATCCGTTCAATAATCCTTCCAAAAATAATGACACCATTTTATTTTGGGTAGGTCTTTCTTCCACTGGACATCTGTCCACATATTACTTGAATCTTCTTGTTGCCAATCTTACTGATTCTGTAGGGGCTTGCTTAAAGCTATGGATCAATGATGAAGAGTTGTTTTTAATTCCTGACTTAGTGAATTCCTCAATCATTTGTTGATAGACTTGTTCCATGTTTTGAAAATTATTAGGGTCCAAAGGCTGGAACCATGCTAACGCAGTGTCTGACAAAGTAAGACCAAAGGACTCATATTGGATCAAAAAATCTTCTACTTGTTTGGCTCTGATTACTTATTTAAATTCGGCTATATGATTGTAAGGTTCACTAGAGCCATCGTAGTGGTTTCTCATGCATTTGGGAACTTGAATTGGCCTTAATCTTCTTCCTGCTTCGGGCGGTCTAGGCATTACTGGGAAAATTGGTCTTCCTATGGGTATGCCTGGTCCTCTTACTACCGGTCGTCTGACTGGGGCAGGAATTCCATGTCTTGGGTCAACAGGTGGTTGAGGTCGGTAATTAGGGTTATTTGCAGGCATTGCAAACTGCACATGTGGTCTGATCGGAATTTGGGTTTGTTGTGTTTGTTGTGTTTGCCCTGACTGTTGATATGAATCATTCTGAGACATTCCAAGTGGGTTTCGTGAAGTAGTGGCTTGGTCCCTAGGGGGAAACACTAGAATACTCTGATATTTCAACTCAGCTCTTTCCAGTTCCGTTAAGGGCCAATATCTTCTCTGATTCTTGTCCAAATATGTGATGATGGTGGGGAAATCAGGATCTTGTAACTCATAGATGGTGACAGGATTAGGGGCAGCTTCCCATATTGAAGAATGTGCTCTAAGAAGACATTCCATTCCATTGATCAAGTATACATCCATTAGGGAGTCATCTTGAGGAATCAGGTCTCCTCTCCAAACCCTAGCAACAGTAGATCTCCCTCTAGGAGTAGTTACTTGCTCTTCATTCCCTTCTCCATTTAGGTTTGAAGCATTGTTTTCTTCACCAAGTTCATTAATGTTTTCCGGGTGTTCCGTGACAATATACTGGATATCTCTTTTGTCCATGTAAATTCCTCCTACATACTTGACTGCTGGCCTATGCACTATGTAAGCCTCTGAAGCCTTCTTTAACGTGGCCACTGATCTGTTTAGACCATCCAAGTATATGGGTATCTCATGTTGGTTGGTGTTCACCTACTCCAAAGAGGTCCTGTACTCTCCTTCAATGATTGACATCATGCCAATCATGGGTATTGTGTTCTGCATATCCTCTGAAGCCATGGGAATTTCTTCCTCTGACTCACTGGAGGTCTCCGAGTAATGTGAACGACTACTTGGCTCGGCTACACTACCTACAGAAGAGATTACACTTCTTCGGCTTCCTAGGGTTCTTCCCGATCTCTGGTTCATCCACTTCACAACTCTGGTCAGTCCTTGCTAACCTCTAGCTTCCAGAACTCTTCACTATGGATTAGAATTCCAGAAAAATTTTGGCTGGGAATTGACTGAAAATGAAATTTTCGAGTCACGATACTTAGCTCAGAACTTCACGATACACAATCTGTGACAAGTATCGCGATCTGTGAAGACATGATACCTCAAAAAAAAGACGATACTTGGACTCCCACGATACTCGATACCTGATTTAAACGATACATGATACTTCGCAAGTATCGCGATCTGCAGACCACGATACACGATACTTGAGCTTACACGATACACGATACTTCAAGAGGGACGATACTCGATACTTGGATAACACGATACTTGGACCACACGATACACGATACTTCAAGAGGGATGATACTCGATACTTGGATAACACGATACTTGGACCACACGATACACGATACTTCAAGAGGGACGATACTCGATACTTGGATAACACGATACTTGGACCACACGATACACGATACTTCGATAAAGATGATACACGATCGGTGAGAAGTATCACGATCTGTGAAGACACGATACACGATACTTGGCTCAAAACGATACACGATACTTCTCAAGTATCGCGATCGATAGATCACGATACACGATACACAGTAGGTATCGCGATCGGTAACAACACGATACACGATCTTTGCAAAGTATCGCGATCTTTGAAACGCGATACACGATATCTGGGAAATATCGCGATACTCAACCACAGGAGATCACGATACTTGCTAAGTATCACGATACTCGACCGCGGGAGAACACGATACTTGACCCTTTGTCAAATTTTTGAGAGATTTTCAGATTTTGATTCAATACACTTGTTTTCTATGCTTTGCTACCCTTCCCTCTCTCTCTGTATCACTCCAAGCACACTTTTTAACCCTTGTAAGTTTCCCACGATAACTGACGCAGATCGTTTTGTTCTGAAAAAATTGATTTCCTGAGAAGTTATGAGTAAGAGGTGAGTTTGCTTACCTTGGATACTCTTTCCCGACACTCCTAACACCCCCTCTTGTTCAGCGCAACTCCCGATCGCTGTATTGATCAGACACGATACTCGGCAGCTCCTCTCACGATACTTGCTTACAAGACAAGTGATTTTCAAATGGCAGTTTTTTGGCTCTTATACTTGGCTTTTCCTACTTACTGAAAATAAAACAACAAAACAAGGAGTGAAAGCTACTCTAACTACCTAGCCTACTCCCTTACTCCTCCTACTCTACTCATTCTACTCACTTCCCTAGACTAACAACTCACTACACACACTCCAAGAATGAGAAGTAGTAAGTGCGGCTGAAAATGACTTACCAAAGAAGAGAAAATCACCACTCCTCCTCTCACTTCAATGCAAAAAAGCTACTTACCATCACACGAATGCCTCGGTTTGATTCGACATTCCCCAGAAACGGCGCCAAAAACGTGTTGACCTAAGTATCAACTTAGGGACTTGTGGAGAAAGAGACTATACCTCAATCCCCTTCAAGTGCATATAGTGGGGATTCACGCTTCAATTATCAATCCGATGAGTATACAAACCTAGCCGAGTGTATGAGGACATGCAATCAAGTGATGATCAATGCAAATGAACTACTCAAAGAGTGTAAACAAAGCAAAGGCTAATCCAAACAAGTTTCAACTGACAGTCATGGTGTCACGATACTTGGTGCAGCAGCCAACAGTAAATTGAGCTTTTCTCTCATTTTCAAACTCCAAATATAGCAAATAGCATATGCATTTCGAAGCTCTCGAGAAGACGCATCCAATGGCAGTCGTTTCACTCAATTTTGACACTCTTACTTCAAGTTATGAGCAAAATACTCTTTCCAAGCACACTTCGCACACACCTTAACAATAGCAAACAAACACTTTCATGGATAGACAACACTTCCTAACACTCTTTCCAAGCAATACACATGCACACAAGCTCACAAAGAAGAAGATACAGAGTGAAGAAAACACAAATTCGAATTTCTGTGCTCTTCTTTCTCACAATGGCAAAAAGTCTTTACAAAGAGTCACAAATTGACTTATATACTTGTGCCCTAAAAATGGTCCTTTCACACAAGAGACCGGCACTTTATTCACTAAAAGACTAATTTCCTACTATTTTACATGGGTAAGTTTCTCATCTTCTGAGGGGATGCATCTAGAGGACTCCTCTAGTGCATTTACAACGGAAAATATATACAAGAATGCTTATAATACAAAAATTGGGTGTCCAAATCGGAAAAATTTTGGGACCCATCTTTTTTTCTACTTTGTGTCCTCTTTAGCTCTGCAACAAGCACGAACTCAAAAAGAAAGAATTAAGAAAAAACAAGATTCAAAGAAAGAAGAGGAAAATTTTGATGTTCCATCCAATTTTTAAAAATATGAGGTTGAGGAGAGATCGTTGCTTAAGATAAAACCCAAAAGAGAAAAGAAGAAGGGAGATTCCTATGATGATGAAGAAGAAACAAAAAAGATTGTAGTATCTAGGGACGAGGGAGAAGATAGACACATAAACATAGTAGATGACATGGCAAAAGATGAAGAGGAGACCCTTATTAAGCTAGTCAAAGAATTCAAAGATGTTTTTGCTTACAATTATAAGGATTTAAAAGGAATAGATCCCAATATTTGTATGCATAAAATACCTATGGCAACAGATGCAAAATCAATTAAGCAAAGACATTATACTTCTAATGGTAAGCTAAGATTAAGTAAGAGATAGATAAGTTACTAGCATCAAATTTCATTTATGAAATTGAGTACACAAAATGGACCTCTCCAATAGTTGTAGTTCCCAAGAAGAATGGTAAACTTAGGGTTTGCATTAATCTTAAAAAAGTCAATGTGCAACTATCATGGATAGTTATCCACCATCAATAATGGATCATTCATTAGAAAGGGTAGCTGGAAAAGAAGTTTATAGACTTTTGGATGGATTCTCGGGATATACCCAAGTACCAATCGCATAAGAAGATCAACACAAAACTGATTTTGCAACTCAATGGGGTATCTATGCATTTAGAGTTATGCTTTTTGGCTTCACAAATGCACTTGCCACATTTCAAAGGTTCATGTGTCATGTGTTTAAAGATTTTACAAGAAATGTAATGGAAATATATGTGGATGACTTATGCACTTTTTCAAATCAAAGGAAGGATCATCTACATGACCTTGAGAATATATTCAAAAAATGTAGAACTTACAAAGTGTGTCTTAATCCAAAAAAATGTGTTTTTTTGTTAGACAAAGAAGAATGCTAGGACACATAATCTCCAAAAATGGAATATCCACTAATGAAGATAAGATAAAAGCTATAATGAATATGTCAAAACCAACAACTATAAAAGAATCAGAAACATTCATGGGTCATTGTGGATATTACAAGAAATTTGTGTACAAATTTGCAAAAATTGCCAGACCTCTATATGCATTAATTAACAAATTTGAGTGGACCAAAGAATGTGAGTAAGCCTTTGAAACTTTAAAAACTTGTTTAGTCACTTCACCAATTCTAAAGACACCACAATGGGATGTAATATTTCATGTACATGTTGATGCTTCTAATTTTTCCTTAGGGTGTGTACTACCACAACCTATTGAAGGAAGCAAGATGGATTTCCTTATTGCCTATGCAAGTAGATAGTTGAATCAAGCTGAAAAAAATTACACAACAACTGAACAAGAAGGTATAGGCATGGTCTTTTGGTAAAGACATATAGACACTATTTGTCGGCTAACAAGTTTAAATTTTTTGTGGATCATCAGGCATTACTCTACTTAGTAAATAAAGTCGGTCGTACAGGAAGAATAGTAAGATAGTTCTTACTTCTCATGGATTTTGAGTTTGAGGTGGCAGTGAGACAAGGAAAAACCTATTTTAGGGCAAATCATTTATCAAGAATCTTCATAAAAGATAATCCAAATCCTACTGATGATGAGTTTCCTGATACATATCTTTTCAATGTAGAAAATGTCCCTGAACGGGAAAAATCCCTAATTCCAATTTTGACTATTGGAAAAAAAGCAAATGACAACCAAACACATGATATTGTGAAAAGTAATTTTTTTTTTATTTTTGATCATTTATATCATATGAATTAGATTGGAATATTAGAATATTGTGCTTCATAGGAAGAATATGTAAATTATTTAAAGAAGGTACATTTGTGGAATCCATGTTGTCATTCTAAGATTGTTACTTTAAATATTTTAGAAATAATGGGAGTACACTGGCCAACAAAGGACAAAGATGTGGAAAAGTACATAGCCCAATTCCAAAAATGTCATTCCCAAACCCCAAGTAATATAAGTACTTTGTTTTGGTTTCAAGGAAATCCTCAATGGACTACACATATAGTGGAAATACTAAAACAAGGTGATGATTAGAAAGTATAATTGAAAAATTCTGAATTGAGAAACATGCATGAATTGAGTAGAGATTTTGTTTTATTAAAGGATCATGTATAAAAAGGGTATGTATGGATACCTGAGAATTTTTGTTCCTGAAGATAAATGTTTGGAAATGTTGGAAATGGCTCATTCAAGAACAATAGGAGGTCACCTTTCAGGAGAAGGAACTGCTAAGTTAATTTTATATTCAGGATTTTGGTGGCCAACATTATTTTCATATGCTAGATTGTTTGTACAAAGTTGTGATATCTACCAAAGAACAAGGAAACTTGGTAGAAGAGATGAAATGCCTTTGAAGCCTTTGATATCTGCTAGAGCTTCTAGTAAATGTGGAAAAAATTTCATAGGACCTATAAATCCCCCTGCTAAAACTCACATGCAGAATACATAATAGTGGCAATAGACTATTTAACAAAATGGGTTGAAGCCAATGCAACAAGAAAAAATGATGCTCATACAAGTTATATGAGTATATCATTACTAGGCATGGCTTACCAATTGAATTGGTAAGTGATAGGGAAACTCATTTGCTAAATCAAGTTATTGAGGAATTGACTTCACAATTTATGATCATACATAGGAAATTAGCACCATATCATCCGCAAGCTAATGGTCTTGTTGAAAGCACCAATAAAGTGTTATGTATTGTAGTTTCAAAATTAGTAAATATAAAAAGAATAGATTGGGATATGCAATTGCATCATGTCCTATGGGAATATAGAGTAGCTTATAGCTGCTAATAGGACAAGTCCATTTAATTTGTTGTATGGTTAAAATGCAATTTGTCCCATGTAATTTTTTATACCAACTTTAAGAATAGGAAATCAGATGCAATTGATGGCGCATGAACTCTCTGAGAGGATTGTGGAATTAGAAAAATTGGGAACTTCAAGAATGCAAGCAGTCATGAGTATTTATGCAGATAAAAGAAGACAAAAATCTTATCATGATATACATATAAAGGAAAAATATTTGCAAGAAGGAGACCTAGTGTTGGCATATACAGTCAAAGAACATACTAGAAAATTGGAGAAAAAAGGACATGGACCATATATTATTCATCAAATTAGTCCTAGTGGAGTTGTACAGTTAGCGAACCTAGATGGTGAAATCATGCCAAACCATATAATTGGTTGTAGAATCCAAAGATATAAGATGCCTTTAACAATAGAGGAATGGAGAAGAATACAACAATCACATAAAAGAAGGCAGGAAGAAGAAAAAATTAGGACAGGAAGAAGCTAAAACAAGAATGAGAAAACATAAAACATTAAGAGCAGTATTGATATGTAAAAAAATCATAGGAAAACAAGAAATGCATTTGCCAATCATACAAATGAAATACAAGGAGAAGAAAATCAGGGTCTTATTGGACTTTGGATCTCAGGTAAACTTGATTAGTTCCAACATACTGAATCAACTCCAAAACAGAAGAAAACCAAGTTCTACTTCAATCAGAACATTAGATAGACAAATACTTCTAACACTTTCAACTCTAAAATTTTTTCTAAAAATAGGACAAGAAGAATCCATAGTAGAATGTGAAGAATGGCCGAAAAATCTAATGCCAAAAAAATTAATATCAGGACAATCATGGATGAATAAAAATAAAGTATCAATTGACTTTGATCAAATGTTGATTCATATGAAAATAAATAATAAAAATTTCAAAATACTGTTTACAAGCAATGAAATTCAGGAATCAACAAATGAAGCATACAATGTGGAGATGGAGAAATTCAGATTTCCATCAAAGGGACTATCCCAAGAAGTCATCCAAACCATGATTGAGATATTAAAGCAGACAACAGATAAAGAAGTATAATTCAACAAACATCCATCTAGAAGGCTAAATCAAACTCAAACCTATCACTATCATTATCAACAGAAAAAACAAATATGGAAATCAAACAATCAAAAGGATAGTCAAATCTCAACAATGAAGAAGATTTGGAAACTTGAAAATTGCAATGCCAAGAAAAAAAAAAGAAGAGATGAAATCTGGTGGTAGAAAAATGGAAGGAAAAATCGAAATGACAAGAAGATAGGAAGTACAACATGGCATTGGAAGAAAAAAGGAGGAATGCACCTACAAGCTGCAAATCAACAACAACATGACAATATGAAGGGGACCATGAATAGGAGTAGAGACATTTTGAGGAAAGCCTCTACATCAAATGACCACTTAAGTGAATCACTTAAAGACCCCAATTTTGCACCATAAAAAAAATGCATTACCAAAGTATGCATGTGTAGGGCTACATTACAGAGCCATACATTCACTAGGGACAAAAAAAGTTCATCCCATGCACAATAACAAGCTCTTTTCATCTCAAGAAGGAAGAGCTAGAAGGGAAAGAGAAATCAAAAAATCAAAAAAAGAGTATTTAGACCTTTCTTGTGTCTAAAGTTATATATATATATATATATATATATATATATATATATATATATATATATATATATATATATATATATATATATATATATATATATATATATATATATATATATATATATATATATATATATATTACATATATATGTTATTTCTATATTTTTTTATTATGTTTTAATTTTTTATTATTATCCAAAAAGCACAAAAGCAAGATGTAGAAAGGGTTGCGGGTAATGTTTTTGCTTAAAAATATAAACATATAAAGATATTCCATTTGCAACTAGAAAAATCTTGCTATATGTATTGAGCACATGTGTTTCTAAATAAGAGATAGACATATTATGCGATGTTGAGTGGTGTAAAGCTTATTTTCCCTTTTGGTATTCTTCACAAATCAATTAATTTCTTTGAGTCTCATATTTGATATATGTGGAGTCTTGGTGTGTTTTTCCTTTCACAGGATGACTAAAGGACTTCAAATAGTTGAATTGGAAGTAGGTGCAGTGACCTTATCAAGAGGACATTGGTTCTTGGATACAGAGCATGGAAATAGTGGAGTTGGAATCAGAACAAGAGGAAGTTCCTAAATAAGAACAAATAGAAAAAGAACTCATAGATTTCCTCAAAATAGTCAGCAAGCATATTTTTACAGTAACATAAGGAAAATACAAGTATACTAGGCTATGTCAGGAATTCTACAACTTTCAAAGATTAGCTGTAGCATACAAGATGTGGAAGGCAGTTGGGTTACACAAACTTCTAGAGGAACCCATGATTTTTATTGACTTTGACAGGTGTGAACAAGCAATGTCATCTCTACAGGAAGTTAAAAGAAGTACAAAAACATATTTTATGTGCAAAGTCAAAAATAGGGAAAATGAAGTGGTTGAAATATTGATCAAATCAGATCATATCAAGGCTGCTTTGAATTTCTACCCAATGGGTACAAGGATTCATGTTAGCTTTGTGAAGAAGAATTCAGCTATACATGTTGGATTCACTAAATTTCAGACTTCAAAGACAAAGCTAATGAGGAGCTTGCAATTAGAATATTCCTACAATTATTGTGCTTCCCAAGGTTCCCTAGATATACCAAACCACACAAACTAGTGACTCTGGTAATGCTAAACAACCAGGATAAAAGCAAACCTTATGGTGTGGTTGATATGGCACCCTATATCCATGATCACTTGAAGGAAGTTGCTAAATGTTGGGAGACAAAAAAAAAATCATGAATGGAACCCAAATATTCACTAGAATAATCTATCATGTTCTTGGTATGGAGGATAAATTGAAGCTAGCTCCTGAAGCTCAGGTGTTCATAGCATTGATGGGTAAAGTGAAAAGTCCCCTTAAACCAATAACAGTTAGGGAAGCAGGGAGGAAAAGAAAGGGATTAATCAGAGAAGTGACTCAACCAATAAAGAAAAGAAAGTGGATCCTAGGAAGATTGAAATGGAAGCAATAGAGTCTACTAAGGAGGACATAAAGGAGGAACAAATAAAAGTCCAAGCAGATGCAGACCCACATCCTCCTTAGATGAGTACAGAAAGGTTATGTTATATTTGCTACAGGGAAGTACAAGTGAAATTTGAATTCAAATGAAGGTGGGAATGGTTGTTGGAGGGAATCAATTCACTTTCCTATAATCTAGGAAAAGTGAAGATCTAGTTTGATCTACTTTTAGGTGATTTGATTGCTTGATTGAATGCAGCTTCAACCACCATAAATTCGTGGGATTTGGGCTCTATCTTTCTACCTTTACATGTGTAAAGCTCAAGGCTTTTACAATGGTAAATGAACCATCAAAAATTTCTCAAAAAAATACAATAAATGAGCATAAGAAAAAGAAATCTCCAACGGATATTCTTTCGACGCGATACCCTTTGATGTAGATCAAATCCACCTCAAGCATAGTGTAAGCTTGATGTTCCAACAGCTCCCCCTCAAGCTAAAGTATGCTTGAGTCTTCATTCTCTGATAGGTTGAATACCTACCATAGCTTTGAATCTACAAAACTTTATTCCATCAAGTGCCTTCGTCATCATATCTGCTACTTGCTTTTCAGTTGGAACAAAAGAAATGTCGATCTCCTTTGCCATGAGCTTCTCCTTGATGAAGTGGTAATGGACATCTATGTGCTTGGTTCTCGCATGGAAAATAGGATTTGCCGTTAGATGCATGGAACTTACATTGTCTCCAAATATATGAGGTTTGGAACTCACAAGTCCCAAATCTGTATACAATGCTTTTAACCATATTGCCTCTTGAGTTGCTATGGTCAAGCCTCTGTACTCTGCTTCAGTTGAGGATAAAGCAACTGTTGGTTGCTTCTTGGAACTCCATGACACTTGCTTTGAACCTACAAATGCTAAGTAACCAAATGTACTTTTTCTATCATCCTTAGCTCCTGGCCCAATTTGTATCTGAGTAGATTTTGATATCCAAATCTGAAGAGTAAGAATAGAATATATCTTCATTGATTGTACCTTTGAGATACTTAAGTACTCTCTTAGCCGCATCCATGTGTGGTCTTCTCGGTGAGTGCATGAACTGACTAAGTACTCCCACACTATATGAGATGTCTGCCCTTGTATGAGTAGCATATATCAAGCTACCTACCAAGCTTTGATATTCTTTAATGTCTTCAATTTTCTCACCTTCATAAACACTAAGTTTATGATTCATCTACAAAGGTGTACCTGCAGGTTTAGTGTTCTCCATTTTGAACTTGAGAAGAAGATCCTGAATGTATCTTCTTTGAGTCAAATACATTCCTTCGTCTCTATATATCACCTGCATACCTAGGAAATATGTGAGCTCACCTAGGTCACTAATTTTGAACTCCTCTTGCATGTGTCTCTTGATCCTTTGAATGCCATTTAGATCATCACCTGTCACAATAATATCATCTACATATACACATAGATAGATAACCTCATTGTGATCTCTTTTGATGAATAGAGAAGGATCTGAGCTGCTAGCTTTGAATTCTTGATCTTGAAGATATGTAACCAACCTGTAATTCCAAGCTCTAGGAGCTTGTTTCAATCCATACAATGCTTTCTTAAGTCTGCAAACATAAGATGGATGATTAGGGTTTTCAAAACCTCGTGGTTGTGACATGTATACCTCTTCATTTATCCAACCATTTAAGAATGCATTTTTCACATCAAGTTGGAGGAGTCTCCAATTCCTTGTAGCAGCTACACTTATCAATGTCCTGATTGTAGTTATCTTTGCAACTAGTGAGAATGTTTCCTCATAGTCTATACCATGAGTTTGTGAGCATCCTTTGGAAACTAATCTTGCTTTGTACCTACAAACTGATCCATCTGAATTTCTTTTAACTTTATATACCCATTTGCAACCAATTACCTTTTGATTCGGCAACATTGGAACCAAATCCCAAGTGTCCATTTCCTTCAATGCATCTATCTCTTCTTTCATGGCCTTTTCCCAATTAGGGTTTCCCTTTGCCTCTTCATAGTTTGAGGGTTCCTCTGAAATAGAGTCTTTTGCCAGGTATATTGGATGCTTCGTAACAAATGTGGAATCATATCCATACCTTTCTGGTTGTTTCTTCTCTCTTGCTGATCTTCTAGGTGCTTGTTTGGAGCATTCTCCAACCTTTTGCATCTTTGGTTTGCCTCTTGACTTCCATAGCTTGTAATCCTTTTCCCTTTAATCTTGGTCATCGTTTGTATCACTTCTTGGATCCTGGACCTATGTATCATGCTTGCTTCCTAATTGATGAGAGTCAGAATCAAGATCATATGGTAGTGTTACCTTTTGTTTGTCTTCATCATACCAAGACCTGTGTTCTTCAAACACAACATGTCTACTTGTAGTGAATTGCTTGGTTGAAGGATTGAAGAACCTGTAACCCATCTGAGTTGAATCATATCCAATAAACACTTCCTTTGTTGCCCTTTCATCTAGCTTACCTCTTATTTGTGATGGTACATGAACATAAGCGAAACAACCAAAAACCTTGCAATGTCCAAGACTAGGTTTTCTTCCATGCCATGCTTCATAAGGAGTCATACCTTGAAGTGATTTGGATGGTAGTCTATTGACAAGGTACACAGCAGTTGAAATAGCTTCTGCCCATAAATAATGTGGCAACTTCTTCTCTTCAAGCATTTTCGGGTTGATCCAACCAATGTCTTGTTTCTCCTCTCTGCAATTCCATTTAGTTGAGGAGAGTACCTAGTAGTCACTTCCCTTTTGATACCTTTTTCCTGCAAGAACTCATCAAACTCTTTGGAGAAGTATTCTCCCCATCCATCAGATCTGAGCTTCTTTAGTGATCTACCTGTATGATTCTCCACATGTGCAAGATACTTCTTGAAGCAGTCAAACACTTCATTCTTACTCTTGATAAAGTATAGAACAGTCCATCTACTATGGTCATCAATAAATGAGACATACTACCTTGATCCTGCCAATGAAGGTTCTTGACTTGGTCCCCATACATCTGTATGTACTAAGTCCAATAAGTTGTTGTGGATGTAGCCTTTGTGGTTGAATGGTTGTCTTTGTGCCTTCCCAATCTGACATGCATCACACCTGTTGATCATGTGTTGCTTTGATATGTTCGGCAGTCCTAGAACACTTTGATCCCTGCATATATCCTTCAAAGTTCTTTCATTCACATGAGCAAGTCTCTTATGCCACACTTCAAGCTCACTTAGGGTTTGAGACCCAAAGTTGAATAGAGCTATGTTCCTGGTTTCTCTTACTTCAAAAGTAAAGAGCCTACCATGCTTCTCACCTCGAGCTATCTTTTTGAAGCCTTGACATGGATCTTCCACAAAAGCTCCATGTTGGGTGAACCTAACTTGCAAGCCTTTTTCAACTATTTGGCCTACACTTATTAGGTTTTTTGTGATAGTGGGTACATAGAGAACCTTACTGAGAATGTTTGTCCTACCATTTGAAGCTTTGACATTAGCAATCTTCTCCACATTGTGCTTTGTGTCATCCCCTGTTTGCACTTCATGTCTATGCTTTGGACTTTCCAAATCAGATAGAAGAGCAATGTTGCGTGCAACATGATTCAAACATCCTGAATCTATGTAGAACAAATGATCATCTTCTTTACCTTCTTTGTGGCTTAGATTCATAAGAAGCAATGAGTCTTCATGTGGTTGATCTTCTGAATAATTGTTGTAGTCCCTTCTATTATAGCTTCTATTGTTATTGTTGAAGTTGTGTCCACCTCTGCCTCTATTGCTGCCATATCCACCTCTTCCACTTCCTTTCTAGGTCTTCCCATTGAACCAGCAATTCTGAGTGGTGTGGTTGGTCTTATCGCATATGGCACAAGGTTGAACATTCTGACCTTTGGCTTTGTCTTGCTTTGGTCCTTTCTTCTTCCCTTTCCACTTGCTCTTGCTTGCGAAGTTGGCTTGAGAAGTCTCTTCTTCATCTTCTTCCTTCTTCTTGCCTTTTTGCTTCTTATCCTTCTTATCTGCACATAGAGCACTAGTTGAATTACCATGATAAGAGTTACCTTCCTTTATGCTATTGTTGGCTTCTTGATTGAAGAGTTGTCCAAGAAAGATGTTGAAGTCTGGAGTTTGCACATCCATGATGAGATCATAAGCCGTCGTGAAGGATTGCCATTGCTTATCACTTCGAATGCCGTTGAGAATTTGCCTCATGATGACCTCTTCTTCAATCAGCTCTCCAATGGATGCTAACTAATCCACAACCTCCTTGACCTTGGTAACAAACTCTGTGATGGTTTGTTTTGGTGTCTTCTTCATTTGGTTGAACTCGTTCCAAAGATGATTCTTTCTTGCTTTGGTACTAGCAGAAAAGAAAGTCTCGAGGGCATCCCAAGTCTCTTGAGATGTCTTGCATCCTCTAATATGTGGTAATAGAAAGTCAGAGATAGAGTTTAGTATGTACGACCTTGCTTGAGCATCCCTTGCACACCAAAGTGTGAGCTTATCTGTCTCCTCTTGTGTAGGTCCTCCTATGGATCTTGGAATAGGCATAGCTTCATCACCTGCTACAATTCCATAAAGATTTCTACCTTGCAAATAGGCCTCCATTCTAATTTTCCAAGCCGCGTAGTTGTGTCGATCAAGCTTCTCGATCATTGAGGGAAAGTCGTCACCCATCTTGATCTAGCTCTGATACCACTGAAAGAACTTGGAGAAGCTTGTAGAAGGTAGAAAAGTGCGTTTCGAAGCAACAAAGTTTGGTCAAGCCAACCGGCACAAGACCAGCCCTTGAGCTTATGGAGACTCAAATAGACCTTATAGGCATGTGATAAGTGCAAAGAAACACACTATGTACTTTGGAGCATCAAGGAGAATGAATCGATACAAAACAGATAGGTTCGCGGGTCGACTAGCTCAAAAACTTACGATCTATGGAAGAGACAATGAACTTCAAATGCCCATAGCGACCAGCGTGATTATATTTAGAAAAAATCCTTTTTGGGAGTGATATGCATAGGGTTGAGTGTATGGAATGCACAAAAGTATAAGGAATAAGCAAAATATGCTATAGGAATGAATGCGACATTCACCGGTGGTACTTCCTATTTTTCAGGAATACGTAGAGATTGACCCCGAGACAGAAAAACTCAGATTTCTACCAATCTACTAAACCAAATGCTATGAAAATTTATAGGCATAAGTTAGACACTAATACCTTTCCAATGAGCTATCTTGCACGCAAATTTGGAGCTCTGGGGAGAGAGCAAAAACCTCTGCAAGATTACTGTTGGTGAAGAAGATGATGCAGAGAATCGAAGGAGCAAGACAATGATGGTCACAAGTGTATGTATATGGCTTCCATGTAATGTACAAGTGATTTCAAGTCTTTATATAGACTCTAGGAGTGTCCCACGACTTCTACAAGTGAAATTTGAATTCAAATGGAGGTGGGAATGGTTGTTGGAGGGAATCAATTCACTTTCCTATAATCTAGGAAAAGTGAAGATCTAGTTTGATCTACTTTTAGGTGATTTGATTGCTTGATTGAATGCAACTTCAACCACCATAAATTCGTGGGATTTGGGATCTATCTTTCTACCTTTACATGTGTAAAGCTCAAGGCTTTTACAACGGTAAATGAACCATCAAAAATTTCTCAAAAAAATACGATAAATGAGCATAAGAAAAAGAACTCTCCAACAGATATTCTTTCGACGCGATAGCCTTTGATGTAGATCAAATCCACCTCAAGCATAGTGTAAGCTTGATGTTCCAACTTGGTCTTGAAAGCTCCCACTTTTTGCAAAGATAAAATTTTGGTGATGGTCCTCCATAGAGATTTCCTTCTCTTCTTAGGCACGATTGTTCATATGTGTTAGAACATCAAGCCTTCACCATGTCTGGAAGAAGGATTTGTTCTACATCAATTTAGTTCTTGAACTGAACCATAGTGTTATGGTACTTCATATGATTTTCTATTCCTGTAAATATCCATAAGTATTTACGGATCCTAGATCTTTATTCTTGTTAAAGGATAAATATGGGAGATGTAAAAGCCATGAGTTCAGAATTTGGTGTATGTTGAGCTGGTCAAAGTGGTGACTTTGCAAGTGATTCACAGGTGGTGCAAAAGTGCAAACTGGTGCACAGTTGGTGCACAACTGACCATGAACAAGGGTGCACAAATGGTTCGTTCAAAATGGTTTTGCAAGAAAACTTGAATGCATGTTGAAAAATGGTCCTTTTGAAGGATTTTCAAGGTTTTTTAAGTTTTTTGGAAGGTTCAAGTGAACCCTCCCTTATGCACACATTTTGAAGAAATGAAGGTCAAAATTGGAAAAGATATGAAGAGAAAGCAGTATCAAGAGTTGATGAGTGGGCCCCATTTAAAATTTTGTTTCTCCTAAAGTCTCTACAAGAAAAAATAGGGATTCATTGGACATACACAAAAAGTGGTCCTCTGGACATCGAAGTGAGCACCAAGACACACTAGCAGTTGAAGTGAAGTACGAAAAAGGGAATCAACACACAACCAAAGCATTAGAATTCTTGGAATAAGGAGTTAGACTAAGGAGAAAGAGAGAGCACGAGTGAGCAAGAGACTTGAACAGCAAGTACGTAGGAAGCAACTAGGAGAGCACCTAAGGTGGAACAAGTACCATCAAGGAAGTATTGCGCATCGAGAATAGAGATTGATCCTTCCTTCAACCTTATTGGAAGCTTGAGTTCAAGGTGTGCACAAGGTCAAGCTACTAGAAAAGGTGGAGGAATGACATAGAGGAGGTTGATTGCACAAGAAACTATGGTATTTTGTATAATTGTGTGTGCTCTTTGGCTTATGCACTATGCACAGAGAAGAATTTTGTCTCATTCTAGACAAAGATGTTGTATTTATTATTGTTAATCAAGACACAGAGGCTCCCGATGTATTTCTATCTCTTCTTCTTCTCCATTATTTTCCTAAAAACACTCAAGTCCCTTTCAACTAAAGAATCCCCCAACAAAATTTGGCATGCCCAATGGGACCAGGCGGCTTGAGCATAGGAGAACCAATATTACCAAGTGAAGAAGAAATGCAAAGGTGTCGATAGCATTGAAGAGGTAATCTTCCTTTTCCTTGGAATTATCTTAGCCTAAGGAATAGGATGCATAGCTCATGATTGCAACCTAGTCACAAAGTTTAAGATTCCCTTGCAAAACAACAAGAAGGAAAGTGGTTCATAGGTCAACCAACCCTCTTTCATCAACATCATCAAGAGGAAGTATAGTAGCTCAAGTAAACCTAGAAAACTCCACTTTCATTATTCAATATCAAATTTCCCTCATTTAGAGGATTAGCACATGAAGACCTTGAAGAGCGTGTAAGAATATTTTTAGCCCTATGTAAAACAAGGGGGTTAATACGAAGAGAAGATGCATTTCTTATCCTATTTTCAGCAACATTGGAGGGTCTAGGAGACAAATGGTTTAGTCGATTTCCAAAAAATCAGTTTACAACTTGGGACTTAATGAAGGAGGCCTTCAAGACACAGTTCCAACAAGGAAATAGGTCAGAAAACATCATTGAAGAACTAGAGACCCTACGACTAGGTATAGGGGAGACATTTCTTGAATTTGTTACATGGGTAGAAGTGCTTAATATGGCTAAATTATCAAACCCTCCCCATGATTTTTTTGTCAAGAAGTGGTTGGATAAACCACTTCCAATACCCACACAATGCAAGATTAAGGAGTTGATGCTCGCCACAACAACAATTGAAGAATTCATTTCTACAGCAACAAGGCTAGAGCATATCGGATATCAATATGGAATTGTTTCTTCTAGTCTACCATACCCTCTAGAACCCAAAGACAGTGTAACATAGTTGAGGAAAGAGCTTGAGATCTTAAAAAGAAACAAGACCCACAAAGAAGAAGAAAGTGCAATAACTCAACTAAGGTGTGAGATTGAAGCATTGATGATACATAAGGAAGAGGAGGCCCAAGTAGAGGAATCGACACGACTTCGTCAAGAGGTACAGGAACTTCATGGAGGTAGCATAAAAAATGGACTATGGTGCACCATGTGTAGCAAACAGGGCCATGTGCTAAGTGAATGCCCTCTCTGTAACTTGCCAATTATGCAAGAAAATTGGCCATGAAGCCCATGAGTTCCACTCAAGAGGAATGCCTACACTAGCATATTGGGAACAAGGAGGAGTCCAACCACCTACAAATGTAATGGCTAATGCACCAAGCCAAGGTAACAGCTACAGCCTAGGCCATCATGGTAATTTTGGAAATGGTACCAGAAGACCAATCATTTGCTTTAGGTGTTGAGAATGTGGGCATTATCAAAGCAAATGTCTTCTTCCAAAGAATTCTCCTCCTTGCGAAAATTTCCCATATTCTAGAGATCACCACACAAATTTTTTCTCAAAGAACAACACATCCACATCAGGGCCTCATATTCATATGCTTTCTGTGAGTACGAAAGGAGATGCACAAGAAACCATAATGCCATCCCTATCTACTAGAGTAGTACATCTAGAATAAATTGACTCTTTTGTTATGTGGAAAAGAAGCAAAGGATTAGCCCCTCAAGTAGAAACATTCCAAGAGTCAAGGAAAAATAGAGTAAACAAGGAAAAGGGGAAACTTGACTATAGACCTACTCCAAGTGAAGAGACACAACAAAAGAAGAGCTAACAAGCACAAGTGAAGCCATTGGACATGCATTCAGCAGGGCCTGAAAGGAGTTCGAACAGTCACAGATAGCCCATGCTCATATGGAATCTGAGGCTTCAAAGTAATAACTTAAATCCATTAAAAAGGATGTTAGTATTTTTTTTTTATCTATTAAAAATGGATGCAAAGTTCATATCAGAAGTTCTGCAGATCATTGATGAAGTCTCTGCATCCAATTTGGTTGCAAAGGTTAATGTTACTAGTAAGGGTAAAGTTGTAGGGAAGTCCCCCTTACAAATTATATGAGCCTAGAACTCACTCACTGTTAAAGGACAAATTCTAAAAGGAGTTATAGTGGATGGCGGCTCATGCATAAACTTGATGCCTAAATATACGATGGAAAAACTTGGGCTTCAACCATCAAAACCATCCCACTTCACTATGATAAACGCCGATCAAAGCATAGTAAGACCAATAGAAGTGGTCCCTAGAGTTCCAATTGAGGTACAAGGTAACATCTTCACTTTGGACTTTGTTGTATTAAGACTACCACATGTAGATGGAAGTTTTCCTTCGTTGATTGGGAGGCCTCGCTAAGGCATGCTAGTGTGTTGCATGATTGTAGTAAGGATACTATGTGGGTAAAACAAGAGGGAAGAGAGCTAAAACAAATATTTTTAGAAGAAAGAAACAACTAGGGACATACCAGCACAATGCAGACAATTGGTATTTGTATGGAAAAAAATATGATAGAAAACCTAGAGTTGGATTTATATGAGGAAGAAGATATGTTGGCCTAGCTGCAAGGAGGAGAATCATCTTCTTGCTATGGAACTTTTCCAAAAAAATCAAGTACAAAGAGAGTCTATGAAGGAAAAGAGGAGATCATTCAAGCTCTTGATTCAAGTGAACCGATGATATGTCATAAAAGAGAGAAGAAAAAAACCCTCAAGTGCAACATTGTAGAAACCGATTCACATTTGTTCTAGTGGACAATTGGTTATCGATAATAGTATGGATAACATTTCTTATGAGAATATATGTGGATGTATTCACAGGGCATTATAAGGATTTGGAAGGAATACCTCCTAGTTTTGAGGGACTAAGGATTCCAGTGATTGAAGGAGCCAATCCAGTAAGAGGAAAATATCACAGATTAAATCCACGATATGCTAAAATTGTCTATAGACAAATACAAAAGATGCAGGATGCTTGACATATTATTCCAGTGGAGCATTCAAAATGGCCTTATCCCATGGTCATTGTGCCCAAAAGGAAGAAAGCCGAAATGGAGTGCAGTACAGCTAGAGGTTATGGAGGATGAAGAGCTGCCATTAGTCATCATATACAGGATCAAGGCCTATCGTTAACCAAATTGAATATTTTTGGATCATCTCAAACTTGCCAAGTCTGTTGAGGTTGTATATAGCCTTCTCGTACCATTTTTTTTCTTAGTTTTATTAATTTTCATCAATTAACATGCTTTTTCTTTAACTTTTTCATGCAAATTAGAAGCCATTTCATAGCCTAATTCATGAACACCTTGTTGGAAATTTTGAGGAATTTTTTAAGAAATTTTAGAAATTTTTTAGATTTTTTTGGGATTTTTTGTTTTTTTCTCAATGCTTCTTTTCTTTTTAAAATAGAAGATAAAGGAAGCTCTCTGACTTTTTGAGTGTGGAAAACTTGGGTTCGATTTCATGTTTCTTAACACCCCATAGACTCATTTTTTGCATTAGTTTCACCAAAATCCATACTTTTCTCTTTCTTTTGTTCGAAATTCATATGGTTTGTACACATTTAACATGTGTGTTTTATCCTAGAAGTGGTCCACATGGTCCATTCCCTCCTTATTTTCCCACATGTTTCACATCTTGCATATGGATCATATGTATCTTCCATTTTTGGCATTTTTTTCACTATCAACAGCCCCAACTGATACTCCCTGCCCCTCCCCTCACCCTACCCGCTATTTGCCCTATCCTTATTAGCCCCTCAAATCTCCTGAGCCTTTCCTTCCTACCCTCCAAAATCCTGCTTCTTCTTCTTCTTCACTAATTTGGTGTCAATTTTGGTTATTCCCTTGTGGTTTTCCTTTCATTCGCCTTGTGGACTTGATGGACTGCTCATATGCCATTTTGAAGGTTTTACACAAAAGGTGTTGAGGTGACACACCTCTGTTCATGGCTTGATTGTTCGCTCTCTAGGATGGAGAGCTCATTAGGTGGTGGGCAACTGTTGAGTTGGTCAATGTGGTGACTTTGCAAGTGATGCACTGGTTGTGCAAAAGTGAAAAGCGGTGCACAGATGGTGCACAAGTGGTCGAGAACAAGGGTGCCCATGTAGTGCACAAACCATCTGTTCATAATGTTTGCAGCAAAACCTGAATGCAAGTTGCAAAATGATCCTTTTGAAGGATTTTCAAGGTTTTTAAGTGTTTTGGTAGGTTCAAGTCAACCCTCCCTTATGCACACATTTTGAAGAAATGAAGGTCAAAAGTGGAAAAGATATGAAGAGCAAGTGGTACGCAAGAGTTTATGAGTGGCCCCCCATTTAAAATTTTTTTTCTCTTAAAATCACTACAACACAAAATAGGGAGTCATTGGACATACACAAAAAAGTGATTCTTGGGACATAAAAGTGAGCACCAAGTTACACAAGCAATTGAAGCGATGGACAAAAAGGGGAATCAACACACAACCAACAAATAGGAATTCTTGGACTAAGAAGTTAGACTAAGGAGCAAGAGAGAGCAAGACTGAGCAAGAGACTTGGACAATGAGTACGTAAGAAGAGCACCTAAGGTGGAACAAGTACCATCAAAGAAGTGTTGTGCATTGACAATAGAGAGTGATCCTTCCTTCAACCTTATTGGAAGCTTGAATTCAAGGTGTGTGCAAAGGCAAGCTACTAGACAAGGTGGAGGACCAACACAGAGAAGGTTGACTACAAAAGAAATTGTGGTATTTTGTATAATTGTGTGTGCTCTTTGGCTTATGTGATATCCACAGAGAATAATTTTGTCTCATTCTAGACAAAGATATTGTATTTCTTATTGTTAATTAAGACATAGAGGCTCTTGGTGTATTTGTATCTCTTCTTCTCCATTCTTCTCCTACAAAAACTCGTGCCTTTCAACCAAAGAATCACCCAATAGTGTACAATCAACACCTCAAATCAATTTGAAAGAAAAGACTTCAATTCCTAGATCATAGGAAAAGGGATCTTAGCACAGCAACTTATCTGACGAGGTTGTTTGAATTCGAATGAATGTAAAGAGTCTTGGAAATCCATGTAGAGAATCCAACTAGTCTATATAAAGGCTTGAAAGAACTTCTACCATAATGTTAGATTATATATGGTCACTTCTCATCTTCATCTTGCTTGGTGCTTATTTCTCTACATCATCTTCTCCAAAGTTAGCAGACTTGCAAAGGTTGGTCCTCACTCCTCAAAATTCAAATCCTTATGAACAAGATCTTACTATAAAGATATTAGTGTCTAATTTATGTGTACAAAG
This sequence comes from Ceratopteris richardii, assembly GCA_020310875.1. Taxonomy (NCBI): domain Eukaryota; kingdom Viridiplantae; phylum Streptophyta; class Polypodiopsida; order Polypodiales; family Pteridaceae; genus Ceratopteris; species Ceratopteris richardii. Next base: position 135,147,247 of record CM035406.1, read on the forward strand.
CTTTGTAACAATTGGACTCTTAGTTTGTGAGAAACATATCACTTTAGCTCAAGGGGTCATTCTCTCCATATCCATGAAAAGTTAGGATTACACCTTGTTGATGCTAGAATTATAATCAGAGCACGTCTTGGTTATAAATCTGATTCTTGTTCACAATAGCTACTTAACCCTATAAGAAACCATCCTTTATGAGGAATGTAGCCAATTGTAATCAAGTGGGGATCACTCATCAATTGAATGTGTGTGTTCCAACCATAAATAGAAAATTTCATGCACTAGCTTATGTGCAAAGTAATCTATTTTGGACCTTCTTTTCTCAGCAGCTTTCCAAAGTATCTATGGTATTTTATTGCATCAACTTGAAGCTTATGAGGTGAACTAAAGTCTCCAGCAGCAAAAGGGCAGGCTCTCTACTGGTTAGCTGAGCCAAACTTCAACATCTTCAACATTAGATGTCTACTAAATATTCTTCTTGAAGAAAACTCAATGGTATTAGAGCTACATCAAAATGGGTGGTAGTTTTCCTTCCATGATTGAGAAGCTTGACAAAAAACTATGTTGATTGGCAAGTCATAATGGAAGCTTATTTACAAGGTAGAAATCTTTATGGAATTGTAGCAAGTGATGAAGTTATGCCTTCCCCAAGATGCAAAGGAGGACCTAAACAAGAAGAGACTGAGAAGCTCACATTGTGTTGTCCAAGAGATGCTCAAGCCAGGTCTTATATCTTAAATTCTATCTTTGATTTTTCTTCTTCCACACATTAGACTTTGCAAAACATCACAAGATACCTGGGATGCACTTGAGACATTCTTCTCTGTTAACACCAAAGCTAGGAAGAATCACTTATGGAATGATTTCAACCAAATGAAGAAGACACCAAATAAAAAAATCATAGAGTTTTTCACTAAAGTAAAGGACATTGTAGATCAATCAGCTTCAATTGGAGAATCGATTGAAGAAAAAGCTATCATGAGGTAGATCCTAAATGGTAGTATGACTAACAAGAAATGGCAATCATTTACAACTGCTTATGACCTTATCATGGATGTGCAGAAACCTAACTTCAACATATTTCTTGGAAAACTCTTCAATGAAGAGGCCAATAACAACTTGATGGAAGGTAATGCTTACCAAGGTAACTCTACAAGTTCTCTTTATGCAAATAAAAAAGGATAAGAAGAATAAAGGAAAGAAGGAGGAGGATCATGAAGAAATTTCACAAGCCAACTATCCAAGCAAGAGAAAGTTGAAAGGGAATAAGAAGGGAGCAAAGCAAGACAAAAGAAAAGGACAAGAAAGTGAACCTTGTGCCATCTATAAAAAGATCAACCACACCACTCAAAATTGTTGGTTCAATGGAAGAACACAAAAGGAGGAGGTAGAGGTGGATTTGGCAATAGAAGATGCAAAGGTGGGAAAAACTACAATAACAATAATAGGGATCATAACAAAAGGGATTACAAAAACTACTCTGGGGATCAATCACATGAAGATTCATTATTGATAATGAATTTGAGTCATAAAGAAGGTAAAGAAGATGAGCATTTGTTCTACATAGATTATGGTTGTTCAAACCATGTTGCAAGCAATGTTGCTCTTCTATCAGACTTGGAGAAACTAAAGAATAAGCATGAAGTACAAAGAGGGGATGACACCAAACAATGTGGAAAGTATTGGCAATGTAAAATGCCCCAATGGTAGAACAAAAATTCTGAGTAAGGTTCTCTATGTATCTACTCTTACTAAAAGCCTAAGTGCAGGCCAAATAGTTGAAAAGGTCTTGCAAATCAAGTTCACTCAACATGGAGCTTATGTAGAAGATCTATGTCAAGGCTTCAAGAAGATAGCCAAGGGTGAGAAGCATGGTAGAATCTTCACATTTGGAGTGGGAGAAACCAAAAATATAGCTCTATTCAATTTTGGGTCACAAACCCTAAGTGACCTAGACATGTGGCAAAAGAGAATTACTCATGTGAATGAAAGAACTTTGAAGGAAATATGCAGAGATCAAAGTGTTCTAGGGCTACCAAATATCTCAAAGAAACACATGATAAATAGGTGTGATGCTTGTCAATTTGGGAAGGCACAAAGACAACCTTTCAACCACAAGGGATACATCTATAACAATCTCTTGGAATTAGTACATACAAATGTGTGGGGACCAAGTCAAGAACCTTCATTAGTAGGCTCAAGGCTATTATGTATCTTTTGTTGATGATCAAAATAGATGGAAAATTATATACTTTATAAAAAATAAGAGTGAAATGTCTGATTGCTTCAAGAGGTATCTAGCACATGTGGAAAACTATATAGGTAGATCATTAAAGAAGCTCAAATTTGATGGAGGGGGGGAATACTTCTCCAAATATTTTGATGAGTACTTGTAGGATAGAGGCATCAAAAGAGAAGTCACCACTGGGTACTCTCCTCAATAGTTGGTGTTACTAAGAGAAGGAACAACAAGGCAAAGTATTTGGTTGTCTAGCCTATGTACATGTACCTTCACAAAGTAGAGGCAAATTAGATGAAAGGGCAACCAAGGTTATGTTCATTGGCTATGTCTAAACACAAATGGGTTATAGGTTCTACAATCCAACCACAAAGCAATTCACAACAAGAAGGAATGTTGTATTTGAGGAACATAGGTCATGGTATGAAGAGGATAAACAAAAGGTAAAACTACCCTATGATCTTGAATCATATTTTCATCCAAAAGATAGCAATCATGATACACAATTCTAGGACTCCACATGTGAATTATAAGATGACCAAGATGAGAAAGAAAAAGACCAAAAACTTTGGAAATCAAGAGGAAAGGCCAAATTGCAAGAATGTGGAGACAAACACACTCCTGCAAGATAAGCAAGGGAAAGAAGGAAACCTGAAAGGTGTGATCATGACTCTACTTTTGTGACCAAGCATACCATCTATCTCACCAAATATTCAGTTTTAGAGGAACCCTCAACATATGAAGAAGCAAAAGGTAACCCTAATTGGGAGAAAGCCATGATGGAAGAAATTCAAGCTCTCAAAGAGATGGATACATGGGAATCGGACACAAAGGTAATAGTTTGCAGATGGGTCTACAAATTGAAAACAAATTCAAATGGATGCATTTGTAGGTCCAAAGCTAGCTTGGTTGCTAAAGTATGTGCTCAAACTCAGGGCATAGACTATGAAGAAAATTTCTCATCTATAGCTAAGATGAACACCATCAAGACCTTGCTCAGTGTTGCGACTGCAAGGAATTGGAAGCTACTTCAACTTGATGTGAGGAATGCTTTCCTCAATGGATGGATTATTGAAGAGGTATATGTGTCACAATCCCCAAGGTTTGAAAACCCTAATTATCCTACTCGTATATGTAATCTTAAGAAAGCATTATATGGTTTAAAAGAAGCCCATAGAGTTTGGAAGTACATATTGTTGACTAATTTAGAAGATTAAGGATTCAAATCAAGCAATGCAAATCCTTCATTGTTCATCAAGAAGGTTCATATTGAAATTATCTAGTTATGTGTTTATGTACATCACATAATTATGACAAGTGATGATATGAATGGAATAGAACGGATTAAAATCATATGCAAGAGGAATTCAAGATCAGTGATCTTGGAGAACTCATATTTTTCTTATGAATGTAGATTATCTATACAGATCAAGGGATGTACTTGACTCAAAGAAGGTATATTCAAGATCTACTTTTTAAATTCAAAATGGATAATGCAAAGCCTACATGAACACCCCATGGACATGAATCATAAACTTAGTGTTCATGAAGGTGAATAGATTCAAGACATAAAGGAGTATCAAGGTCTTGTAGGTAGTCTTATCTATGCTACGCATACAAGGGAAGACATTTCCTATAGTATAGAAGTGCGAAGTCAGTTTATGAACTCTCTAAGAAAGCCTCACATGGATGCATCTAATACAGTACTCAAGTATCTTAAAGGCACTATTAATGAAGGTATATTCTGTAAGAAAATAACAGCACAGCGGAATAGACCTATAGACTGAGAGAAAAACGAAGACAAAGATAGACGGAGACTGAGAGATAGAGAACTCAAATTCTCAGATTGTCGAGCATAATGTAGTTACAATGATGGTGTTGTCCACCTGTGCGCTCCCACTGTGGAGCTTAGATGGCGATCTAGACAGAATCTAGATGAAGGGCTTACTAGTGTGCAATGCTATATAAAGCTCAACCTGGGCCGTGCTTATATAGCTTTTACAAGGCGGTTTGGTATAGATAAATGTAATCGGGAGATACAAAATAGTCGGTAAAATATATGATCTGACAATATTTCCACGACCAGAAGTCCTACCGTCTCGGCCCTACGGGCAAGGGGGATAGGTCCCCTGAACCCCGCAGAAGGAGGCAAGCCCCCCTCTACACTCCCCCCATTAAGGTTCTATGGGGAAACCAGGCGATGCCATAGGGCCTTTATTTTCACCTTAAATGGAAACCCAATGGCCTGGAAGTTTATGCCCTACCTAACCTAATGGCCAGGCTCACAAAGATCATCTACAACCATCAATGATCACACATAGACCTCATCTAACTTGGAAGTTAGGGTTCCACAAATGTCCGAGCTCTCATAATGGCTTCTCCTCATAATGGGGGCCTTACAACTTAGAGCATCATGGATCATTTATGGTCACATGAGGGTGGAGTACTGAACATATCTAACACCCCCCCTCAATGTCCACCTGATGGTGAACTACCTCCTTGGTCCAATCCCAAGCTTTGGAAAGTGTCGAAGAAGTTGCTCTCTCCCAAGAGCCTTGGTGAAGATGTCTGCTCCATTTTCTTCAGTAGGGCAATAGGTTATCTCCACGACCCCATCCTCAATCAACTCACGCACATAGTGATATTGGATTTCTATGTGCTTGGTACATGCATGGAAAACAGGATTTTTGGCGATGGCCATGCAACTTTGGTTGTCACACTTCAAATTTGTAGCCTCCTGTCCTTGTATTCCTATGTGCCATAGGATCCTCCTCAACCATACTGCTTCCCATGCTGCAACGCATGAAGCTTTGTACTCAGCTTCAGTAGAAGATAATGCTACAGTCGGTTGCTTCTTACTGATCCAAGAGAAAATCCCTGACCTTAAAGAAAAGCAATATCCAGAAATTGATTTTCTGGTATCAATATCTCCTGCCCAATCTGAGTCACAGTATCCGACTAAAGATGATCCTTCTTCATAAAGAATACCATAATCAGTGGTTCCTTTCACATACCTGAGTATCCGCGTGCTTGCCTTCCAATGAGTTTGGCAAGGCTTATTAGAGAACCTGCTTACTACTCCAACAACATAAAAGATGTCTGGTCTGCTATTGCACAAGTAGATGAAACTTCCAACTAATTTCCTGTATCTTCCAATATCCACTGGAGGTGAAGTATCTTCAATAGATAATTTTGTGTTGACCTCCATAGGTGTAGAAATTTCCTTGCACTCCTCCATGTCGAATACCTTCAATATCTGCCTTGCATACTTTTGTTGAGAGATGAAAATTTTCCCTGGTTCCTGCCAAACTTCAAGACCTAAGCAATAATGCATTAAGCCCAAGTCTATCATTTCAAATTCTGAACTCAGGGCATCTTTTGTTTGTTGAAGAAGAGCATCATCATTTCATGTAATCACAAGGTCATCTACATAGAGTACAAGCACAATTGTCTTCCCTCCTTTCTTTAGAACATACAAGTTAGCATCAGAAGCACATCTTTTGACCCCTAGATCCAAGAGATACTTATCTATCCATTGGTACCATGCTCTAGGGGCTTGTTTTAGCCCATATAATGCCTTCTTCAGCTTACATACCTTGTTCTCTGAATGGGAAGCCTCAAACCCTAGTGGCTGAGACACATATACCTCCTCCTTGAGGTCTCCATTCAGGAACGCTGATTTAACATCCATCTGATAGACTGGTCAACGCTTATGTGCAGCCACAGCTAGTACTACTCGGATAGTAGTCATTCTTGCAGTCGGGGCAAATGATTCACAAAAGTCAATGCCTTCAACTTGTGAGTAGCCCTGTGCAACAAGTCTTGCTTTATATTTTTCTAGAGTACCATCAGCCTTGTACTTTAGCTTCCAAACCCACTTGATGCCAATGACTTTACGCTTAGGGGGTCGATCCACTAGCTCCCAAGTTCCATTCTTTATGATATTATTGTATTCTGTTTGCATGGCAGCCCTCCAATTCGGATCACGAAGTGCCTCTTCCACATTGGTTGGTTCCTTTACTTCTTCTTGAATGAGATCAGCCATCAAGGCTGCGTTTACAATATGGGCGCTTGCCCGTCTCTATTCCTCTATTCTCTGTGATCGCCTCGGTCCATCTAGAACCTGTTCGAGTGACTATGGGATGGGGTTTGCAGAATCATAGAGCTGCCTCACCCAACGTGGCAATGGCTTTTCCACTTGGGTGTCAGTAGGTTGGTGACTTTCAGACTCATCATCTGAAGATGATGCTTCCTTCTCTTGTGTAGAAGGGATAGCTCTTGGGCCAGGTTCATAGTGGATTGCCCCTTTGCATGATGATAAAGTGGAAGCTCTCTTTTCCTCCTCCATTGCATGTGGTTGCTCCTCCTTAGACACCACATCACAACTCGCCATGATCTTCTTAGCCTCAGGGTCATAAAGCTTATAAGCCTTCTTATCTTCACTGTACCCTAGGAAGATACATTTGATGCTTTTTGGTTGAAGCTTGTTTCTCTCTCTATCTGGAACATGTACATAACATTCACTTCCAAATACTTTGAAATGGGAAACAGAAGGCTTTCTACCAGTGTAGGCTTCTTGTGGAGTCTTTCCATCAAGTGCCTTGGTGTAGCTTCGATTCAAGATGTAGACAGCAGTGTTGACAGCCTCTGCCCAAAACTAATTAGGCAAACCCTTTCCTTTCAACATGAACCTTGCCATCTCCATGATGGTTCGATTCTGACGTTCTGCAACACCGTTCTGTTGAGGACTATGTGCCACTGTGAGTTGATGCTTGATTCCCTTACTCTTGCAGAAATCTTCAAACTCTGTTGATGTGAACTCACCACCACCGTATGTCCTGAATTTCTTCATCTTCTTCCTTGTTTCAGTTTCAACAAGCTGAAGCCATTCTTTAAACTTACCAAAATCTTGAGCCTTATCGCGACGGAAGTACACCCACATCTTCCTGCTATAGTCGTCGACAAGTAACATGAAGTAGGAAGATCCAACCAAGGCCTATGTAGGCATTTTTCCGCACAAGTCAGCATGGACCAACTCTAGAGGATAGCTTGCCTTGTTCTTGCTTTCTTATGGAAACGCCTTCCTCTGTTGCTTTCCCATCATGCAAGCTTCACATGGTTCCTTCATTTCTGCAATCGATGGTAGGTGTGCAATACCTCTGTGATGCATCTCCTTCAGTACAGGGTTTCCAATGTGGCCGAATCTCTCATGTCATAGCTTACTTGTACCCACGTTTGTAGTGGCTCTAAGAGCACACAACTCATACAGGTTGTTCCTCCTTATGCCAGTCCCAACAATGTTGTTGTTCCCATCCATAATCTTAGCTCATGTCTTACTGAAAGATACTTGGTGACCTTGATCATTTATAGAAGCTACTGAAAGTAGATTTCGTTTTATTTGTGGAAGATACAGCACATTTGAAAGCTTTTTGATATCACCATTAGAGTTAATGAAAGAAAACGTGCCTTCGCCCTCTACAAGACATCTTGCATTGTTCCCTACCTTTACTGTGATGGGTTCCTTTAGAGGCTGTAAGGAACTGTAAAGGTCTTTTCTACTCGTCATGTGACGAGATGCACCACTGTCCAACACCCATGAGTCATCTGTTCTTGAATCTTCAACCGAGGAGCACACCTCCTCTATCGTAACAAATAACTCAAGCTCTGTTTCTGTTGTGTTGGAAGACTCCTTGCCCTTGCCACCTTTTGAAGATCCACTCTTCTCTTCTGCCCTCTTGATGCGACAGTCTTGGATTCTGTGTCCCTTCTTCTTGCAGTGGAAACACTCTCCCTTGAACTTCTTTTTGTCGTTCTTCTTTTTGTCTCCATCTTTTGAAGAGTGTGTTTTGCCTCCTTTGGCATTTGTTGTGAATGCAACATCTCCTTTGCTACCACCACTCCTTGCCTTGAGCCGCAGCTCCTCCTCCATGAGTAAGGCACTGAATTCTTCAAAAGTTAGTGGTTGAGGTCTAATTTGAGTGTTACCAAACCATCAAACTTAGGTGGATAGATTCGAAGACAACATCGAGCTAGCTCCTCACTTGACTTTTGAACACCTGCTCCCGCCATTTGATCTCGTAGATTCTTTATGCGAGTGATAAACACCTCTGCAGTCTCCCCATCAGCAAACCGTTCTGCTGCAAGCTGATTCTCTAAGTTTTGAATCGGTGTTTGATTACGAGTTTCATATTGATTTCTCAATATGTTCCATGCTTCACATGCCTTCGTAGTATGTTGAATGAGAGTCAGAACACTATCAAAAGTACTTGTAACAAGAGCATAGAGTGCATCTGCATTTCTACGTTTCCAAGCACGTAGAAGATCAGCATCAGGAGGAATCATTCGACCAGGATTATTTGGATCAGGTCTTTCTTGGGGCTCATGATCAGTCCCAAGAACAGTCTCCAAAAGCTCATACGAATCAAGAATAGAAGTGATTTTGAACTTCCACAGGGTGTAGTTCGTACATCAAGTTTACCTTCTGTGAAGGATGGTGGTCATATCCGCAACGTTGGGATGACCGGCATCATTGCTGCTCTTGCTTGTGCGGCACCTACTCCTGTTGATGAACCACCTTGGCCCCCCAGTCATAGATGATGATGCACCGCTTGACATCTTCCCTCTTTTGTTGTTCAGACCTCTACAACCTTTGCGTTTCTACTTCTGCACCACTCAGAGCCTCCTGAGCTCTGATACCATGTAAGAAAATAACAGCATAGCAGAATAGACCTATAGACAGAGTTGAGAGAAAAACGCAGACAAAGATAGATGGAGACTGAGAGATAGAGAACTCAAATTCTCAGATTACCGAGCATAATGCAGTTACAATGTGGTGTTGTCCACCCGTGAGCTCCCACTGTGGAGCTTAGATGGCGATTTAGATAGACTCTAGATGAAGGGCTTACTAGTGTGCAATGCTATGTAAAGCTCAACCTAGGCCATGCTATAGCTTTTACAAGGCGGTTCAGTATAGATAAACGTAGTTGAGAGATACAAAATAGTTGGTAAAATATATGATCCGACAATATCTCCACGACCAGAAGTCGTACCGTCTCGACCCTACGGGCCAGGGGGATAGGCCCCTCGGACCCCGCAGAAGGGGGCAAGCCCCCCTCTACACTCCCCCCATTAAGGTTCTATGGGGAAACCACGCGACGCCACAGGGCCTTTATTTTCACCTTAAATGGCAACCCAATGGCCTGGAAGTTTATGCCCTACCTAACCTAACAGCTAGGCTCACAAAGATCATCTACAAACATCAACAGTCACACATAGACCTCATCTAACTCGGAAGTTATGGTTCCACAAATGTCCGAGCTCTCATAATGGCTTCTCCTCATAATGGGGGCCTTACAGCTTAGAGCACCATGGATCAATTGTGGTCACATGAGGGTGGAGTATTGAGCATATCTAACATATTCTACTCTTATACATCAGATTTGGATCTCAAATTATATCTAGATGCAAATTGTGTAGGATCCAAGGATGATGGGAGAGGTACATTAGGATTTCTAGCATTTGCAAGATCTAAGCTTGAATGGGTATGATATGAACAAGGTGCATCTAATTTGATATCTCTAAAAGTTTGCACCATCCATTTAGGCATTGTTTCATCCTCTTCTATGTCAACCCTCTCGTCAAGAAGTGCATTATGTAAATCTGCATCAAATATGGAATGACCTACATCAACATGTGGAACCTATAAAGGATGAGGAATCGCCTCATTCGGATCATCACCTGATTGTCCACCTTTAAAAAGAGGCAAAAAAGTGTCATAGATATCTTTAAAGCTAACTAATGTCTTCTTGTTACATGAAAGTAATGGTTGAATTGCATTGTCCACAAAAAACATCACGGTTAAACAAGATGTGTCTAGTCTCTGGATGATATAGACAATTTGCTTTCAGAATTGTACCCAAATAAATACATTTCACTGCTTTATCATCCAAGTTCCTGCATTATTGTTCAAGAACAATTCCACATGCTAGACAACCAAAGACACACATGAGAAACATATGGCTTATGACCATGCTAATCCTCATATGGAGTGATCGATTGCAATGCTTTGGTGGGGCACCTATTAAGTACATATGCTCCACACATAACAACCTCAATCCAGAAGCTACATGTTAAAGATTGATTTTTTACCATACATCTTACAATCTCTATGGGCCATAGCATCGAAAAGTAGTAAAGGCCCATTCTTCATTCTGAACAAGTTTAGCAAACTCTATATTAGGTGTAGAGGCCTTTGCAACAACCATTCTCGTCTCTTTGTTCTTTTCCTCTTTTGCAGCCAGTTTCAAAAAAATCTTTATGAAGTGATTATGTCCCTTAAAATATTTGCAAAATTGTTTCTAATTTTTTTCTTTCCTCTCATATTTGTCTTCCTTCTTAGACTCTATAGCACTAGTAAATTTTTGCATATTAGTAGATGAGCTCCATTTACCTTTTCCCTTCTAACTAGCTAAGAAAGTTTGATCTACACCACACATAATTGACCTATTTTCCATGGAATTATCTTCCTAGGACAAAATAGAGACTAAATCCTCAAATTTTAAGGCATTTGGATTGCCTTTCATCATCAATGAAAGAGTAGAAGCAAAACTGTTATATGAATTTGAAAGATTGTTAAGGACAATCTGCACAAGTGAATTATCTATCAAGACTTCATCAATAGAAATCAATTGCTACTTCAAATCTTTGATCTTTGACAAAAAAACTATCCATGGAATCTCCTTCATTCATATGCTCACTCTCCAAGTGTTTTCAGACGTAAGAAACATAAGAGTCATTTCTTTTATGTGTGTTCACACACATCACTACTTAAATATATCAACATTACCCAACCACATAAGAAAATTTTGCTCAATCTTATGTAGGGGAGAATAAAGGAAATGAACAAGAGTGAAATTTTAAAGCTTGCATAAATGTCAGCCATTACACCCTACTTGTCCACCACCTTGCGTATGCATATGAAACACATTGCATTTCTTGACAAAGTTAGCTTTGCCCAACCACAGAAGAAAATTTTGTTCATAGGGATATAGGTACATAAAGATTGTTGCACCATTACGTGAATTGTTTATTTGTGCTTAGTATACAATTTACCAATTGAAAGGCATTGAACAAGGTGTAACTCCAAACTTTCAAAGAAGGCAGAACCTCTACATCACATCAAACCAAGTGAATGAGAGGAAACCATACAATGTCTTCAACCACCAAAAATGTCATGCAGCAAAACCATCTAAACCACTCAACACTGAAAAAACATCCATCTACATTTGTCTCAAAACAGCACACAACAACCAAAGGCTTTGTGTTCCCAACCATTGAAGCGGACACTCAAGAGCAACATCTCAATTCGTATCTCAAGATTATGAAAGATCTAGTTACCCTGGGTCTCAAATAGATAGAGAGGAGTGAGAACCCCAACACAATATGATCCTCATCGAGTATGTTCACAAGCACATGTTAGTACATCAATTCAAGTTCTAGTTCGACCAAAATTTTCATGACGGTCTACACTTTGCAAGCACATTCCACACCCAATTCCTCCTATTGAAACCTCTTCCCTTGCCACCCGTACTTGTTCACCACTCTCAACCAAAGTCGTTTCCCAAAAAATCCAATCAATTTTGAAAACCTCACCTTCACCACTCTTGATATCTCCATGTGCACCAATATTAAGTCATCAATCACCCATAGCTTCATCATTGGCAACCATCCCTCCAACAACAAAACATTCAACCCCCCAATTCCTATTTATAGATATAGGATCCTCCTCCATGACAATTGTCTTCATATCCCCAACCTAGCACCATTAACATCACTGTCTCTCACCACATTCACACCTCCACAACATGCACGGATAAAACTATTCACTGTATTTGCAACACAATCACTATCCACAAATCCCATGGACATCTCAGCACCCAACACAATCCTGCCACCCCCTCTCCCCACTATTTCTCCTCCCCCATTCCCTGTTCCACCACCACCACTCACTAGCATAGTCACTCCCCCATCCCCCATTCCCTTCCCATCTACATTCAATATTCCAGACCCTACATTGGTGCATACAAATCAAGTTTTTTCTACAACAAGAATAGAGGCTCTAGCACAAATGTTCTCATGTATGCCTCATTCAGAAAATTAAACTTGAATCTTCATAAACATTCCAACACTCTACACACTCAAGTAAATTTGCTTATGGTGGTGAATGCCTCCTTAAATGTATGTACAACGCTTTGAAGGAAGCACACATAGCTTCGAAACACATCTCGAAAAACAAACTTAGGACATGGTCAAAAAATTGAAGGAAAACCTAAGAGGGTAAATGGAATGCAATGACAATTTCAATCGCAACATAGGATTATTGCACAACCACCCCACTCCTGCAAGATAAGAAAACATGTGACTACAAATACAAAACCAAGAGAACTTAGAAGCAACACTCGGCCTCAATGCGACGACACTTATTACCCCATTATGTTTTGAGGCTTTGCCACCTGATTCCATTAGGATCATCCTAGAAGATTACAAATTTTATTTGGAAGCACATGATAAGTTGACACATGAATTAACCACACTAAAAGTGGTTGAAAGAGTACACAAACCATTAAACCTCCCCCCCATAGATTCTAGAATTGCCACACCTCTAGAGATACTAATGGAATTAGAAGAACTTTCCAAATAAGTATCAAATATGAATAGAAAAATCTAAGAATATGAGCTCACACTTTCCCTATAACAACCTACATCCCCACCTGAGCAACCCAAACGAGAATATGTAGACCAAATACCACTAGATCTAGTATACGAGGAAGAATATGAACTATAGACTATAGTAGGTGGTCGATCTATTGAAGAGGGCTGATATGTTTTGGAATTATGATGTGCAACATTGTTGAAGAAGATCAAATAAATTGGGAAGACTCACTCTGCATGCTTTGAAGTTCAATAGGCCCCTTTTGCAATACTTGAAGATAATATTTTGAGGTAAACTTATTTTCAACAATTAGCACAGAGGAGACACATTGTTACAAATGAACTTCAGTACTATCATTTTTTTATACTACTGGGTGAATACAACATAGAAGTGCAGAATTTTTTTAGCAAACTGCCAACATTCACCACACAATTTGAGCCAAAAGATCTTCAAGAGGCTGCACAAGGAGATACCATCATTCAAACTAACTAGAGGGTGCAACTTCTCAAAGATTACCCAAAAATTGCAGACATGGAGGAAGGCTCCTTTGCACATCTTTATAATTCGTCTTACATTTCGATCCCATGAAGAAGAAGTTGGAAGTCATTTGCAACTAAAGTAAAGAACAACACCAACTGCAATGATTCGTTAAATTATCTGTATGTGGCACCACTTCAAGGGCCACCCATCGTGACTTACATGATCACCATAATCTGACATTGGCTACCTCATCTATGCAAAACACCTGATATCATTGTGTACATGTGCATCAAGATTTTTGATATGATGCCAATGGTATTCAAGTGTTCAAGAAGGTTAAAGCACCACATGTAAACACACTCAGATTCGATAAAGGCACCACCAATTTAGTATATGATAAGAGCACATGCCATCAGTTTAAGATTTGTAATGCGTTGCATTAGAAAATCAAATACTTGCCTGTATGCTATAAGAAAACATTCTAGGACAAGTTTGCAAGTGGACTTTGGAAATATCATTTAGAAGTCTACATTTCAAGATCAAGAAACTTACTAGATTTTTTTTGCATGCGAGATAATGCAATATTTAGAACATTACCACATGTGATAGTCAAATACACCAAGGGCCTTAAAGTGGCAAAAAACTAGAGAAGCTTTAGCATGGGTTTTACATATTCCAAAACATATTTTGGCAATTGATATAATCACATTGACCACTCCCAACCAAAAGAGTTTGTTAAGGATGACAAACACAAGAAGGAGGGGAGTGTTGGCCACCAAACAGGTAGATTTTCTAGAAATAAAATTGAAGGCTATGATCCAAGTAGGCACAAAGAAACAAGGAGCATGTAAAAGAGGATCTACGGCTCACTCCAAATAAAAAAATACACTTATCTTCATAAACAGTGAATTTTATCATTAACAAATTTGCTTTACAGTGGGTGCAATAGAAACAACAACAACATGAATAGAAATCTGCAGAATATCACCATCTTTGACACCATCTGCATCAGCTTCAATACATATATTTGTAGTACCTGTGTTCGCAGGTGTAATAGGACGTTTTTTAGCACCTTGCACAATATTCCATAGTCCTTTTGCAACCAAGACATGATGCATCATATAAGCCCACAATGGATAATTGGTACCATCCTAATTACCCTCAACAGCCAACATACGGAATACATGACTGCTTTCATCCATGGCCATTGACTAAAATACCTTGATGTAGAAAAATGATTGTATCTGAAAAAGTTGAACAGAACTACCCAAACGAGTTCTGCTAGACTTGTAGCAGACTTTGAGATGCTTATACGAGCGAACCAAAACTTTTATATATGTTTGGCACAAAAAGACAAAATAGCTTGCACAAGCACTATGACAATGCGTTCGGAGGCCAAAACGAGATCAAATCATGATTTTGGCACCAGATGAAGTTGTTTCAATCTCCAAATCACCCTAAATGTGCACACCAAATTTCATGCGATTCTGAGACTGTGTCCGGAGGAGTGTTGACAATGTCGTAGATGAAGCAGTGACCTACTCTAATACCAATTGTTGGAGTTAGACGTCTGCAAGCATGCGAACATCACAAGGAAGAAGAAGAAGCTTGGAGCACAACACACAATATTGAATGTATTGCCACTAGAATGTACAAAGATAAGTAGCACATTAGGGCAATATGTGTATATATAAGCCAAGGGAAAAAAACCTCCTAAAGAGGGAAAAAAGTGCCCCGGAGGTCCTAGCGTGTTCACCCACATCACAACCTAAATATATCAACACGAAGCTCTTCATTAAAGAGTAACTCAAGTTGTTCCCAAATATGGAGGATCAAGTTGGATGCTTTCAAGCTGATGCACCAAAGCATCAGTAATTGATGGAGTAAACAAAGAATTAAGGTCAAGGAAAAAGTAAAACATAGGGGTTTATCCAAATGTGGCAATTGGATCACCAAAATTCAAGAGGAGAAGGAAAGGATAGGGCACACATGAAGGCTCACCGTAGGTGAAGAGTAACTAAAGTACTCCATGGGTTCTACTTCATTCCAAAGATATTTCATATTATAAATCTTAAGTATGTAAAGGTAGGAGAGTGAGGAAGCAAATCTTTGTAGGCGACAAACAATATTGGTCATAAATGTAAATATCTTTTGTGGACATGATTCTTGTGTTGGATTTTGAGGTTTGCAGAAGCACGCGAACAACACAAGGAAGAAGAAGAAGCTTGGAGCACAACACACAATATTGAGTGTATTACCACTAGAATGT
Source organism: Ceratopteris richardii (assembly GCA_020310875.1). Classification (NCBI taxonomy): domain Eukaryota; kingdom Viridiplantae; phylum Streptophyta; class Polypodiopsida; order Polypodiales; family Pteridaceae; genus Ceratopteris; species Ceratopteris richardii. The sequence continues at coordinate 135,162,940 of CM035406.1, forward strand.
ACAAAGATAAGTAACCCGTTAGGGCTATAGGCATATATACAAGCCGGGGGGAAAAAACCTCCTAAAGAGGGAAAAACGTGCCACAACGGTCCTAGTGTGTTCACACACATCACTACCTAAATATATCAACAAATCCACCCTAGGAGTGATGCGATCAACAAGGAGCTCACACTTATGTATAAGGAAGTGCCAAACTACGTGGAATCAATCCACAAAAGGAAATAAGACCAAAGCTTTGTGAAAAGCTTCAAAATTCTCCCTGGGCAAAGCCTTCGTGAAAAGGTATGCAATGTTCTCTTGCATGGACACAAATGCCAAACTGATCTCTCCAGCAGAGAACCTCTCCCTGACATAATGATCATGCACCTCAATGTGCTTAGTGCAAGCATGGAACATAGGGTTCCTCACAACTACCAATGCACTCTGACTGTTAGTGAAGATGGTGGTGGTAGAAGAGTGACCAACACCCAAATTAGCCATAAGGTGTTTGAGCCACACACACTCAATAGTCGTTGTGAAGGCTTCCCTATACTCAGCATCACAATTGGAAGTGGCCACAATAGGCTGCTTCTTGCTCAACCAAGATATACATGAGCTACCAAGCATGAAGCAAAAGCCACTAGTGGACACATGAGTGTCATAGCAACTAGCCCAATCAAAGTCAGAAAAAGCATGTAAATCTAGCGGTAGTAATCCCCCCTTGGGATAAAACAATCCAAGTAATTGAGTACCACTCAAGTAGCCAAAGATTCGCTTAACGGCATGCCAATGTTTGACTCTTGGGCAATGCATAAACCTACTCATCTGTGAGACAACAAACAAAATATCTGATCGAGTAATGCATAAGTAAATCAAGCATCCAACAGCGTGCTAATAGAGAATAACATCAAATGCATCTCCAGCATCATGAAGACTCAATCATAAACCTGTCTCCATAGGAACGGCAATAGGTTTACAGTCTTCAAGGCCAAAATGTTGCAATAATGTGTCAATATATTTTGTTTGACACAAAGCTATTCTACCATCAACCTGCATAAATTGAATGCCCAAATAATGATTGACAATGCCCCAAATCAGACATCTCAAATGAGGCGTGCAAATCAGCCTTAAAATCAGCAATATGCTTCTCATGAGGATCAGTGAGCAGCATGTCATCAACATACACCACAATGATCAAAAGCACATTATTTGCACACTTAACATATAAGGTGCTTTCAGTTGGACTATTCTCAAAACCATGTGCAATCAAATAGGCATGTATCTTTTCATACCAAGCACGTGGTGCTTGCTTTAATCCATATAATGCCTTCTTTAACCTACACACCTGGTTTTCATGCCCTTTCTGCACAAAGCCATAGGGCTAAAAAACATACACTGCTTCATGCAAGTCACCATTCAAAAATGTTGTTTTAATGTCCAACTTATGTACATTCCAACCATGATGAGCTACAAGTGCACAAATGCTACAAACAGTAGTCATTTGGCATGTAGGTGCAAAGGTTTCATCAAAATAAATGCCTCTTTCCTGCACATAACCCTTTGTAATAAGCCTAGCCTTATACTTGTCAATTGTTCCATCAGGCTTACGCTTCAGCTTGTATACCCACTTTGTGGCAATGGCCTTCTTGCAAGGAGGCCGGTCACATAAAGACCGAGTACCATTTTTCATGATCGCATCATATTTTGATTGCATAGCAGCCATCCAATTTTTGAAATTTTGTGTGTCATCAAATGAAACAGGCTCATTCTCATCATAGAGACTAGAGGCAACCATAGCATAGCAATCTGATGCAAAAAAGGCACTATGAGAGCCTGACTAAGTACGATATGATAGAGGTGCACCTAATTTGTTGTAATGCAAAGTTTGCACCAGCCATTTTGGCATAGTTTTTGCATCCTCAATATCAGCTCTCTCATCAACAAGTTCATCATGCAAATTTGCATCAGAAATGGAATGATCTAAACATCATGGCTAACCAAAATGTGTTTAGTTTGTGGATGATACAGATGATAGCCTTTGCTTTCAGAACTGTACCTTGCGTTGTTGTTTAGGCACGAATGCATATGCCAAACAATCAAAAACATGTACATATGTTGCACACATAAAAGCCTCAAGTCAAAAACTATGCGGTAAAGCCTGACTCTTGACCATACACCTTGCCATCTCCATGAGTGACATATTCTTCCATTTAGCAACTCCATTCTATTGAGGTGTATACGGCACTGTACATTGATGTTTTATCCCACGTTCAGCGAGAAATGCATTAAATTCAGAAGACATATATTCCCCCCTCGATCAGAATGGAGGGTGCCCATTTTACATGCTGACAGATTTTCAGCCAAAACCAAAAATTGTTTGAAGCACATAAACACTTCGGACTTTGCTTTGAGTGGATATACTCATGCATGCCTGGAAAAATCATCAATGAAAGTCACAAAGTAAAGATAGTTTCCAAAAGAGGGTGTCTGCATAGGACCACTGACGTCACTATGAACAAGTTGCAATTTCTGAATAGCTCGAATTGAACCATCTTCTTGAAAGGAGGAATGTTGCATTTGCCCAAAATACAGCCTTCAGAGACATGTTTTCCAGGTGCCTCAAGTTTGGGCAAAGAGAACACCGTTTCAGATTTCTACACGTGTAGCAAACTAGCAAAATTTAGATGACCAAAGCTTTGCATCTCACATAGCCTGAGTACTACACATGTTGAATCATTCAGAGATTTTTTAATGTCTATGAGCTTATATAGCCCATGACATAAAATGATAGAAGCAATAATCATGTCGCCATTTGACAGATCATGAACTATACATCTATCATCAACAAATTTCACAACCAAGACAATCTTGGCTAATGCAGAAACTGATAACAAATTCTTCTTGATCCCTGGCACAAGTAAAGCATCTGACAATGTAAAAGAGCTACCATCAACAGTAGTCAGAATGATCTTACCAACCCCCATGATTGGATAAGAAGAGTTATTGGTGCATTTGACAATATTTCTTGTAGGGGTAAGCTCGAGTGAAGTGAAGAAACTGCGCTGTGAGGTAATATGTTTGGTTGCCCCATTATCAAAATACCAAACATTTGAGTCTACTAGAGACATACACTATTTAGGAGAAGATGGGTCAAAACTGCAAACAATAGTAAACACCCATTCTTCATTCTGCATAAGATTTGCAGACTCTGTTTTTGTTGTAGAGGCCTCTACAACAACCATTCCAGCCTTTTTTTTTTTGCCTCTTTTGCAGCTAGTTTTGGACAGTTCTTTATGACATGATCGTTTCCTTTATAGTACCTACAAAAGAATTTCTACTCTTTTAATTTCTTCTCATCTTTGTCTTTCTTCTTCGAATGTGCAACATTTACAGATTTCTACTTACTAGTAGATGAACTCCATTTACCTTTGCTCTTCTGTCTAGCCAAGAAAGCTTGATCTACAACACACATAATGGACCTGTTCTGCCTAGAATAATCTTCTTGCAATAGAACAGAGACTAAATCCTCAAATTAAAAGCATTTGGATTTCCTTTCATCAACAAACAAAGAGTAGAAGCAAAACTCTTATATGAATTAGGAAGACTGTTCAAAATGATATGCACAAGTGAGCTATTTGGTATAACTTCATCAGCAGAAATCAACTATTCCTCCAAGTCTTTGATCTTTGTCAAAAAACTATCCATAGAATCACCTTCATTCATCTGCTCACTCTCTAGTTGTTTTCGGAGGTAAGCAACACGAGCCTCATTCCTTGCTTGGTGCAATGTGCTAAGTGTATCCCAAGCATCCTTAGCTGTTCTACAAGAGCAAATGTGAGGAATAATGGCATGTTTGATAGACAAGGCTATCAATGCATGTGCCTGAGCATCTCTACCATCCCAAGGAATTTGATCATAGGTGCAATAGGAACCATAGCACGAACAGGAATCTATAGAATATCACCATCTTCGATGCCATCTTCATCAGCTTCAGTACCTATATTTGCAGGTGTAATAGGATGTTCTTCAACATCCTACACAATATTCCACAGTCCTTTTGCGACCAATACATGACGCATCATATAAGCCCATAATGGGTAATTCGTACCATCCAACTTATCCTCAACAGCCAACATATGAAATACATCATTGCTTTTAGCCATGGCCACTGACTAAAATACCCTGATGCAAAAAACTGACTGTATCTCAAAAAGTTGAATAGAACTACCCTGTCAAGTTCTGCTAGACCTGTAATAGACTTCGAGATGCTTATACTGGCGAACCAAAACTTGTATATATCTTTGGCATAAAAAGACAAAATAACTTGCACAAGCACTAGGATAGTGTATTCAGAGGCCAAAACGAGCTCAGATTGCGATTTCGGCACCATAGAGTGAAGTTGTTTTGATCTCCTATTCACCTTGAGTATGCTCACCAAGTTTCCTATGATTCTGAGACTGTGACCAGAGAGGTGTTGATGATGCCCTAGATGAAGTGATGACCTGCTCTGATACCAATTGTTGGAGTTTGAGGTCTACGAAAGCACGCGAACAACACAAGGAAGAAGAAGAAGCTTGGATCACAACACATAATACTAAATGTATTACCACTAGAATGTACAAAGATAAGTAACACGTTAGGGCTATAGGCATATATACAAGCTAGGGGAAAAAAACCTCCTAACGAGGGAAAAAAGTGCCCTTGTGTTCCTAGTGTGTTCACACACATCTCTACCTAAATATATCAACAAATCGGTCTATGGAAGCACGAGAATAGCACAAGGAAGAAGAAGAAGCTTGGAGCACATCTTGTACAACATTTTGTGACCCAAAGTTATGTTATTTTTTGAGTTCTTACATTTAGGGAAATAAACCTCAGAAAAACCATCTTCTCTTTAGGAAATTACATTACATACATTTCAAGCTCTTCACGAACCTCAAATATGAAACCCTTATTTGCAACTCATAAATTCAATATTCAAGATACATTTTTTAAGTTTTAAGAGGAAGTTTGGTTGAAGCCTAATGTCTCTTATAGCTTAAATTTGATTGGAAGAACAATTGTACAGGTGAATGGCATAGTACCCATGGGACCCCCCGTATCCCACAAAGCAAGGGTTAAGACTGTTGAAGGCAACACTAAGAAAGAATTGCCCGAACTCATCTGGTTTAAACTTTCCCAAAGACATTACGAATGGCCTATAGTCCAAAAATTTCCCATCTTTCTAGGAAGGGGTTGAACCCTTGCCCTTGCCTCAAGAGGCAAAGGGCCCAACTGACAAGTTAGCAAGGATAAGCCAAAGACCAATAAATGCATATTTGGCAACAAAGAAAGACAAATATTTGAAAAGTTAATCAAAAGCAAATCTTCAACCCACATGATATTTTGAGCAATGAGCAAGATATTGGGAAGCTCAACCACATATTGAGCTTTACAAGCTCATACAACATTGAATTTGGATATCTCCTACCACTTCCTTTTTTTTTTAGCACAATGAATTGGAAATACACACTCATACACCCAACCTCGTAACGTAGAGGCACCCATCATGAGAGGCTCATGGATATGTCCAGCCAAGACTTGAACTCAGGACTTCCTCCTTACAGCTTCAAGGCATCAGCCACTAGGCTATGCGGGCTTGGACAAATTTGTGAAATAGTTTTAGAACTACATCTATGTGTCAAACTTAGTCAGATCTATGGTCAAACTTGGCCAAATTACGGAGTTACATTTGCTTAAGAAAAAGGTACAATTTTTGTGGTCAAACTTAGTCAAATTAAGGAGGTACATTTGCTTAAGAAAAAGGTACAATTTCTAGAATATATGCACATAGAATAAAAAATTCACATTTTAGAGCTAGTCTTTCCAAATTACTCTATTTGAGTTTGACACAAAACCACAAGACTAACAAGAGAAATGACTCGTGATTCTCCATGCAACCAAGAGTTTTTAGGGCTTGAGTGCCTTTTTTAGTTAACCAAGAGAGTTTTTGAGTTCAATAGAGCCATGTTTTATATGTTCAATCCACTCCACTTCTTTAGAACCTACAATCACACTTTAATTATAGAGTGGGTCAATAAACAAGAGTGATGTGTCCATGTTGACTCGATTTACTTGATTTATGAGCTCTAGAGAATCTTTGGTAAAATTCTCTCCCATGTGCTCCCACAGGAATTAAACCCAATACCTCCCTCATCAAAATCTCAATACCTTGGAATACTCCAAAAACACTAAATCTTATCTTGACTTTCTCTCTAGCCAAGTTACTTTATAACACCCCCCCAAGAATATTCTTATCCTTAAAAATATGCTTCAATTTTCAAGCTATATAATAAGAATTCATCCAAGACTATGTTGGAACATCAAGCTTACACTATGCTTGAGGTGGATTTGATCTACATCAAAAGCTATCGCGTCAAAAGAATATCCATTGGAGAGTTTTTTTTCTTATGTTCACTTATTGTATTTTTTAAAAAAAGATTTTTCATGGATCTTTTACCATTGTAAAAGCCTTGAGCTTTGCACATGTAAAATTAGAAATATAGAGCCCAAATCCCATGAATTTGTGGTGGTTGAGTTGCATTCAATCACTAAAAGTAGATCAAAGTAGATCTTCACTTTTCCTAGATCGTAGGAAAGTGAATTGATTCCCTTCAACAACTATTCCCACCTTCATTTGAATTCAAAATCCACTTGTAGAAGTCGTGGAGCACTTCTAGAGTCTATAAAAAGACTTGAAATCACTTGTACAATACATAGAAGCAATATACATACACTTGTGACCATCATTGTCTTGCTCCTTCAATTTTTTGCATCATCTTCTTCACCAACAGTAATCTTGCAGAGGTTGTTGCTCTCTCTCCAAAGCTCCAAATCGAGTGCAATATGGTGCATTGGAAAGTATTAGTGTCTAGTTTATTCCTATAAATTTTCATAGCATTTGGTTCAATATATTGGGATAAATCTCAGTTTTTTTGTCTCGTGGTCAATCTCTGCATATTCCTGAAAAATAGGAAGTACCACCATTGAGTGTCTGATTCATTCATATAGCATATTTTGCTTATTCCTTATACTTTTGTGAATTCTATACACTCAATCCTATGTGTATCACTCCCATAAAAGGATTTTATCTAATTGTAATCACCCTGGTCATTATGGGCATTTGAAGTTCATTGTCTCTTCCATAGATAGTAAGTTCTTTGAGATAGTCGACACGCGAACCTATCTATTTTGTATTGACTCTTTCTCCTTGATGCTCCAAAGTACATAGTGCATTTCTTTGCACTTATCTCATGCCTATAAGGTCTATTTGAGTCTCCATAAGCTCAAGGCTGGTTTTGTGCCGGTTGGCTGGACCAAACTTCGTCGCTTCGAAATGCACTTTGCTACCTTTTACAAGCTTCTCCAAGTTCCTTCAATGGTATCAGAGCTAGATCAAGATGGGTGACGGCCAGCTTGGCAAATCAGAATGGAGGCCTATTTGCAAGGTAGAAATCTTTATGGAGTTGTAGCAGGTGATGAAGCTATGCCTATTCCAAGATCCAAAGGAGGACCTATACAAGAGGAGATAGATAAACTCACACTTTGGTGTGCAAAGGATGTTCAAGAAAGGTCGTACATGCTAAACTCTATCTCTGACTTTCTATTACCACATATTAGAGGATGAAAAACATCTCAAGAGACTTGGGATGCCCTTGAGACTTTCTTTTCAGCTAGTATCAAAGCAAGAAAGAATCATCTTTGGAACGAGTTCAACCAAATGAAGAAGACACCTAAGCAAACCATCACGGAGTTTGTTACCAAGGTCAAGGAGGTTGCAAATTAGTTAGCATCCATTGGAGAGCTGATTGAAGAAGAGGCTATCATGAGGCAAATTCTCAATGGGATTTGAAGTGATAAGCAATGGCAATCCTTCACGACAGCTTATGATCTCATCATGGATGCGCAAACTCCAGACTTCAACATCTTTCTTGGACAACTCTTCAATCAAGAAGCCAACAATGGCATAAAGGAAGGTAACTCCTATCATGGTAATTCAACTAGTGCTCTATATGCAAATAAGAAGGATAAGAAGCAGAAAGGCAAGAAGAAGGAAGAAGATGAAGAAGAGACTTCTCAAGCCAACTTTGCAAGCAAGAGCAAGTGGAAAGGGAAGAAGAAAGGACCAAAGCAAGACAAAGCCAAAGGTTAGAATGTTCAGCCTTGTGGCATATGCAATAAGACCAACCACACCACTTAGAATTGATGGTTCAATGGGAAGACCCAGAAAGGAAGTGGAAGAGGTGGATATGGCAGCAATAGAGGCAGAGGTGAACACAACTTCAACAATAACAATAGAAGCTATAATAGAAGGGACTACAACAATTATTCAGAAGCTCAACCACATGAATACTCATTGCTTCTCATGAATCTAAGCCACAAAGAAGGTAAAGAAGATGATCATTTGTTCTACATAGATCCAGGATGTTCGAATCATGTTGCAGGCAACATTGCTCTTCTATCTGATTTTTAAAGTCCAAAGCATAGACATGAAGTAGAAACAAGGGATGATACAAAGCACAATGTGGAGAAGATTGGTAATGTCAAAGCTTCCAATGGAAGGATAAACATTATGAGTAAGGTTCTTTATGCACCCACTATCACTAAAAACCTAATAAGTGTAGGCCAAATAGTTGAAAAAGGCTTGCAAGTTAGGTTCGCCCAACATGGAGCTTTTGTGGAAGATCCATGTCAAGGCTTCAAGAAGATAGCTAGAGGTGAGAAGCATGGTAGGCTCTTTACTTTTGAAGTAGGAGAAACCAGGAACATAGCTCTATTCAACTTTGGGTCTCAAACCCTAAGTGAGCTTGAAGTGTGGCATAAGAGACTTGCTCAGGTGAATGAAAGAACCTTGAAGGATATATACAGGGATCAAAATGTTCTAGGAGTGCCGAACATATCAAAGCAACACATGATCAGTAGGTGTGATCACTACAAGAAATAGGGGGCATAGCAATGCTCCCGAATTGAAAAAAAAAACAAGAATCGTTGCTTATGCGACACTACCGTCGCATAAGTGACGGTCCATTTTTTTTTACGAGCGGTCATCACATAAGCGATGCTAGCGTTGCTTATGTGACGCTAAAACTATGCGTCACAAATAGCGATGCTATTTGCGACGTTGGCAAACTGGCTGCAATGTTTTAGCGTCGCTTAAGCAACGTCCTATGTTCCAAAGCATTGCATAAGCGACGCTCTGGAATGTTAAAAAAAAATCGATTTCTCCCGGCACATTTGTGCCAGGATTTGGACGCACAAGCGAGACAGCGAGAGAGAGAGAGAGAGAGAGAGAGAGAGAGAGAGACACACATAGCGCACTCGTTGAAGCCAGGTATGCATGCACACACACACACATACATATGCATACACACACACATAGGCACACACACACATAGGCACACACACACATACACATAGACACACACATATACACAAATACACACATAATGATGCATATACACACATATACATGCATACACACACATACATGCACACACACATATATGCATACACACACATATGCATACATAATGAATACACACACATACACACACATATGCATACATACATGCATACACATAGACACATACACACACATAGACACATACACACACATGAATACATACACTCATAGACACACACACATACACAGAGGCACACACACACATACACATAGACACACACACATACACACACACATATACACATACACACATAATGATGCATACACACACATACACATGCATACACACATACACACACACATACACGCACACACATACACACACATAGAGAGACATACACACACATACACATACATGCATACATATGCATACATATGCATACATAATGCATATGCATATGCATACATACATACTTACATGCATACACACACATATGCATACATACACATACATAATGCATACACACACATATGCATACATAATGCATACACACACATACACACACATATGCATACATAATGCACATGCATATGCATACATACATGCATACACATACACACATACACACATACACACACATAAACACATACACACTCATAGACACATACACACTCATAGACACATACACACTTACACACACACATCCATACACATTTATACACACACATACACATGCACACCGACACATATATATAGATACACACGTATATACACACATAGACACACACATACACACATAGACACACACATACACACATAGACACACACATACACACATAGACACACACACACACATACACATACACACAAATATGTACACACACACATAGACACACACACACACACACTTACACACACACACATCCACATAACATTTACACACACATACACATGCATACTGACACATATATATAGATACAAACACATACACACACATACACACACATACATGCATATGCATACATAATGCACATGCATATGCATACATACATGCTTACATGCATACACACACATACACATGCATACACACATACACATACACACATAGACACACACATATATGTGTACACACACATAGAGAGACATACACATACATGCATACATAATACATATACATATGCATACATAATGCATATACATATGCATGCATACATACTTACATGCATACACACACACACACATATATGCATATATAATGCACATGCATACACATACGCACACATAGACACATACACACACATATGCATACATAATGCACATGCATACACATACACACACATAGACACATACATACACATAGACACATACACACACATACACACACATGTACACACATAGACACATAATGCATATGCATACATACATAATTACATGCATACACACACATACACACACACGTACACACATAGACACATAATGCATATGCATACATACACAATTACATGCATACACACACATACACACACATGCATACATATGCAAACACACATACACACGTAGAGAGACATACATACATACACACACATACACACATCAAGAGTCAACATGGGGGGGTTAATCGGACAAGACAAGGTCGAGATCAACCCCACAAACCAAACCCCTTCCCTAATTCGTATTGACACCAATTAGTGATTTCTATTCCCCCCCTTCCTGGAGCCGTAGTAGAATAGTTACAGGGTCTTTCCGCCTTATGGATCATGGAAGGAAAATATTTGAGGAAGAAAAAAAACAGGGAAAAGAAAAAAACCAAAAGGGAAATAGAAAAAAATTGGGGAAAATGAAGAATAGCCGGGAGAGATGAATGCGAATTGGAGCTTCGTTTCACACACACATACACACACATGCATACATATGCATACATATGCATACATACATGCTTACATGCATACACACACATACACACAGATACATATACACACATAGACACACACACACACGTAGAGAGAGAGACACACACACATACACATGCACATAAAGAGACATACACATACATGCATACATATGCATACATAATGCATATGCATATGCGTACATACATACTTACATGCATACACAGACATACACACATATGCATACATACATATTTACATGCATACACAAATATACAAACATATACACACACATGCATACATATGCATACATAATGCACATGCATATGCATAGATATATGCTTACATGCATACACATACACACATAGACACATACACACACATAGATACATACACGCACATGGACACATACACACATATACACATACACACACATATACACACAGATTTACACAGACACATAGACACACACATACACAGACACACTTACACATGCATACACACAGGCATACACACATAGACACACACACACTTACACACATAGACACACACACATACACACATACAAACTTACACACATAGAGATACACACACACATATATAAACAAACACATACACACATAGACACATACAGACTTACACACACACATACACACATCCAAACACATTTACACACACACATAAACATGCATATAGACATATATATATAGATACACACATATATACACACATAGACACACACATATACACACACATACACACATAGACACATACACACTTACACAGACACATACACACATCCACACACATCTACACACATTTACACACATACATACAAATGCATAGACACATATATACAAATACACACGTATATACACACAGACACACACACACATAGAGACACACATACACACACATGGACACATACACACATATATATGCATAGACAGACACATAGAGACATACACACATATATATGCATACACACACATAGAGACACATACACACACATACACATGCATGCATACATATGCATACATAATGCATATGCATATGCATACATACATACTTACATGCATACACACACACACATACACACACATGCATACATTTGCATACATAATGCACATGCATATGCATACATACATGTTTACATGCATACACACACTCACATATACACCTACATACACATATACACACATACATATGTACACGTATATATATTGATTTCTAAACCATTTTGTTTTATATGTTAGGTATTATGGATCCTAGTAGAGAGAGAAAGGTGAAACTCACTCTCATAAAAAGTCTTATGAGAGCAAGAGTTCCGCTTGATACTCTAGGGATCATCATGCATGAGTACTCAGAGATGCCTAATGATGAGCTGGATTATACAATCCAAATGATTACCCAGTGATCAGAGGAGGGCTCTTCTGCGGCTCCACATGTAGGAAGACATCTATCTGCTCATAGGTATGTTTTCTTCATAAACTTTTTTAATGATATTATAACACATATTTTTATTTATTTATATCTATCTATAGGAGAAACATATGTGTCAAGAACATTCTAAAGGTTGGGTGGACAATTCTAAAGGCTAGATGGACAAAACATCTTCATTCGATACAGGAATGTATAATTTGACCTTACTCTTATAACATGTGTATGTGTGTATATGTGTGTGTATGTTTATATGTGTGTATACATTCATGTATATTATGTGTATGTTTATATATGCATGTATATATATCTCTCTCTCTCTATATATATATATATATAGATAGAAAATTGAAAATTATACCTTTAATAGTGTCAAAACAAAATACATAACTCCATCCAAAACGATTTTGAAAATTGAGAATAAGTAAGCTCGCACTTAGTCATGTCAAACGACTTCCTTCATATACATGCTTTAGACATTCCTCTCGAAGAAAATTTCTCATTTTTAGAAATATCAATGCTCTCACTGTCATTTTGATACCAATCCTCAATAAAATCTGACATGTCATCATCTTCATCATTGTTGCACAAATCTTGTACTTTATCTTCTTTTGAATATAGATCTTTCAACCTTGCATATTCCACATGATCACTTTTGCATAGCCTCCTCATAGAAGCTTCTGATAAATGACGTCTTACTGGCAATTGTGAATGGTGTGGAGGAATATCATCAACATCATACGTTGGAATCTACACATATAAATAAACTTCATTAGTATTCCATAAATGAATAAAAAGTAAACTTTAAACATAAAATTAAATATATAAGTTATTAAATATGGATAGGAAATTTTTATTCTCTCTAGCTAAAAGGTGCTCTTGGAGGTCTACGCCATCCATAATTCACTAATAGTTTATCACCAGCATGTAATGTAGTAATATCATTGACAACTATGTATCTTGATACATCTCTACTCATGTATGGTAATTCATGACTATTTTCGCACTCCTCAAATGTGCAATTAGTCCTTGAACTATTATGTAACCCTTGACTACTATTTATTAAACCTGCTATATTTCCATGCATGTAAGGTCTTCCATTAATATATAATCTTTCATTTTCTGCATGTAAAATCCTTCTACTAGTAAGTGATGTTGCGTTCAAGCATATTCCATAAATACTCATGCTTTGAACATAACGTGAAAGTCGATGCCAATCTCCCCATCCATATATAGGACCACAAAATGACATAAGAGTGACTTCAGAGTTTGGAGGCACATAAAAATCCTCTACAATAAAGAGACCACAACCAGCATTAGTAATAGTGGATGGAGCAATCATATAGCGATTACCCCAAAAGTTGAAAACCTCTCCATCTAAAGGAAGTGGTCCTCTATTCCATCCTCCATATCTTCTTCTATCATATGTTTGTACTAGAGAACGATCACGAGCTGGCAATGGATAATCTCCAACCATTTCAGTCTTAGGAGGTAGAGGATTTCTAGAAACCTCTACTTGTAATTGATGAACAGCAAGTCCATGACGTGTACGAGGTATATTAACATTATGAGAAAAATTATCATCATCATAATCATCGAGCAAGTATTCTTGTATATCAACAGTAATTTGATTTTGTATATGGTTTTTAAATAAAATAATGACACTAATTTATATAAAAAATACATACCCAAGCATTATCACATTGACCAAGTGATGGTGCATGCTCAAATGTACCATACTCTGCCTCATGTTCAATACAATCCAATCGTGGTCTTCGATATATGCCATAACAAGATTACACCAACATATAATATGCTATTGATAGTAAAATTCATCATAATTCCTATCGGAGGACACATGTGAAGTCGTTGCATGGGTAGGAGGTGGTGGAGTACCCTCTGATTGATCAGAATCTGATTATAATGAGAAACAAAAAAAAATATAAGGCTTACGACTAAGGCGGCGACCAAGGCATAGACCTTGGCATACCTTGTCATCCGAGTCACCGAAGTCACCATTGGCACTGTTGGCTGCATGCGAGGGAGGACCTCAACGATCAAGGAATATAGAGGTTCCCGGTACTTCCTGAGAGGTCACCCATCCCAGTACTGTTCCCCCCAGAGCTCGCTTAACCATGGCAATCTCTTGCCACTAAGCTACACTCTTGTGGTGTTTGAAGAAGGGGAAAGACTAAGGTTGACATTACCTTGAACAAGTTTTGCTCCCTCAAAGCTTCATTTTTGCTTTCAAAGCCTATTTCTAAAGCAATTTTGGGGTGTTTTTGGAGCCATTTTGGAGTGCACATAGTTCTCTTCAAACAGGTCCAAGAACATCAAGAAGAGTGTTCTTCATACTTCTCAGACAATAAATATCAACCTTTGGGGCTGTATTTTCAACCACACTCGTAAAACTACAGGTTTCTTGAGAGGTTTTCATTTTTGGTGGGAGAAGTCGCTACAAATTTATGCAGGTTTTTAAGCCTAAAACATCAGAGTTGACAGACACTTGCAGGTGTTATTGGCTAGCTTTTGGGCTGTGTATTCAGCCTTTTGGTGTCATTTTACTGCCATATTGAGCACATACACACCATGTACGCTTCTGTGGATACCACTTATGTACGTCCATGTGGTCATTGATATAGAGGTTACTCTTTGCATAAAGCCTTTTACGTTTGATAAAGAGGGTCGTGGTGAGGTTTTCTTAACTGGGAGACACCTAGATGTCGGGGTCTCTTCGGTGATGCAGGTGGAAGACTTACCTAGCCTCGCCATAGGAGATGTATAATAGTTGTTCATAGGTGCTCGATAAGCCTAGTTGGCTTCTATTGGGTAACTGATTATATGCAGTGGAGTCAGTGATTCACTATGCAGGTAGACATGTCAGTACTTGCAGTTTTATGATACTTTGACACTGGTCATATGCTAATTTTGCAAAGGATACTCTAGCAAAACTTTTCCATATTTCTGGTTTAGTCAACTATACAGTGGTTGATTTACTCCTTGATACACTTAATTGTTGGTGTTTGGACTCTTCTAGCTCCATTATCATCCTATTCAGTTCTCTTTCATCATGGCCTCAGAGGTCTCAGGCACATCCGGTGGATCAGGGTCTAGTGCTAGTGTTCTGAGGAGGAGCTATAACTTGCAGGGCAAAGATCATTTTGAGATCCGAAAATTTGATGGCACAAACTTTGCTCTATGGAAGAATCAGATTAAAGATGTGCTGATTCAAAGGAGGCAATGGAAGCCAAAATAAATGGGATTTCAAAGAAGCCTGCTGACATGGGTGAAGATGATTGGGATGAGTTAGATGAAATGGCTAGGTCTACCATTCGCTTGCACCTGGCAGATAATGTTTACTTTATAGTATTAGACTGTGAAAGTGCAGAGGAGCTTTGGAAGAAGTTATGCAATACATATGAAAAAGAGACGGCATCAAATAAAGTGTATCCGATGCGAAAATTATATGACCTTCGTATGAAGGACATAGATAGTGTTGCTGCTCATCTAAATGAGTTTGATGTCATATTCTCCCAGTTACAGGCTCAGAAAATGGATATGGACAATGAAATGAAAGCAGTATTGTTGTTATGCACCCTGCCATCATCATGGGATACATTTTGCACAGATATTAGCAATAGTGCACCTGGTGGTAAACTCGTCTATGATAACATATGTGGAGCACTCTTGAGTGAGTAATCTATGGTTGGCACTCAGAGTGGAGATGCATATAATGTTCGTGATTCTTACCAAGGAAAGAATCAGCAACGTGGCAGGAGCAAGAACAAGGAAAATAATGGTCAACGGAATAAGAGTAGAAGTAAATCAAGGAAGAGGGATATCGAATGCCATTATTGTCATAAGAAAGGACACATGAAGAACGACTGTTATGCATTAAAGAATGCTAAAGGTAAAGGACAGAATGTTGATGGGCATGTTAAACAGTTACCTGCACCATCTACTTCGACTGTGAAGATTGAAGAAATTAATGCTATTTCTGATGATGCTGATGTGTTGACACTTGATAGTACTGTGCCATCTGAGGCACTTATGGCTGATTCTCTTTCCCACACCTGGCTGCTAGATTCTGGTGCTTCTTTCCATGTGACACCACATAGAGAATGGTTCTCTAATTATGCAGCAAAGTCTCTTGGTACCGTGAGACTTGGTGACTCTTACCAGTGTGATGTTGTGGGGATTGGAGATGTGGTTGTGCAGTTCATTGATGGTTCAAAATTTACTATGCATAATGTACGCCATGTACCTCAGTTATCATGCAATTTGATGTCAATTGGTCAACTTGATGACCTTGGTTACAAGGTGGTCTTCTATGCTCAGTCCTTTCGTATATCAAAGGGCAATATGGTTATTGCAAAAGGAATCAAAGTTGGCTCACTTTATCCTTTATTTGTATCACAAAAAGAACACTTGTTAGCTGTTACTGAACAGCATATGGCTTGTATTTGGCATGGTCGTTTGGGCCATATATCTCGTAGTGGAATGGAAAATCTTTCTCGTTCTGGCTACTTACCTGTGTTATCTTTCTCTGATTTTTCATTTTGTGAGCATTGTCAATATGGAAAGCAAACCAAAAATGTGCATAAAATGCACATTGACTCTTCAATTCAGCCTTTAGATCTCGTTCATACAGATGTGTGTGGCCCTATGCCCACTAGGTCCTTAGGTGGTTCTCTTTACTTTGTCACTTTCATAGATGATGTTACTAGAAAAGTCTGTGTATATCCTATCAAATCAAAGGATGATGTATTCCCTACTTTCAGAAAATGGTTTGCTTCAGTCGAGACTAAAAAAGGAACTAAGCTTAAGGCTTTACGTTCAGATAATGGGGGTGAGTATACCTCACATGAATTCAGCCTTTTTTGTCAGTCTAGAGGGATTCGTAGAGAGTTTACAGCTCCTTATACCCCAGTACAGAATGGTGTAGCTGAGAGGATGAATAGAACTATTCAAGATAGAGTAGTCTCTATGTTGCATCATGCAAACCTCTCACAAGGTTTTTTGGCAGAAGCAGTATTGACTGCAGTTCATGTGATTAACCTTTCACCTAGTACTGCCAAAGGTCTGAAAGTGGCACAAGAGTTATGGACAGGGAAACCACCATATTATGATCATCTTCGAGTTTTTGGGTGTGAAGCTTATGTTCATATACCCAAAAATCTTAGACAAAAATTGGACCATAAGTCAAAGAAATGCATTTTTCTTGGATATGGTCGAGAAGGACAATTTGGATATCGCTTATGGGATCCTGAAACATGGTTAGTGATCAGAAGTAGTGATGTCATTTTTAATGAGTCTAAGATGCATAAACAGCCCATTAAGGAGGTTGAAGTGAGAAGAGTGGTGTTTGAGGATACTAGTCCTCCGGTTAGCATGCATAAAAATGCTGCACATAGGGATGTTCAAGAGAATGTCCATTCAGATCAGTCTACACATGTTCCTGTTAAGCAACCACTGAGACGTACTGCACGTGTCTCACATCCACATGATAGATATGTTCTAGGTTTAGATTTTGTTATGCTAACAGATGCCGGTGAGCCTTCTTTCTACAAAGAGGCTATGCAGACAGAGGATCATGTC
Organism: Ceratopteris richardii; assembly: GCA_020310875.1. Classification (NCBI taxonomy): domain Eukaryota; kingdom Viridiplantae; phylum Streptophyta; class Polypodiopsida; order Polypodiales; family Pteridaceae; genus Ceratopteris; species Ceratopteris richardii. The sequence continues at coordinate 135,181,289 of CM035406.1, forward strand.
AAGTGGGAGTGTGCCATGAAGAGTGAGTTGGATTCTATTCACAAGAATGGTACTTGGGACTTAGTACCTTTGCCAAAGGGCAAGAAAGCTTTACCAGTAAATGGGTATATAAGTTGAAATTCACATCAGATAGTGCTTCTCCAAAATATAAAGCACGACTTGTTGCAAAGGGTTTTAAGCAACAACATGGTGTTGATTTTGAGGAAATCTTCTCTCCAGTGATCAAGATGACTACTTTGCGCATGTTGCTTGGATTCGTTGCAATGGAGGACTTAGAGCTAGTCCAAATGGATGTGAAAACAGTTTTCTTGCATGGAGATCTTACAGATGAGATCTATATGGAACAACCAGAAGGTTATGTAGTTCCTGGCAAGGAAAGTCTAGTTTGTAAGCTCAAGAAGAGTTTGTATGGACTTAAATAGTCTCCTAGACAATGGTACCAAAATTTTGATGCTTTTATGAAGTCCCAAGGCTATTCTCGGAGCAATGAGGATCATTGTCTCTTCACAAAGAGATGCTCTGATGGCAGCTTGATATGCTTGATACTTTACATCGATGATATGTTGATTGCTGGGAAGTCCTCTGATGATTTGTCAATTCTCAAAAAGAAGTTGAGTCAGACATTTGATATGAAGGATTTGGGGGATGCCAAACATATTCTTGGCATGCGTATTACTCGTGACAGGAGTAAAAGATGCATATACTTGTCTCAAAGTGAGTACATATCCAAAGTACTTCACGGTTCAATATGCAGGGTGGAAAGGCATTGAGTACACCTTTACCCACATATGTGAAATTGAGCAAGGATGACTGCCCCAAATCAGATGAGGAAAAGGAATTCATGACCAAAATTCCTTATCAGACTGTTGTTGGTAGTCTCATGTACGCTATGGTAGCTACGAGACCAGACATTGCATTTGCAGTGGGAGTTGTGAGCAGATATATGTCTAATCCTGGCAAGAAACATTGGGAAGCGGTCAAGATGATTTTGAGATATCTGAGTGGCACTAAGGACAAGTGTCTATGCTTAGGTAGAGGGAAAGCATCCATTATTGGTTACACAGATTCTGACTATGCTGGTTGTGTAGACAATCGTAAGTCTACATCAGGGTACATTTTTCATTTTTCTGGAGGTGCTATCTCTTGGAGATCTCGGCTTCAAGAATGCACAGCTGTTTCCACCACAGAAGCAGAGTATGCTGCAGCAAGTGAGGCATGTAAGGAAGCATTATGGCTTTCTCGTCTTGCTTGTGATATGGGTTTACCTCAGCATGTACCTCGCTTGCTCAGTGATAGTCAGAGTGCCATTGCTTTGGCTAAGAATCCGGTCTATCATGCAAAGACCAAGCACATTGAGGTGAGGTATCACTTCATTAGAGATTGCTTAGTGTTAAAGGTTAACTCGTCGTTTATGATTATCGTAAGTGTTAATTTCCTACCGCGGTCGTTAAGTACTACTTCAACGCAACAACCCTTCGGAGACTCCAGAATCTGGTTCCACACCTGCGTACCAGATATTTCCGAGTCTCTCTTTTTCTGTATTTAATCTTACCGTAAAAATAGATTGACTCTAGCCACGTGGGTCCTTGGGAGTGGTAGGGGTCTGTTAGACAGAGGCCCTATACTATTTTCCCAACTTCTCACTCGCTCGTTACTCGGTCAGCACGTCTTAGCTCAGTAGTTGCTTCTGATCAACCAAGGCTATCAACGTCTTAGAATCCCGTACTCCAAGATCTACCTGCTATAACAGTTGAGCAGTAATCCGGACTGAGAATCGATACACAGAGCACACCGCTGATGACTTAACACGAAATCCTTCTGCACAAATTACGACTTTACCGAGTACCACATTCAAATGGCAAGACCTACTGACTATAACTTGTCGCGCACTTTATCATCATTCTACTCGCATTTAGAACACTACTGGTGCTAATCTGAACATAGATACATTACCTGCTCAGCCATTCACAGAAACTCATAACTCACCACCGAACCATGTTAGTTCTCTATGCGTCCGTGTTCCTCAGAAGGACGATCAGACAAACGCATTCCTGTCGACTAACGCTTAGGAAGTACTTAAATCATTACCGGGTGAAATCTCTGCAACACCGCATCAATTGTAACACTGCGTATAACACACATACGCACACAAGCACATACACAGGAGAGGGGAGGGAGCAGACGAAACAGAGCAGAGTTACTCTTGTTCTACACACACAACACTTATACGTGCACTTCCCAAAACACAGGGGACTCTTTAACTCATTACCGAACAGACTTCTCACAATCGTAGTGCCGACTCGTAACACACAGTGTATCACACATACACAGTCGAATGATTACACAGAGAAGGTGCACAGGCAGGAAGGAACCAAGACACTCTATTCGTTGCACACAGTAGAAGCAGTAAAGTAACCCCAAAACGGGAATTCTCACAATGTATTCGCAACTTCCAAAAAACACGGGGAGCGAGGGGCTCTCTGGGCTCTTTGCCTACCTCTGCTACTACTGCTCTCTCTGATCGCTTTAAATAGAGTTTTGTTACAAGGCTTTACGCGAATCTTTTCTTTACCGCGTACTGTCAGAAGGGTTCTTTCTACATTAAAACCTCTGTCTAAGTACAATTGTTTCTACATTAAAAACCTCTGTCTAAGTACAATTGTCCTTTGTTCGGCGGCCGTCTAACACTGGCATGCACGGTGGACTCGAACCCGCAAGTGCAGTACTGTAGGTGATATCCTTTTGCCTGGAGTTATGCAGCAGATAGATAGATAGAGAGAGAGATAGATATGTTCTGCAACTATCTTCCAATCCCGAATATGCCGCTGTACGTGGTAGGTCGTCTCTTTCTCCATAATTCCTTCAAACTCGTATGGCTGGTCTAGTTGCCTCAAGGACTCAAAACTCGCAGCTCTTCCTTTAAATAATTTTCTGAACAGCTAAGTCATCCTTGTGAATTGGCCTTGTCATGTGCCTTAATCGCTTCGTCTATGGAATCAGAGTACCCTCTGTGCTGTTGAATCCATGTCTTCTGCAGAGTCATGTAGCCATACAGTATCCTATCACCACCTGACTGAAATATCCATTGATATTGCCTGTCGGTCCATGCCAAGAATTTTAACTCCCCAATCCTTTCTGAGCGCACTTGTTCTAGTGGCGGAACAGGTCCACTGTCCCCAGGGTGACTTAGCAAACTGTAGGAGTCCCATCCTCTGGTGATGTTGCGAAGTTCTTTGATATTCTCCATCAAATCCTCGTCACTATCCTGTTCGTTTCGCCTGTCGTCTTCCGAATCGCTAGCCATGATCACTTCTCCCGAGTCGCTGGAATTGATCAAGTCTTCCCCGCAGTCGTATTCGTACTTCATTACTCCCCATCTTGCTTTTGTCTGCATCGGCACCATTCTTGACGCTACCTTGCTTCGTCACCCTTTCCGGCCACCATGAAGAGCGTTGTCTTTCAGTCTCGTTACAGCGTACGCCTAGTGTCTTGCCAGCTCGATCGAAGCCACTGTGATGTAGTATCGGTGGTAGTCTGAACACCGGTTTGGTGTAAGTGTGCGTTCCCGGGTATTCGTATTTATAAGTGCGAGAGGCCTTAAGCTGCCAGTTGCTAGAATGATGGTATTCCATTCTGATATGACATTTGATGCTGCTTTCCGAGATTCTCGAATCAAAAATTATCATTCTGGAGAGTGGTGCTGGACTTGGAACGTCTTTTACATGTGTGAAAGTCTTATGCACAAAAAATCGTGACTTCTAATACTAACTTTCGGACTTTAGTATTGTCGGGTCCTCGGGACTCGTATCCGCAAGTATCTACGGTTCGGATACTATACCTTCTAGATACATGCTTCTGGCAAGTCGAAATGTTCGGGTAATTTTCTTTTTAAGGGTTTCTAACATCTGGACTAAGGTGGTGGGTTCTAATAATTGTGCATCGGTTCTAACTGCACTGAGGGCTATGGCTTGATGTAACAAAATGTTGGCTTGGGTTTGAAGGAAAGCCTCCTGTAGATAGAAGTCGTTGGCGAGCGCTGCATCTCGGGCGGTCGTAATTTCGGTTAATTTGTTCTGCAGCTCGTGGATACACTCCTTCTGGTTGCGTATTTGGTTATCGTGGCGTTCGAATTGTTGGGTTTGGAAATCCAGCGATTTCCTTAATGCGTCTCGTTCTCTGCGGGTAGTGGCGATGTCTTTCTGGTATTGGCCTTCCTTTATTAATTGTTTTTTGAGAATGCTGTTGACCGCGTCAGCACATTCTTCGGCTCGCCGTAATTGTTCTCGAACTTCGGCAGCTTCTTTCTGTTGCTCCTGCAGCTTCTGGGTGGCTTCTTGTAATTGGGTCTTCGAGTCTGCGACCAAATCTTCGAGAGAGGCGTTGATGTCTTCTTGTTCCTGAAGGGCGGTCTTTAGGTTTTGAATTTCTTCATTGGCATCTTGGATGATCAGGTCTTTGGCAGCGAGCTGTTCCAGGGCTGCATCTCGTTGTTGTAGTAAGGTCTGTTCTGTTGAAAACCGTGCTTGGAGGTCGGCTAGCAGTGTCTGCAGGTGATGATTTTCTGCCTTTACGGCGACGATCTCTTCCTGGAGGGGGGTGATGTCGGCTTCTATGGTGTCTACTTTGTGCTGGTATTCAGCCTTCAGGCTGGTTGTAGCGGCTGTAAATTGTGCGGGCAGTTGGTGTGATAGCTGAATGAGGAACTGCCCCATGGCGGCAAGTTCCGAGAATGCGTTGGGGGGCGGTGGTAGTTGGGAGGATGTATCGGAGCGTAGTTGCTGGGAGTTGGGTGGAGAGTAGTTAGGGGAAGAAGAGGAGGATGGTGCTGGTTCGGTGAAGGGTGGAAGGGGTGGTTCCGGTGGGGGTAGGGGTTTGGCAGGGGGTGATGTAGGGAGGACGGTGTCTGAGGGATTTACCTTGGCGCGTGTTTCTGTCTGGTTGATGGCGTCGATGAGTCGATCTAATGCTTTGGTGGCGGACTCCTGTTCATCTTGGTGGTGCTCAGATTCTTTTTCGGTGGATAGTATTTCTGTTTCGGCTTGCTCCTGCTAGTCTGGTTGCTCCGTCGAGGTTTCGTTATGTATGGAAGTGGCGGTGTCGTGATATGTTTCTTCGTGGTCGTCCGGCTTGGTGTCCTGATCTTTTTCGGCGGATCTCTGGACTTCACTTTCGGAGGAGCTGATTCGAATGCGCTTGGTGCGGAAGAGTTGATTTATTTCTTCATCTTCGTCTTCGGTGTCTTCGATCGGCTGTGCTGATTCCTCGTGCCTAATTGCGGGGCCTGTGGGTGGGGGTTGTGCGGCGAGAATGGTGGGAAAGAGGAAGGAGATGATGTGGGGAAGGCGAGAGCGTGGGGTGGATCCCTTTTGAAGCTGTTTAACGATAGCTACGCACTCTCTATGGATTCTCAGGAAGAAGTAGGAGGCAAAGTTTACAGGTTCGCGGGCTGCTAACTCTAAGGCGGAGTAGAAAGGGCGAGAGATACCATATGTTCTCTTCTGCAGGTTGAGAATTGCTACAAGGAATTGGAGGGCGGATCGCTCGGGGTCTGGGCGGCATAGGATGGCGTACTCGTTGGATGAGGAGCGAGGAAAAAGTTCGGTCATACGAGCAACAGGGATGCTCGGGCCATTTTCGCGGCCTTGCAGGGTGAGGCGGTAGGCGTCAGCGAAAACTTGGATGGTGATGACGGATCGGTGTGGGAGGGAAAGGAAGACCCATTGTCGGTCTGCGTGGGGGCTTTGGGCAATGGCGTGGATGATCTGTGCAGCGAAGGGATGGGCTTTCACTGAGTGCCAAGGCAACTCAGCGAAGTTGGCCAACCCTCTGCATCGCAGGTATTTGCCTACGTCGGCAGGGATACCTTCACTGAAAGCGGTGTAGTTAGCTAGAGCTTCCATGGCGGTCACAGGCACAGAAAACACAGAATACTCGGGTAACACATACAATCACAAAAACACAATAGCGGTTCTGGCGCAACTGAGGGGTTTAAATATGTAAAACACGGGGAGCGAGGGGCTCTCTGGGCTCTTTGCCTACCTCTGCTACTACTGCTCTCTCTGATCGCTTTAAATAGAGTTTTGTTACAAGGCTTTACGCGAATCTTTTCTTTACCGCGTACTGTCAGAAGGGTTCTTTCTACATTAAAACCTCTGTCTAAGTACAATTGTTTCTACATTAAAAACCTCTGTCTAAGTACAATTGTCCTTTGTTCGGCGGCCGTCTAACACTTAGCCATTGAGAACATTATTCTTGAGAAGGTTCACACTCAAGATAATGCTGCAGATGCTTTGACTAAAGCTCTACCACATGATAGCTTTCGACACTATTGTCACTTGATGGGGGTTACTTGATTTTTGATCTTATGCAGTCACTTGTATACTGTGTAACATGCCCATCAGGTGGGAGGTATAGTTTGCATACTTACACTCAGGTATTCTTTATCATTCTTTATTTTTTCTCCCATAGTTACTCTAGCCATATTGGCCTTTAGTGGGAGATTGTTACCGTTAGTGTCCATGTGAAAGGCCAAATGGCCACCGGACACTTGTTTGTATATGTTCTTTAATAAAACAATAGTGGCCTAGTCAGTCACAGACTGGAAGTTCAACCGCATTTGTAAGACCTAAGAAGTCTGTCTTCGTGCTCTCTGTGTACTGTGTTTTCTGCGTATTTTGCAGGTTCTGCGCGGAGTACTGTGTGCGGCCTAAGGAGCTCGGTTTTCTACTCCGAGCATATCTTCGTGGAGCTCTAGAGAAGGAGAGCGCACTATGGTGCACGCCATCAAAATACTTCATGATCTACATCAAAGGCTATCACATCGAAAGAACATCCATTGGAGAGTTTTTTTTCTTATGCTCACTTATTGTATTTTTTTAAAAAGATTTTTCATGGATCTTTTACCATTGTAAAAGCCTTGAGCTTTACACATGTAAAAGTAGAAATATAGACCCCAAATCCCACGAATTTGTGGTGGTTGAGTTGCATTCAATCAAGCAATCAATCACCTAAAAGTAGATCAAACTAGATCTTCACTTTTCCTAGATTGTTGGAAAGTGAATTGATTCCCTCCAACAACCATTTCCACCTTCATTTGAATTCAAAATCCACTTGCAGAAGTTGTGGAGCACTTCTAGAGTCTATATAAAGACTTGAAATCACTTGTACAATACATAGAAGCAATATACATACACTTGTGACCATCATTGTCTTGCTCCTTCAATTTTTTGCATCATCTTCTTTGCCAACAGTAATCTTGCAGAGGCTGCAACATGGCTCATTGGAAAGGTATTGGTGTCTAGATTATTCCTGTAAATTTTCATAGCATTTGGTTCAGTAGATTGGGAGATATCTTAATTTTTCTCTCTCAAGATCATCTTTGCATATTCTTGAAAAATACGAAGTACCACCGTTGAGTGTCTGATTCATTCCTATAGCATATTTTGCTTATTCCTTATAGTTTTCTGCATTCTATACACTCAACCATATGTGTATCACTCCCATAAAAGGGTTTTTTCTAATTGTAATCAGGCTAGTCGCTATGGGCATTTGAAGTTTAGTGTCTCTTCCATAGATACTAAGTTTTTTGAGCTAGTCGACACGCAAACCTATATGTTTTGTATCAACTCTTTCTCCTTGATGGTCCAAAGTACATAGTGCATTTTTTTGCACTTATCCCATCCCTATAAGGTCTATTTGAGTCTCCATAAGCTCAAGGGCTTCTTTTGTGCCGGTTGGCAGGATCAAACTTCGTTGCTTCGAAATGCACTTTTCTACCTTCCACAAGCTTCTCCAAGTTCTTTCAGACTATGGTCCAACAGAGGAGCATGGTTGTCAATTTCTCTTTGAAAATAACCCTTTAATTATGAAATGAAAAAAATTCCTTCTTTAAAGAAATAATACGTTCCCATGTTTCACTTTCCTCTAGTCCACATTTCCATTTTATTGTGCACTCTTTATACAACTAGTTTCTAGTACATTTATCTCGAGTGGCTAGCACCTCCTTAGGTTCATTGGGAGAAAATTTAACTAAAAGAGGTAGATAGTTGTATCATTTGAAACTGGATTATGAAAAACAACCAACTTTTTCTTAAGTCAACTTACATGAACATCTAAATGAACTCAACACTCTATTGGAAGTTCAACTCATAAGCCATCGAACCAACTTTTTTAATTATCTTAAAAGGGCCACAAACCCTAGGAAAGAGCTTAGGATAAGGTCCACTTTTTTTAGGGTCTCAATTTTTTTGGGACTCTGAGATACTGCTGTTCCTCTACTTGAAAATAAACTTCCCTTTTCTTAGCATCATCATATGCTCATGTTAGATCCCGAGGTTTCTTTAATTTGTCTCATGCAAATCTCAGCTTGAAGTTCATATCCTATAAGGAGTCATGAGTTGCATAGACTCTTTTTTGTTGAAGAACAAATACATAAGGGGATTGAGATACAAAAATAAAGGGACTAAATAGAGTTGTAATGTGCTTAGCAATAGTGTACGCAAACTCTACAAGTGAAAAATGATTATCCCAATTTGTTTGTCTTGTAGATACATAATCTCTCAACATATCTTCTAGAACTTGATTGTTTCATTCAATTTGACCATCTATTTGAGAATGCTCGAATGTATTGATGGACAATTTTGTATCCAATTGGCTAAAGGTATGTTGATATATTTATGTAGTGATGTGTGTAAACACTCTAGGACCGCCGGGGCACTTTTTCCCTCTTTAGGAGGTTTTTTTCCCTCGGCTTGTATATATGCCTATTGCCCTAATGGGCTACTTATCTTTTGTACATTCTCTAGTAATACATTCAGTATTGTGTGTTGTGCTCCGAGCTTCTTCTTCTTCCTTGTGCTGTTTCCGTGCTTCCACAGACATCTAACTCCAACAATTGGTATCAGAGCAGGTCATTGCTTCATCTAGGGTGCCGTCGACACTCCTCCGATTGCAGTCTTAGAATCGCACAAATTTTGGTGAGCATACTCAACGTATTTTTGAGATAAAAAGAGCTTTGCCATGTAGTGCCGAAATCGCGATCTGAGCTTGTTTTGGCCTCCAAACGCACTATCGCAATGCTTGTGTAGGCTATTTCATCTTTTTGTGCCAAAGGTATATACCAGTTTCTGTTCGCCAGTATAAGCGTCTCAAAGTCTACTACAGGTCTAGCGGAATTCATCTGGGCAGTTCTGTTCAACTTTTTGAGATACAGTCAATTTTCTGCATCAAGGTATTTTAGTCACCTGCCATGGCTAAAAGCAGTGATGTAGAAAATGGATCTCTTCAACTAGTAAGCAGAAATCTGCTAATTCTGCATATTCGAAGAAGGAAGATAAAGATGAGAAGAAATCAGAAAAGCATAAATTATTTTGTAAGTATTGTAAAGGGAATGATCATATCATAAAGAACTGTCCAAAACTAGCTGCTAAAGAGGCAAAGAAGAAAGAGGTTGGAATGGTTGTTGCAGAGGCCTCTACATCAAAAATAGAGTATGCTAATCTTGTGTAGGAAGAAGAATGGGCGTTTACTACTATCTATAGTTTTGACCCATCTTCTCATGAGCAGTGCATGTCTGTAGTAGACGCAGATGTTTGGTATTTTGACAGTGGGGCAACCAAACATATTACCTCGCAGCGCAGTTTCTTCTCTTCACTCGAGCCTGCCCCTACAGGGAATACTGTTACATTCGCCAACAACTCCTCTTATCCTGTTATGGGAGTTGGTAAGATCATTATGACTACTGTTGATGGTAGTTCTTTCACTTTGTCAGATGCTTTATTTGTGCCAGGGATCAAGAAGAACCTGTTATCAATTTCTGCATTAGCCAAGATTGGCTTGGTTGTGAAATTTGTTGATGACAGGTGTACAGTTCATGATCTGTCAAATGGTGATGTGATTATTGCTTCTGGCATTTTATGTCGTGGGCTGTATAAGCTCATAGACTATGAAAGATCTGTAAATAATTTGGCATGTGTAGTAAATGATTCTCAGGCTATGTCAGATGCAAAGCTTTGGCATGCACGCTTTGGTCATCTGAAATTTGCTAGTTTGCTACGCCTGTACAAATCTGAAATGGTGTCCTCTTTGCCCAAAGTTGAGGCACTTGGAAAACATATTTTGGGCAAAATGCAGCATTCGTCCTTTCCAAAAGATGGTTCAGGTATCCCACTAAAGAGCTGCATTCCATCACTCCATATGAGGCTTGGCACGACTGCAAGCCATCTGTTTCTCATCTGCATGTTTTTGGTTGTTTGGCATATGCATTAGTGCCTGAACAACATCGCAGAAAATTGGATGATAAAGCAGTAGAATGTATTTTTGTTGGGTACAATTCTCAAAGTAAAGGCTATTGTTTGTATCATCCACAGACTAAATGCATTCTGGTTAGCCGTGATGTTGTTTTTGTGGAAGATGTTATTCAGCCATTGCTTTCATGTACTAAGGAGACATCTGTTAGCTCCAAAGACATGTATGATACTTTGCTGCCTCTTTTTATAGGTGGACAATCTAGTGCTGGTCCTAATGAGGCAACTTCTCAGCCTTTGTAGGTTTCATGTGATGATGCAGATAATTCCATTTCTGATGCAGATGTACATGATGCACTTATTGATGAGAGAGCTAATATTGAGCAGGCAAGAACTATGCCAAAATGGCTGGTGCAGACTTTGCGTGACAGCAAATTAGATGCACCTCTGTCATATCATACTCGATCAGGCTCTCATAGTGCCTCTTTTGCATCAGATTGCTATGCTATGGCTGCATCTAGTCTTTGTGATGAGAATGAGCCTGTTTCGTTTGATGAAGCACAAAATTCAGAAAATTGGATGGCTGCTATGCAATCTGAATATGATGCAATAATGAAGAATGGTACTTGGTCTTTATGTGACTTGCCTCCTAGCAAGAAGGCCATTGGCAGTAAGTGGGTATACAAGCTGAAGCGTAAACCTAATGGTACAATCAACAGGTATAAGGCTAGGCTTGTTGCAAAGGGTTATGTGTAGAAAAGAGGCATTGATTTTGATGAGACCTTTGCACCTACATGCCGTATGACTACTATTCAGAGCATTTGTGCACTTGCAGCCCATCATGGTTGGAATGTACATCAGTTGGACATTAAAACTGCATTTCTGAATGGTGACTTGCATGAAGAAGTGTATGTTTTTCAGCCCCGTGGCTTTGTGCATAAAGGGCATGAAAACTAGGTGTGCAGGTTAAAGAAGGCATTCTATGGTTTAAAGCACGCACCACGTGCTTGGCATGAGAAGATACATGCCTATATGATTCCACATGGTTTTGAGAACAGTCCAATTGAAAGCACCTTATATGTTAAGTGTGCTAATGATGTGCTTCTGATCATTGTTGTCTATGTTGACGACATGCTGCTCACCGGTCCTATTGAGAAGCATATTGCTGATTTTAAGGCTGATTTGCATGCCTCATTTGAGGTGTCTAATTTGGGGCATTTGCATCACTATTTGGGCATTCAATTTATGCAAGTTGATGGTGGAATGGCTTTGTGTCAAACGAAACATATTGACACAATATTGCAGCATTTTGGCCTTGAAGACTGTAAGCCTATTGCCACTCCTATGGAGACAGGTTTACGATTGAGTCTTCATGATGCTGGAGATGCATTTGATGCTGTACTCTATCAGTAGGCTGTTGGATGCCTGATTTACTTATGCATTACTAGGCCAGATATTCAGTTTGATGTCTCACAAATGAGCAGGTTTATGCATTGCCCAGGTGTCAAGCATTGGCAAGCGGTTAAGCGCATCTTTCGCTACTTGAGTGGTACTCCGCTACTTGGGTTGTTTATCCCAAGGGGGGAGCACTACCGCCAGATTTGCATGCTTTTTCTGACTTAGAGTGGGCTAGTTGCTATGACACTCGTGTGTCCACTAGTGGCTTTTGCTTCATACTTGGTAGCTCATGTATATCTTGGTTGAGCAAGAAGCAGCCTACTATAGCCACTTCCACTAAGGAGGCTGAGTATAGGGCAGCTTTCACAGCTATTGTTGAGTGTGTGTGGCTCAGACACCTTATGGCTGATTTGGGTGTTGGTCAGTCTTCTGCCACCACCATCTTCACTGACAGTCAGAGCACATTGGCAGTTGCGAAGAACCCTGTGTTCCATGCTCGCACTAAGCACATTGAGGTGCATTATCATTATGTCAGGGAGAGGTTCTCGGCTGGGGAGATCAGCTTGGCATATGTGCCCATGCAGGAGAACATTGCAAACCTTTTCACGAAGGCTCTGCCCAGGGAGAAGTTTGAAGCTTTCTGCAAAGCTTTGGGCTTACTTCCTTTTGTGGAGTGATTTCCACATAGCTTGGCACTTCCTTATACATGAGTGCCAGCTACTTGTTCACCGCATCACTCCGAGGGGGGATTTGTTGATATATTTAGGTAGTGATGTGTGTGAAACACTCTAGGAATGCCGGGGCACTTTTTTCCCTCTTTATGAGGTTTTTTTTTCCCGGCTTGTATATACGCCTATTGCCCTAATGGGCTACTTATCTTTTGTACATTATCTAGTAATACATTCAGTATTGTGTGTTGTGCTCCGAGCTTCTTCTTCTTCCTTGTGTTGTTTGCGTGCTTCCGCAGACGTCTAACTCCAACAAGGTAGTTCTCCAAAAGTGACTTTTCAACTTTTTGTCTTGATCGGATATTATATCTTCAAGTAAGCCGATAGAGATGTTCCACAAATAGCTTTGCCAATTTAGGCATGCTTATGGTTGTGCAATTTGGAATGAACTTTACCATCTTAGACAACCAATCAACTATGACCTAGATTAAATTGTATCCCTTTTCTGTTTTGGGAAAACACATTATAAAATTCATAGAAATACTTTGTGATTTCTCTTGAATATTTCCAATGGATGCAGTAACCATCCAATCCTAAGCCTTTTCACTCTAGTGGTCTGACATTTGTGACATCTTAGGGCATATGTCTACACATCCATATGTAGACTTGGCTAAAAATGGCACCCGACTAGCTTGTGAGTTTTGTTAGTATCAAGATGGTCGATTGTAGGAGCATCATGGCATTCAAAAAAAACTTGAATTTTGATTTCTAGACTACTTGGTATGCAAAGCTTCTTTTTGTACAACTAGAAATCATCTTGAATTGAATAATTCTTGAACTTCTTAGTCAAGAATTCTTTAGGTTGGCTAGATCTATCAACAAGCACCTACCAAGCTTGAGTTGAACATGGATTTTCTATACATTTCCCCTTCAAGGATTTGATTAGATCATTATGGAATTGTTTAAAAGTCGGTGTATTCAACATGAGCATATGACTCAAAGTCTATGCCACTACATTGAATTTTCTGAAGGATTTTGGCCCAACTAGATTTTTTGCCTCATAAGCCTAGTTGGTTTGCAAACCATTTTATACTTTGATGATAAAAAACTATGGTGGATTTGGCAGCAAAAATATAATGATGTCGTTTCTATAATGCATTTACTATTGATAACATTTCACATTCATAGGTAGAGTAATTTTATTGAGTTGTGTTTAGATTTGTACTTTTCAAAATCTATTGATTGAACATCGTATATCAACATAGCTCCAACCACATGCATACTAGCATTGGTTTGTACCACGAATGGCTTGTTCAAATCTATTTTCTATAGAATTGGAGCTGCAGCAACAACTTTCTTACGTTGTTCAATATTTCAATTTGTTATGGATCCCATATGAGAGTTCTTGACTTACCCTTGAGTTGATTGTTCAAGGGAATGCTATCTTGGCATAATTTGGAATAAATTTCCTATAGTACCTTATCATCCCAAGAAAACTTTGGAGCTCCTCTTATGACATGTACTTTACCAGGGTCAATTTGGATTCCTTTGGCAAAAAACACATGGCCAATATATCAAAAATTTGGTGCGAAAATTTGACACTTGGATTCTTTACCATATAATAGATTATGTCAATGGACTTCAAAAATCTTTTGAAGATGCTCAAGATATTTCAAATTATCTTTTATATAAATGAGGATGTCATCAAGGAAATTTACCACAAACTTGCCAAAATATGGCTACAAGATTGTGTCCGTAAGAGCCATGAATTTAGTCGGGGCATACGTCAAACCAAAAGGCATGACCAAAAATTTAAAGTTCCTATATTGTGTTTGAAAAGTAGTCTTTCAAATAGCATCATCTTTAATTCACATCTCCTAATACTCTTCGGACAAATATATTTTAGAAAAAACAATGGCACCATGAAGTCGGCCAAAGATTTTTTCATTGTCACATTATTAAGGACCATATAGTCAACACAAGAGTATCCCAAGGGGAGTTTGTATAAATATCCTTGGAGTTGCTTTTGAACCTCTTCCTATTAAGAAAAGGGGAGTTTGTAGGGTTTTAATAGTTGCGTGTGCTAGGAAGTAAGTCAATGGCATGCTTGGCAAGCCCTCTCAAGGGTGGTAAGCCGTCTAGGAGATCCACTAGGAACACATCATTAAACTCTTTAATCAAATCTTTAAATTTACTCAAGAAAATGGTGGAATGGTACACTTGCTTTATATAATCATCATATTTTACATCAAGTTGAAGAAGCAATAATGCTTCTACATCATTATGCTTTACAAGCCTCTAAAATTCAGCACATGAAATTTAATGGGAACTCATACCTTCATCTTCACCTTGAACGAGATGCATTTTTCAATTCTTTTAAATTTCCAAGGATCTTAAATGATAACTATGATAGCTTTGTATCTCTACTTCCAAGTTGAAGATCATGGTATCTGACACTGACACTGGTTTTTCTTTCCCTTGAATCATAGACACCACATACTTATGTGGAGAGGGTTTCTAGGGAAGTTTAAATTTTTTCACTAGCATGTAGTTTTAAAAAAATATGAGTGGCAAAATCATCTATCATAATTTGCACTCGCAGATCATTTATAAAACCATGTAATTTAAGGAGTTCATGAAGTCCGAATTCTAGGGGAGCCCACAATTGATCAGCTAAAATACATTGATGTGTACTATCACTCTGCATCATGTCCACTTATTTATAAAGTTGAGATCTATTCAGATCCAAAGCTTGTATTAAGTGAAATTGTGGTTTAGTTTTTCTTTTCTCTACACGAGTGTTCTTAGAGTCCCCCCTCGTGGGACAATCCTTACTATGATGACCTAGAGACATGCACTTGAACTAGAGATTCTCTTTTTAAGCTTTCTCAAAATCATATTGATGAATATTATTAATGAAGATACAAGGTTTTTAAAAGTAATTTACTTTCTAACTAATTTAACTCTTTGTTTATCACAATAAAACTTTTAAATTCTATTTACACCCAAAAATTCCTTTAAAGTTTTAGGTGCATTACGTTTCACTTTGTGCTTTAGTTAGTGGTCCAACCCACAAACAGAACCTCTCAATTTTTTAAAATTATGAAGGTTCTTGAGCTTAACAACTATTTCCCTATATTGAGATATGTACATGGATAATGAGTCAAGAACCCAATGCCATTATTCGCAATTCTATTCTTCCTCATTTTGGGTAAGAAACTCTTTCTTCAATACACCTTTAGATTCTCGCCATGTGTGTAGTGCTAAGTTTGACTCTGCATTACCATTTCTATGCACGGGGATGTAAGGATAAGCTAACTTCCAAAACCTTATACTATTCTAGAGTATTATGTAGATGATGTAGAACCCTCCACTTTTACAATAAAGTGAGGAATGCATAATTATTCTTGAGCCTATCATCTCCTAAAAATTAAGGAACATGTAGATCATTTCCCGATGAGTGTTCTCCACGAAGAATGAGATTTGTTTTACAAAATGTATTAACAACAGGTCTAAGCACAGAGCCAAAGGGATTGGTTAAAATGGCATAAAGGTTAAAAGGTTCAGTTGATCCATGGTGCTCCCTAGGACACAATGAAATGCCCAAAGGCTATGAGATCATGGACTGATCAAAACTACGAGAAGGTTGAAAGAAGTTTCCACATTTCTTTGAAGATTAAGTCTTGAAGAACTAAGTGAATGAGCACTTCTCGCCCCATGGAGTAAAATGAATATAAGTCTTGATTGATCTTAGTCTTTATTAACTAAGATACATAAATTGCTAAGCCCACTTTGAAAAATTTATAATTTGACTTAAACATGTTTCTAAATCCTTGACTTGTGAATTTTGTAAGCAATAATAGCAGAGCAGAATATACCAACAGCCAAAGTTGAGAAAAAAAATCAAGACAAAGAGAGGTGTAGATTAAGTAATAGAGAACTCAAATTCTCAATTGTCAAGAGTAATTCAACTACAAAGTGCATTGTTATGTAGAGATTCACATGGGCCAAGCTTATATAGCTTTTACAATGGGATTTGGTACATATAAATTTAGAGACAAAATAGTTGGCAAAACCTATAATCTGACAATACCTCCATGGCTAGAATTCATACCATCTCGGTCCTATGGGTTCGAGGGTTAGGCCCCTGCACTCCCCCAATTAAGGCTTTATGGGGAAACTACACAACACCATTAGGCATTTATTTTCACCTTGAATACCAACATGATGGCCAAGAAGTTTATGCCTTACCTATCCTCATAGCTAGGCTCACAAAGATAATACATTACCATCTAATATCACACATAGACCTCATCTAACTTGAAAGTTAGGGTTCCACAAAGATTTGTGCTCTCACAGTGGTTTCTCTCATAATGGGGGCCTTACAAATTAGAGCACCAAGGATCATTTGTGGTCATGTGGGGATGGAGTATTGAGTACATTTAACACTCCCCTTCAATGTCCACCTTGTGATGAACTACGTTCTTGGTCCAATACCAAGCTTTGGAAAGTGTCGATGAAGTTGCTCTCTCCCAAGAGCCTTGGTGAAGATGTCACTTCCATTTTCTTTACTTCGACAGTAGCTTATCTCCATGACCCCATCCTCAATCAACTCATGCATATCGTGATAGTAATTTTTTATGTGCTTGGTGCATGCATGGAAAATAAAATTTTTGGCAATGTTCATGCAACTTTGATTGCCAGAATTTAGCTATGTATCCTCCTTTCCTTGTATTCTTATGTGCAATAGGATCATCCTCAGCCATACTATTTCACATGTTGCAACACATGTCACATTGTACTCAGGTTTAGTAGAAGATAATGCTACACTCAATTGCTTCTTACCAATCCAAAAGAAAAGCAATATCTAGAAAGCAATTCTACTATCAATATTTCATGAACAATCCGATTCAAAGTATCCAACTAGAGATATATCCTTCCTCATAGAGAATACCATAATCAATGGTTCATTTCATATACTTGAGTATTTCCATACTTGCCTTCCAATGATTTTCGCAAGGATTATGGAGAGGTTTTTAACTTTTGGGGTAATCCCTATTGCTCCCTCCATTATTATTGGTGATGGTCATGGTCTCTTTATTGTATAGGATTTGTATGTGCCTCCGAACTTTGAAGTCACTCTTATGTCATTTTGTGGTCCTATAAGGATGGGGAGATTGGTATTGACTTACACATTATGTTCAAAGCATGAGTACTTATGGATTATGCATGAATGTATCTTCTCTTGATAGTAGAGAGATTATAGATGCAAAAAAAAAGATTATATATTGATGGAAGACCTTACATGCATGGAAATATAGCAAGTTTAATAAATAGTGGTCGAGGATATAATAGTTCAATGACTAATTGCACGTTTGAGGAGCCTGAAAATAGTCATGAATCACCATACATGAGTAGAGATGTAGCAAGATACATAGTTCTCAATGCTATTACTTCATTACATGTTGGTGATGAATTATTGGTGAATTATGGATGGCGTAGACCTCCAAGAGCACCTTTTAGCTAGAGCGCAATGAAACCTTTCTATCCACCTATCTTATGTTGCATTGAAAACTCTAATTGATTAAAACTCTTTCAAATTAACTTATATATTTAATTTTTTTCATTCATTTATGGAATACTAATGATTTTTATTCGTGTATGTAGGTTACAATGTATGATATTGATGATCTTCCACCACACCATTCAGAGTTGCCAATAAGACTTCATTTATCATAAGCTTCCATGAGGAGGCTATGCAAAAGTGATCCTGTTGAATATGCAAGATTGAAAGATATATATTCAAAAGAAGATAAAGTAAAAGATTTTTGTGATAATAATGAAGATGACGGCACAGAAAATTTTATCGAGGATTGGTATCAAAATGACAACAAAAGCATTGATATTTCTAAAAATGAGAAGTATCTTTGAGAAGAATGTCTAAAGTATATATATGAAGGAAGACACTTGACACGACTAAGTGCAAGCTTACTTATTCTCAATCTTCAAAATCATTTTGGATGGAGTAATGTATTTGTTTCACCACTATTAAGGTATACTTTTTAATTTTCTATCTATTTATATATATATACACACATACATACACATATAAATATATACATACACAAACATACATATATACATGAATGTATACACACATACAAACATACACACACATACACATACATATAGATGTTATGAAAGTAAGGCCAAAGTGATAAGACAAAAGTGCATAAAATGAACACTCTGCCCACCTTTAGAATCACTTATAAAGTAATTATCATACTTTTATGTTTAATATAAAAGACTATTTGATGTCTTTTATTTACAAATTAATTTCCTTATAATTTAATTTATGATAATCATAGGTGGATTACATCAAAAGAGATTGACAAAGACTCGATCCCACAAACAAAACGTGAATGTAGAGAGCTACTATGTTTGATGGAGAAAGAGCTTCCAACATCATTTTTTGATATTCAGGTTCATTTATTAGTCCCTCTTATGGACGAAATAGAGAGTGCAGGTGTTGTAAACACTCCATGGATGTTTTGGGTCGATCGATTAATGGGAATATAAAAAGGTTATGTGCAAAAAACAACAAAACCAAAAGGATCTATAGCAAAGTGGTGGATGCTTGAGGAGTGCACATACTATGTTAGTGAATATCTTGAAAGAGTTCGTGAAGAAGCTCCACGTGCATAGACCAATGAGTCTTCTTCAAAAATAACATATGAGGTATTATCAAGTAAGGGAGTTCCATTTCAATTTGCATTGCAAGAAAAAGTGATGTTTCTACTTTTATAGCATATAATAGCTAATGCATGCAAGCATTCATTAGCCAGTATGAACAAGAACTTCAAAATCTCTTAATAAAAGACAGATTGGCTATATATACTCGTATGCAATGAGCCAATGCAAATAATGAACGAATTTCATATGAGTAGAGGGAGTTAATGATAGGTTGTGAAAGAAAGGTAATTTTATTTTAATAATATTCTATTTTTTCACATATATGTATACTAGTTTCTCTTTAATAATTTAATTTTTAATATAAGTCCAAATGTTAACTAATATGTGGGTTTTGGGATAGCATATTAGAATCAAAATGATTGATTATTTATGTAAAACAGAGGATTCTAGCATTGTTGCTTATTTCAAGCAATTATCACGTGCTAGCTCAAAAGATACGAACCTTATAGATAGCGAACTTGGATATGTAGGAACCGTTGTTGGTATCTACGAAAATATCATTTCATATGTTCAAACAAGTTAAAAGACGTTTTTATTTTTTATGATATAGTTTATTATTTTTTTAAGCACATAATAATGAATTTTTGTTTTTGTATATTTTGATAGGTTATTTTGAAGGTTAATTGGTTTTGAGCTGAGTATAACGGTAGTAAGTCCACATTGAGAAGGGAATTATGTGGGTTTTGGGAAATTGATTCTTCAAAAATAATGCGATTAACTAGAGAATCATATATTCTTCCTAAGCATATTGAACAAGCATCTTTTTATAAAAACCCTGATGCTCATCCTTGGTGGCAAGTCATTCATGTTCAACCTAGAGGTCAATCATTGTTTGAACAGTTTATTGTTACAGAGATAAAAGAAAGCCATGTTGATGATTCATCATCAGAGATTGATATATCTGCATCTCAAAGAGAAATTAGAATCGTTGTACATGACAACGAGAATAATCTACTTGATGAAGACGATAATACTCTACATGCCGATTCTACTAATGATGAAGAGAAGTTACCATAAATCAATATTAGTCTATCAATACATGATGTCATTTATGAGAACATAGATTTAACAATATAAAAAATAATAGAAATAAATAAGGATAATGAAGATGAGACTATATTGATGTCTTACCAAAATGATGGCAATAATGAAAACACATGAGTAGATTAGATAGTAGATCCTACTCTAGTTATCGATCGTTAACCTGAATCATTTGAATGGGTATCAGACAACAGGTTCTCATTTATTCAACTAGAATATAGGTGAATCCCACCATAGAGATGAAAACATGTTCTTTTAAGTTAGAACATGAAGCTCGGGGGTATGCCTAAAATTTTATATAGATAAAATTTCTCTCTGTAGCAAAAGACAATACAGTCTGCCCCAAAAAAATTTGAGTACATGTGACATTTACTCTAGTGGTTGACGATTTAGGTTTTAGATGACCGGCAACCAAAACATGATTTGATAAAGTAAAACACATTGTCAAACATAAAAGAGATATGTAAAGAGTAGAATGAACCATGTACAAAAGAGATATTCTATAAATAAACCATGTACAAAAGAGATATATATTCAATCATTGCCATATATGATTCAAATACAAAATTGTGGTGCACCACTGCTATATATGAGCCAAATACAAAATTGTGGCACACCACTGCCATACACATGCCCATAAGGATCAAAACATCTATAACTGCAGTCTTGCAACAAAAGCACATTCATGAAATGAGACAAATTGACATTATATTTATAAACAACAATTAAAAAACATCAAACCAAGTTTATAAGCTCACCTCATCATAGATGCTCCCATGAAATGACTGCACCACGTCCCTCCAAGTCCTCCAACAGTGCAACCAATCCATGATCCATAAGCCTCCTCTACTCGTGTTGGAGGACAACCCACTGCAAACTCCTACAATAAATATGCAAAACATTAGATCAACATACGTGACGTGCTTAACATAAGCAAATTCAATCATCAAAATGATACTTACAAACTCGTGATGCATAGTGTCATACCTGCTACTACCCAAATGTGATGCTTCGATCGTATCTAGATGTGTGGCTATCGCATCTCGTTGTTGACAATATTGATCAAGAGTTTGCTTTTGCTCATCACAGATCATCTCTAACTCCTTAGCATCTAACCATATAGGATTTGGTAAACCTACTCTAAGAGCATCATGAGCCTCTGATCATTGATGGGACATCATGTGTCATGTGCTAAATCCACTCTAAGCTGATAATAGGGTGCCAAGGTACTGGCCTGTACTCATGATAGATCACCTCTGTTATTTAATTTTTGTGATCTTTGTCTTGTTCACTCCATTTTACCATGATAGAGTTTCCAAACTATATGGAGCATAGCTATCGTATGCATTGACATATGGGCTTTCTGGTCGCGTCCATCATTGGAGCTCCATCACGTATACGGTACACCTTGGAGTCATCATGGTCATGAGCACCCAATGTATACGTGGTGTACTATGTGGCATACTTGCATCTGAGGTACTCACTCTAGGAGTAGAATTGGGTGATACAATGTCCACCGCATTGGCCCCACAACATCCATCTCCTCCAGAGCCACTTGTAGATCCACCTCTAAAACATGCTCCTCCAAAGCGTGACCTCGACTGACGGGACGAACGAGACGGGCAAGCACTTGTATCATGTTGTGGTGTTGAATGCATACATCGACTGCTAGGGGATGGTTGGAGTCATAAAACTAGGAGTACCTCTAGAGGGAGTAGTCCTGCCAAAGGGACTACCTCTAGCGAGAGTAGTCCCACCAAAGGGAGTGGTGTTGGTGAGAGTTCCATTGGTGGGAGTGAGTCGGGGGGAGTGCTACTGTGAGTGATCCAGTACCGTGATGCTCTATCCATATAACCAGGAGGTGCCTGAGATATAAACTCCATAAACTGCTCCTCTGTCATGGAATGCAGAGTGACCTATGGATTGTCTCCCATCATGCTCTACAATAGAAAACTCAAATAACTATCATATGATAATAATGATAATATAAAAAAAAATAGTAGTGTACAAAAAAACATAGAAAATTAAATAAACACAAATTACTACATACAAGTGTTTGCTTCATAAATCCTCTATTCTAGGATCCTCTTGGAGATTTGTCATGCAAATGATATATATCTCTACATTGTGATTTCTAGATCTCTTAGTATGCCCACCCCTTCTTGGTCATCATCCTTGTACAACATATCGTCTGTTACTTCATCGTGTACTTGATCTTCTTCAAAGATCTCCTCATCTTGAACAATGATGTCTTCCTCTTCAATGACCGAATGCACCTCAGAGTCCACTATAGATGGAATTCCTTCTACGTCTACTTCCTCACAAATTTGTCTGCTATGTGGAGAGACTTGTAAAACAAATAGCCACTCTGGTTCTTTCAAATCTAGCATAAAGACAACCTGTTCATAGTGTTTAGGAAGTATGAATGCATATCTTTCATTTGTCCATAGCTTTGTGGAGTCTACTTGAAGCAAACCACTCTTATCCTCGCCTCACTGTTGTGTTTCTTCTAGAGGTGACTATTTTGAACCATTTCACATCAAACAGAAAGTATTCAAACCTCCTGAAGGATAGCTTTAAGATATCTTGGATCACTCCACAATACTCGAGCTGGTCTTCTTGAGCATTGTCGTCGCTTGTAATAGCTCTACTTTTTTGGAAAAAGTTCACCAACACCCTACTATCAATAGTAGACCTATTTTCGTCGATTCGTGTGATCTGAAAGTGTCGTTCAGGAGACCATAGTGCACTATATTTAGAATACTCTCAATCACACCCCTTTACGAGTTCCTCCTCTTCTTCAGAGATATCCTCACCTACTACCTTTGCTTGTGAAACAACTATATCTAGCCATCTGCTTGTTGGAAAGGGTGGAAGAGGTCGAAGACTTTCTAGAAGAGGCAAAAAGAGAATGGAATGATTCTTTCGAAACTGAGCTCTTTCCTTTGCATTTGTCTCCTTGGTAAGCTCATACCTCTTCAAGCACTTCTACATGGGCTCAGAGTTAATGATGCAAAACTTCATTGTCTTCTCTCTGAAATATGCATCCATTTTTTTTGCATCCCTTTATCTTGAGGTTCATCGCCTACAAGACGAGCATCTTCATCATCATTCCACTAGGTTCGACATGTGTAGAAACTCTGTTATGAATACAAGAGACTCTTGTACAAGCCACCCCTCTGCCATGCTTCCATTTGGATGTGCTCTCTAATGAACAAACCCTTTTAATGTCAATTTGCATCAATGGATCCATATTTTCTAACATGTGCATTACAAATCCATCGTTTCTAAAACATTTGATGCTTGCACTCAATGCAAGGACATGTCATTCTCTCCTTTGGATCCAACAATGCCATCTAATACCATGTGGAGATATCTGTTAGGGCATTTAATATATGATACATTTAATTATATATTCTGATTTTAATTCTAAAATCCTAATTTTTTTATTAAATGTAAAATCCTATTTTTTTTATATATTTAGTTTAATAAAAAAACCTAGCTCTTTTTATATTTATTTATCTATATTGAAATCCTATTTTTTATATATAATTGATTACATATTCTATTTTTTTCCTTATATATATATATATATATATATATATATATATATATATATATATATATATATTAATGATAAACCTAAAACTTTATTTTATAAAAGATTTAATTATATATATATATATATTAAAATTAATTCAAAAACCCTAATTTCTTATATACTTTTATATATGTGTTTGTATGTGTATGTGTTTGTATGTGAAAACCCTGAAATCCTATTTTTTCTATATTTAATTATATATATGTAAAAACCCTAAAACTCCTATTTTTATATATTCAATTATATATATTTATTTCAATCAAAAATCCTAATTTCTTGTATATTTAATTATACATAATACATTTTATTATATATTCTGATTTTTTTCCCTAATTTTTATCGGATTATATATGTTAATATTAAACTTAAAACTTTATTTTTTTAATTTTTAGTTATATTTATTTATTTTTATTCAAAAAACCCTAATTTCTTATATATTTAATTATACATAGTGAATTTTATTATATATATTAATATTAACCCTAAACTTTATTTTGTAGATATTTAATTACATTTTTTTATTTTAATTTAAAAACTCTAATTTCTTATATATTTAATTATACATTGTACATTTGATTATATATTGTAATTTTTTTCCTAAACTTTATTTGATTATTTATATTATTTGTGTAGGCATGTGAGAGTGTATGTGTATGTATGTGTGTGGACACATGTGTGTATGTGTGTGCATGTGGGAGTGTATGTATATGCATATGTGTATGTATGTGTGTTCGTATATGTGTGTATGTATGTATGCATATGTATGTGTATGCATATGTGTATATGTGTGTGTATGCATGCATTCATATACATGAGTATGCATGTGTGTGTGTATGTATCTCTATCTCTCTCTCTTTCTCTCTCTTTCATCTCTCTCTCTCTCTCTCTTTCTCTCTGACACACGCACATACTCATGTATATGCTTGCATACATACACACACACATATACACATGCATATGCATACATACATACATACATACATGCATATGTGTGTGTATGTATGTATGTATGTGTATGCATGTGTGTGTATGTATGCATGCGTATACATGAGTATGCATGTGTGTATATATCTCTATCTCTCTCTCTTTCTCTCTCTCTTTTTTCCATCTCTCTCTCTCTTTCATCTCTCTCTCTTTTTCATCTCCCTCTCTCTCTTTCTCTCTCTCTCTCTCTCTATTTCTATTTCTAATAAAGAACAAAACAATCACTTACATCTATGTGTCTATGTATGTATCTTTATTTCTCTCTCTCTCTCTCTGTCTCTTTCTCTCTCTCTTTCATCTCTCTCTCTTTCTCTCTCTCTTTCATCTCTCTCTCTTTCTCTCTCTCTATCTCTATTTCTAATAAAGACCAAAACAACCACTTAATTCTGTGTATGTGTATCTCTCTCTCTCTCTCTCTCTCTCTCTCTCTCTCTCTCTCTTTCATCGCTCTCTTTCTCTCTATTTCTAATGTAGAACAAAACAATCACTTACATGGATGTAATTCTTCGGATCGTTGTTGTCAAAGCCCAATCAACATCGTCTCTCATCAAATTCCAAAGAACTGATGGCAAAAAACTCCTGCAAAACAAAAGAAAAGAGAAATTAGAAAAGAGAAAACATAGAGAAAGAGAAAGGGCAAAAAAGTGTGTGCATCACTTACCAAGATGCGAGATCTAGAGAGAGAGAGAGATCTATGTGTAGAGAGAGATGTGTATGTGTGTGCACAAGATAATCACAGAGCTAGGGACGAACAGAATATATGCACGCACGTAAACTCGATAGAAGTAGAATGCTATACACAATTCAAAAGAGAATCGAGTGTCAACTTTTTGCTCTCGGGTTATTAAAACACACCATTAGTTTAAGCATCAGTATAGGAGCCGGTATGAGCATCGGTATCTCCAGGAATATATCGATGCTTATATCGGAACCTATACCGATGCTTATACTGATGCATATACTGGCACCAATACCGACAACATGATTTTCTAATGCATATACCAGCAAAAGGCTTTCAATGGCTATACCGATGGTCAAGTGACCATCAATATGAGTAACATGGTCTTTCTAGGCATTTCCAATGGTCATACCGACACTGGGGTGTGATCATCAGGATGCCCCTCATATGTTGTAGTGTATGTATATGTGTTTATGCATATATATATATATATATATATATATATATATGTGTGTGTGTGTGTGTGTGTATGTATGTATGTGTGTGTGTGTATACACACACACATAAATATAACAAATAAAAGCAATACATACTGTGCATTATATATATGTGTGTGTGTGTGCACACATACACACACAAACACACACACACATGAATATAACAAATAAAAGCAATGCATATCTTGTATTATCACAATGATGTGTCATAACTATTCACATCTCTTTCAAACACCACTTATGAGACCACCCAATGCCAAATTCTATCTCCAATGAACTAAGTACATACTTTTTGTCTCTCTCATCAAACTCACTACAAAAGGAAAAGAATCATACAAGTAAAACATAAAATATGTATCTCAATTTACATCCATTTCAAGTGAACAAAATGTGGTTAGGAGTCTCATAAAGCTCTCATTCTTCTTTTAAACTCCAACATATGCCTCATGTATACTATATTCACCTCATGTTCTATGTCGCACTCTAGCCCTAGGCTACCTATCCATGTCCTCATAGGCACCTCTGCTATGCTCTCACGAGCTGGAGGTGGTATAGGTATCTTGAAAATAAATAGATAAAAATGAATAAAAACACGTATTATAATATCATTAAAAATATTAATTTATGAAAAGAAAACATACCTATGTGTAGATAACTGTATTCTTGCAAATGGAGTCTCAGAGGAGCCCTTGGTCGCTGGGTAAGCATCTGTATGGTAAAGCCTAATTCCTCATCGGGCATGTCTGCATACTCATGCATGACAACCCCTAAGGAATTAGGCGGAACTTTCCCCTTCATAAAATTCTTTATGAGAGTAAGTTTCACTTTTCTCTCTCTACTACGATCCATAATATCTATACATATAAAACAAAATGGATTAGAAATAAATATATATGTGTATATGTGTGTATATATGTGTATGTGTGTATCTATATATATGTGTATGCGTATGTATGTGTGCATATGCATGTGTATGTGTGTATGTATGCGTGTATGTATATGTATGTATGAATATGTGTATGTAGGTGTGTATCTGAGTGTACATATGTGTGTATATGTGTATGTGGGTGTGTGTGTGTGTATGCATGTATGTATGCATGTATGTATGTATGTATGCATATGCATGTGTATGTATGCGTGTGTATGTCTATGTGTGTGTATGTATATGTGGGTGTATATATCTATGTGTGTGTATGTGTGTGTATGCATATGTATGTAGAGTGTGTGTATGTGTGTATATGTGTATGTATGTGTACGTATACATGTGTATGTGTATGTATGCATATGTATGTATAGTGTGTGTATGTGTGTTTTTATGTGTATATGTGTGTACGTTTGTGTGTATGCATGTGTATGTGTGTGTGTCTCTATATGTGTCTGTATGTGTATGTGTATATATGTATATGTGGGTGTATGTATATGTGTGTGTATGTATATGTGTGTGTATGTGTGTTGTGTATGCATGTGTGTGTATGTATGCATGTGAGTGTATGTATGCATGTGAGTGTATGTGTGTGTATGTATGTGTAAGTATTTGTATGTGTACGTGTATATGTATACGTGTGTCTATGTGTGTATATGTATGTGTAAGTATCTATGTGTATGTGTATGTGTCTGTATGTATGTGTAAGTATCTATATGTGTATGTGTATGTGTGTGTATGTATGTATACATATGCATGTGTGTATGTATGTATACATATGCATGTGTGTGTACGAATGCATGTATGTATGCACATGCATGTATGTATGCAGATGTGTGTATGTATACACGTGTGTGTATGTATATATGTGTGTGTATGTATGTGTGTGTGTGAGTATACGTGTGTGTATGCATGTGTTTGTATTTGTGTGTATGCATGTGTTTTTGTGTGTATATGTGCATGTGTGTATGTATGTGTGTATGTATGTGCATGTGTCTATGTATGTATGCATATGCATGTGTACGCATGTGTATGTATGTATGCATGTGAGTGTATGTATATGTGCAAGTATCCATGTGTGTATGTGTGTATGCATATGTGTGTATGCATATGTGTGTATGTATGTGTGTCTATACATGTATATATGTGTATGTATGTGTGTGTATACATGTATATATATGTATGTATGCGTGTGTATGCATATGTGTGTATGTATGTGCTTGTGTGTGTATGCATGTGTCTAGGTATGTATGCATATGCATGTGTATGCATGTGAGTGTATGTGTGTGTGTTTATGTGTGTGTATGCATATGTGCAAGTATCTATATGTGTATGTGTATGTGTATATGTGAGTGTGTGTATGCATATGTGTGCATTTGTGTATGTATGTATGTATGTATGCATATGCATGTGTATGCATGTGTGTGTATGTATGCATGAGTGTATGTGTGTGTGTCTATGTGTGTGTATGTATGTGTATGTGTGTATGTGTATGCGTATGTGTATATGAGTATGTGTATATGTGCATGTGTGTATGTATGCATGCATATGCATGTGTGTATGTATGCATGTGAGTGTATGTGTGTGTGTATATGTGTGTATGTATGTGTAAGTATCTATATGTGTATGTGTAAATGTATATGTGCGTCTATGTGTGTGTATGTATCTGTAAGTATCTATACGTGTATGTGTTTGTGTGTGTCTATGTGTGTGTATGTATGTGTAAGTATCTATATGTGTATGTGTATGTGTGTTTGTGTATGTATGCATGTCAGTGTATGCATGCATGTGATGTGTGTGTATGTATGTGTATTTATGTGTATGTGTATGTTTGTGTATGCATATGTGTGTATGTGCTTGTGTTTATGTATGTATACATATGCATGTGTGTATGTATGTATACATATGCATGTGTGTATGTATGTATACATATGCATGTGTGCACGAATGCATGTGAGTATGTATGCACATGCATGTGTATGTATATGCCTATCTATGTATGTATGTGCATGTGTGTATATATGTATGTATATGCATGTGTTTGTATGTGTGTATTCATGTGTTTGTATGTGCGTGTATGCATGTGTTTGTACAGTGTGCTTGTGTGTGTATATGTGCATGTGTGTATGTATGTGTGTGTATGCATATGTGTGTATGTATGTGCATGCATGTGTATGCATGTATCTATGTATGTATGCATATGCATGTGTGTGTATGTATGCATGTGAGTATGTGTGTGTGTGTGTGTCTATGTGTGTGTATGTATATGTGCAAGTATCTATATGTGTATGTGTGTGTATGCATATGTATGTGTGTATGTATGTGTGTGTATGCATATGTGTGTATGTATGTGCATGTGTGCGTATGCATGTGTGTGCATGCATATGTGTGTATGCATGTGTCTATGTGTGTATGCATATTCATATGCATATGTGTGTATGTGCTTGTGTGTATGTATGTACACATATGCATGTGTGTATGTATGTATACATATGCATGTGTGTGTACGAATGCATGTGAGTATGTATGCACGTGTGTGTACCTTTGCTCTCTCGCTCCTTTGCTCTCTCTTTCACTTGATCTTGGCAAAAATGTACTGGGAGAAATCAATTTTTGTTTTCAAATCTAGTGCATCGCTTTAGCGATGCTAAAGCGTTGTAGCTAGTTTGCTACCGTCTCTACAAGTGTTGCTAGGCTTCGATGCTATTAGCGATGGTCATTTTGAGTGTCATATAAGCAATGCTTGACATCGCTTATGCGATGCTTTGGGTTTATTTTTTTAATTTTTCTTTTGGGGTGTCGCTTATGTTATGCTTTCTAATAGACGCATCACATAAGTGATGATCCACACTTTTTTTTTCCAATTGGGGGCGTCGCTACACCCCTGTTATTCTTGTTGTGAATGGTAACCCAATGGTTGGAAGTTAAAACTTAGAACACCATGGATCATTTTTGGTCACTTGTGGGTGGAGTATTGAGTACATATAACAACATGCACTTCCAAATTTATAAAGAAAAAATGCTTAGTGTGAAGAGAGTATGAGTGGATCAGTAGAGCTTGCAAACAATGATTGGTACATTTTTCAAAATTCTTGTGGGCACCGCTAAATTTGAAATGACCCTGAGTTCATACTGAGTAGTGGCAAAGTCTCCATTCGCATCTGTTCTAATCATCTACTAACGTTCGGGAGGTGCTGTTCACAATGGGCAGAGGCATAAAACATTGCCCTCTGTTCCAATCATCTACAAACGTTTGGCAGGTGTTGTTCACAATTATAAAGAAAAAATGCCCAGCGTGAAGAGAGTATGAGTGGATTAGTAGAGTTGGCAAACACTGATTGGTACATTTTTCAAAATTAATGGGGGCACCACTAAATTTGAAACGACCTTGAGTTTACACTAAGCAGTGGCAAAGTCTTCATTGGCCTCTGTTCCAATCATCTACAAACATTTGGCAGGTGCTGTTCACAATGGAAAGAGGCATAAAAAAATTTTCTTCGACTTCACCGTACAAAAATGAGAAAACTATACCGCTCTGTCCCCCTCAACCCTTCAACGTACCAAGTGCCACATCATTTAAAAATGAATATTTTATTTATATTATATGTTCCAACTGTGCTCGGTATCTCATTTTGTGGTATCCCTACTGTTCAAAGAGGGTGGCAATTGTCCGTGGCCGCGTAGCCTAGTGGCTGACGCCTTGAAGCTGCAGGGGGATGTCCTGAGTTCAAGTCCTGGCCGGACATATCCATGAGTCAATCATGAAGGATGCCTCTACCTTAAGAGGTTGGGTGTGTGAGTGTGTATTTCAATTTCAGTATGCTTTCCAATTTCATTGTACCCTCAAAAAAAAAAAAAAAAAAAAAAAAAAGAGGGTGGCAATTGGAGACATGGTCCCACCTTTCACGTGAACACTCAAAAGACAACAACACAATTCAAGAGGTTAAAAATGTCCAAAGTTCCACCGGAGCTGTGTGAACCAAGGCTTAGAGCTAACATCTCTTTGCTCTTTCACATGGTCAGCCCCTTTTTTTTTGATACGTGTGATGAACACAACAAAAGATGTTTGTCCGGTTGTGCGATCGGCGCCTGGCTGTTTTGAGCACTCTAGTGTGAAGGCAGCACTGCGCTCTAACGGATATCGGGGATGGAATTTCAAAAAAAAGAAGGGAGGAAGAGGGAATGACTGAGGTTTTCTTTGGCTTCTGTTCGTCTGGATATCCTGCGGGGACAGAAAATCTACGGCCCTTAACCACGAAAGCTGCATTCCGAATTTCCGAGCATTGTCTGATTTTTGTTCGACTTCTGCATCTCCAGGGGTGCGCTCACATCTTTTAGGACAGGGGATCGGAGGCCCGTCGTATCATCAAACTTCCGAGTCTCGACGTTTTCACGCCTCAGATTTGCCAGAGCTGAACACTTCATTCCTCAGCTCCGAGGTGTGCGTACGCAGATGTACCGATTTCTTTGTATCTGGATCAATTCTTCACGATATCTTATCCGTTCTCGCGTCACATTTAAATTAAGCGTGAAATCGGAGACATGGTTCTGTTTCAACAGATTCTAGCTTACTAATTCATAACTTTTCTTTCGGCATCTGAAATGCAGGACCCGAGTATGTCTCCCTGCGGTTGTGCCCTCCAACCTGAGTGTTAGGCACGCATACGCATCTTTTAACGTACCAGCACGGCCCGTGGTTTGAAGCTAGTGGCAGGGAGACATCATGGTGTATACCCTTCCTTTTTCTTGATATGGCTTATAAGGAAACAGATAATCAATTCGATGGGAACTGCAACAAGAACAAGGTCTCAGACTCGCAAAACCAGATCAATATGCAACCCTGAATCAGCTGAGCAGGGAGCGTCTTCTCCCTTCACAGTCCTCTCAGGAAATAATATAGATTCCTTAAATAAGAGGCACAAACGCAAACCAGCAGGTGGCAGAACATTATTCGACAAGGAGAACTCTGCTCCACCATTCAGAAGATCATCGAATTTTGTAGACTTGTCAAACACATGTCTGTCAGAGTCCTCTAAGAAGTCATCGAGGAAGAGAAAGCATGAAAAACAGTTAGCTATTGGGTCAAACAGGTCTAATAATGATACAATCATCGCTGCAGATGCCATTGAGACACCTTTGTCTAGCCAGCATGAACTATGCAGGCCTAGACCTGATGTTGATGCTGCTGAAAATCCTTCTGAACCTCTTGTAAGCACCCATGCTGATATTTCAAATGACAGTAGAATTCCTCCAGCAATAGAGGGGACAAATGGTGCAAATGAAAATGAAACGGATCAGAATAACAGATGCTCAAGTCATGGGAATTCTTCCAATGGAGTTCCAGCAATTTTGCTTGAAGGTCAAGGAAATGATATCTCAAAGACAGAGATGAGCAAGGATAAAGATGGTGCACTAGTTGTCAGTAGCTCGAGCGCATTAGCATTGGTACAGTCAATGATCTTTTCAACAGAGCATGTGGCATATATATTTATGTTTTGAATCTTATGGCACACATAATTGATTTATCAGACTCATGGTCACCCCTGAGTTGAAGCAATTATGCAGACATGAATAAAACTGTCTCTCATTCTCACACATCCTCTCATATCTAAGAAAATGGTTCTGTTGACAGCTCCAGAAGGAATACGAGAGATTATTTGCCAAATATAAAAAGCTTAAGGTATTGGATACAGCAGAAACATGTCAATAACAAAGTTAATGTAGTGCAAAGTTGAAGGCTTTAATGTTGTCTCTCATGTTATTGTAGGAACGGAGGATGGCAGAGGTAGAAGCCCTTTATGATAAGCAAAATTCTCACATATCAAATTTTGTTCAGGGTAATGCTTTACAAAAGTCTCCAAAGTTCTCTTGATGCCTTCCTTTTCTCGAGATAAGGTTTCTCTATTTGTTTTGGTGCTCCCATTGTATTATTACCATCCTTGTGTTTGATTTCTCTTAGCTCTACGAACCACTAAATGAGACTTATGATTCTCTTAGTTCTATGAACCAATGGATGAGATTTACGATTTGGAATGGAAATGATTCTTTTGGTTATGGTTTGAGGTCATCATTATGAAGTACTGGTAATGATTGCAATGAATTTGTGTGTTTCGAAAACATAAGAATCAAATGAAGACGAAATGAATTTGGCTTCATTGTCCATGAAATCTAAGATAGGTCTACTATTTTGTGCTTGTGTGAAGATTACATTTGGTCGTGTTTACAGAACATGTAAAATACTTGGAGACAAGAAGTATTTGGTTTCAGTCCCAAGCAATCTAACAGAGTTATGCATACTTGTGCTCGTGTGTCTCTTTTTTCCCCATACTTGTGTCTCTTTATTCCCTATGCTCGTCTCTCTTTTTGCACATTGCCTGGGTCTCATTGGATGTCAGGTCACTTGTTTCAGACCTATTTTAGAATCTTCATCTGAAATTGTTGCTGTCCCTTTGTGGTTATTCCCTCTTTCTTATTTTCTACATTTGCAAACTGTGAGAAATATACAGATTCCTAACAGAATTCTTCATTTTTATGGGTGTGCCCATCTCTCTTTTCCAAGATTTATGCCTTTCCTTTTCACATTGCGTGCATCTCCTTGGATGTTTGGTCACTTTTTGCACTTGAGGTTCAATCTGGGATCTTGATTATATTGATGAGTCTTTTATAATTATGTGAACATTGTGCTCTTTCTCAATTATTTATGGTCGTTCCTTCTTGAAATGCTTTTTCAAAGTGCTGGATCAAAGGTTGACCTGCATTATTGCATTAACACAAAAACTGTCCTCAGTTTCGAGAATGTATATGGATTTTTTCTTACAGGATTGTAACTACTCTGCTAGGAGTGTGTTCTTTGTTATCATGTTGCTTGACAAGTTGTGGAAAATATTTGGTTTGGATGTAATTGTCTGATGCTGTTTTATGAAGATGTTCCATAATTTTTCTGGCCTATTTCACCTTCTGCATCTTAGATTGCTTACTTGCTGTTATGCTGCTTCTCTGTTAGAAATGTGTGGGATGAAGAGCCATGACATAATCTATCTTTTCAAAACCCAAAATTTGACTGTGGTTCCCTGGAGTAAGCAATAAGTAACTCTTCAGTTTATTATAAAGACTGAGGCTTCAGTTCTCGTTGAATGACTCGGAAACCCATTTGCTTAGGGTGGAGCTTCTGCACTCAGTTCATGTGGAAAAGTTGTTTGTTTATGGGTTTCCAATCTTGTTTTCTTCTTCTGCCAACCATTTGCTTGGCAGAAATTTTTGTTCATGTTTTCCTAATTCATTGCTGTTTTTTTAGGTGTTCCCAATCTTGTCATAATTTTCTGCCTCCATTTCTTTTGTCTTAAGTTTTGCTTGCATGTGTAAATTGCCAAAAATATGTGTGTCTGTGCTTTAACTTAAATTCATGGGTTGTCTGTCCTGCAGAAAAGATTGTAAAAAAAGTCTGTATGTTTGATTTTTTTGTTGTTCCCTTTTTTTTTTTTGAATGATTTGTCTACGACACAAATTCTTATTGTCAGGAGGATGTCTTTCATTTATGCAGCCACTGAGGAGCTAACAGAATATTACAAAGGAGAAATTGTTGCTCTCAAGCAACAGGTTGAGGATGGTAACAATTCAGATATTCTGGACAGGTGCAATTCTGGTGTCTGCTTATCTAAAACAGTTTTTCAATTTGGTGTATTACCTTTTTAACTTAATAGTATTTAAAAGTAATGAAGGATTGCAAAAGTGGAGTTTGTTGTCTGATTTGATTTCAGATGTAAGTCTCTAGAGAGAGCCAATTTAGACTGCAGAAGTGAACTCCTGCAGGAGCAGGCCAAAGGTGATGAAGATTAATGATTCTAGTTGTTAATCAATTTGCTGAAATTTAAACTATATATGCTGTTTATGTGAAGGTCTAGAGCTAAGGCAAGAAAATAAAAGGCTCAAGAGCCTACTATTACAGCACATTGCAGACAAACAAAAGCACTCCTCTGTGGATCATGTGCCAGTTCCAGGAACCCAAAGTGGG
This sequence comes from Ceratopteris richardii, assembly GCA_020310875.1. Classification (NCBI taxonomy): domain Eukaryota; kingdom Viridiplantae; phylum Streptophyta; class Polypodiopsida; order Polypodiales; family Pteridaceae; genus Ceratopteris; species Ceratopteris richardii. Next base: position 135,216,087 of record CM035406.1, read on the forward strand.
TGCAGCACAGATCCGAAACAAGGTGAGCAAATCTTTG